>JARFXV010000014.1:0-420000 GCA_031761425.1 Cosmopolites sordidus
TCTAGCAACGATAAAAATAGTTTAATAGACCAGGAAAATAGTATTTTTCTTGCACTTCAAGCTCCAGTCCCTAAGATGAATGTATCGTAATTTTTTGACCAGAGCAATATGTTTTTAATCCGGTCTATATATGGGCAAAATCTTGAAATAGTGCATCTCATGTCAGATTAAATCTAGCAACGATAAAAATAGTTTTATAGACTAGGAAAATAGCATTTTTCTTGCGCTTCAAGCTCCAGTCCCTAAAATGGATGTATCATAATTTTTTGACCAGAGCGATATTCTTTAATTCCGGTGTATATATGGACAAAATCTTGAAATGGCGCATCTCATGTCAGACTAAATCTAGCAACGATAAAAATAGTTTTGTAGACCAGGAACATGGTATTTTTCTTGCACTTCAAGCTGCAGTCTCTAAAATGGATGTATCGTATTTTCTTTAACCAGAGCGATATTCTTTAAGTCCGGTCTATATATGGACAAAATCTTGAAATGGCGCATCTCATGTCAGATTAAATCTAGCAACGATAAAAATAGTTTTATAGACCAGGAAAATAGCATTTTTCTTTCACTTCAAGCTCCAATCCCTAAAATGGATGTATCGTAATTTTTTGACCAGAGCGATATTCTTTAAGTCCGATCTATATATGGCCAAAATCTTGAAATGGCGCATCTCATGTCAGACTAAATCTAGCAACGATAAAAATAGTTTTGTAGACCAGGAAAATAGCATTTTACTTGCACTTCAAGCTCCAGTCCCTAAAATGGATGTATCGTAATTTTTTGACCAGAGCAATATGTTTTTAGTCCGGTCTATATATGGACAAAATCTTGAAATGGCGCATCTCATGTCAGACAAAATCTAACAACGATAAAAATAGTTTTGTAGATCAGAAAAATAGCATTTTTCGTGCACTTCAAGCTCCAGTCCCTAAAATGGATGTATCGTAATTTTTTGACCAGAGCGATATTCTTTAATTCCGGTCTATATATGGACAAAATCTTGAAATGGCGCATCTCATGTCAGACTAAATCTAGCAACGATAAAAATAGTTTTCTAGACCGGAAAAACAGTATTTTTCTTGCACTTCAAGCACCAGTCCCTAAAATGGATGTATCGTAATTTTTTGACCAGAGCGATATTTTTTAATTCCGGTCTATATATGGACAAAATCTTGAAATGGCGCATCTCATGTCAGACTAAATCTAGCAACGATAAAAATAGTTTTGTAGACCAGGAACATGGTATTTTTCTTGCACTTCAAGCTGCAGTCTCTAAAATGGATGTATCGTATTTTCTTTAACCAGAGCGATATTCTTTAAGTCCGGTCTATATATGGACAAAATCTTGAAATAGTGCATCTCATGTCAGATTAAATCTAGCAACGATAAAAATAGTTTTATAGACCAGGAAAAGAGCATTTTTCTTGCACTTCAAGCTCCAGTCCCTAAGATGAATGTATCGTAATTTTTTGACCAGAGCAATATGTTTTTAGTCCGGTCTATATATGGACAAAATCTTGAAATAGTGCATCTCATGTCAGATTAAATCTAGCAACGTTAAAAATAGTTTTATAGACTAGGAAAATAGCATTTTTCTTGCACTTCAAGCTCCAGTCCATAAAATGGGTGTGTCGTATTTTCTTTAACCAGAGCGATATTCTTTAAGTCCGGTCTATATATGGACAAAATCTTGAAATAGTGCATCTCATGTCAGATTAAATCTAGCAACGATAAAAATAGTTTAATAGACCAGGAAAATATTATTTTTCTTGCACTTCAAGCTCCAGTCCCTAAGATGAATGTATCGTAATTTTTTGACCAGAGCAATATGTTTTTAATCCGGTCTATAGATGGGCAAAATCTTGAAATAGTGCATCTCATGTCAGATTAAATCTAGCAACGATAAAGATAGTTTTATAGACCAGGAACATGGTATTTTTCTTGCACTTCAAGCTCCAGTCTCTAAAATGGATGTATCGTATTTTCTTTAACCAGAGCGATATTCATTAAGTCCGGTCTATATATGGACAAAAATCTTGAAATGGCGCATCTCATGTCAGATTAAATCTAGCAACGATAAAAATAGTTTTATAGACCAGGAAAATAGCATTTTTCTTTCACTTCAAGCTCCAGTCCCTAAAATGGATGTATAGTATTTTTTTTGACCAGAGCAATATTTTTTTATTCCGGTCTATATATGGCCAAAATCTTGAAATGGCGCCTCTCATGTCAAACTAAATCTAGTAACGATAAAAATAGTTTTATAGACCGCGAAAATAGCATTTTTCTTGCACTTCAAGCTCCAGTCTCTAAAATGGATGTATCGTATTTTCTTTAACCAGAGCGATATTCTTTAAGTCCGGTCTATATATGGACAAAATCTTGAAATAGTGCATCTCAGGTCAGATTAAATCTAGCAACGATAAAAATAGTTTAATAGACCAGGAAAATAGTATTTTTCTTGCACTTCAAGCTCCAGTCCCTAAGATGAATGTATCGTAATTTTTTGACCAGAGCAATATGTTTTTAATCCGGTCTATATATGGGCAAAATCTTGAAATAGTGCATCTCATGTCAGATTAAATCTAGCAACGATAAAAATAGTTTTATAGACTAGGAAAATAGCATTTTTCTTGCGCTTCAAGCTCCAGTCCCTAAAATGGATGTATCGTAATTTTTTGACCAGAGCGATATTCTTTAATTCCGGTCTATATATGGACAAAATCTTGAAATGGCGCATCTCATGTCAGACTAAATCTAGCAACGATAAAAATAGTTTTGTAGATCAGGACAATAGCATTTTTCGTGCACTTCAAGCTCCAGTCGCTGAAATGGATGTATCATAATTTTTTGACCAAAGCAATATGTTTTTAGTCTGGTCTATATATGGACAAAATCTTGAAATGGCGCATCTCATGTCAGATTAAATCTAGCAACGATAAAAATAGTTTTGTAGACCAGGAAAATAGCATTTTTCTTGCACTTCAAGCTCCAGTCTCTAAAATGGATGTATCGTATTTTCTTTAACCAGAGCGATATTCTTTAAATCCAGTCTATATATGGACAAAATCTTGAAATGGCGCATCTCATGTCAGATTAAATCTAGCAACGATAAAAATAGTTTTATAGACCAGAAAAATAGCATTTTTCTGTGACTTCAAGTTCCAGTCCCTAAAATGGATGTATCGTAATTTTTTGACCAGAGCGATATTCTTTAAGTCCGGTCTATACGGTAAAATTAGTTTCATTTCAGCAACGGTAAAATTCGTTTCATAGGCCAGAAAAATAGCATTTTCCTTATATTTCAAGCTCCAGTGCAAGTTGTTTAATCCAAAATTTTTCGGTTTTTCCAGTTTTAACCCTAAATTTTTCTGTCCACCTTAACAAACAATTAAGATAATTATTTGAATCTTTCGGATTATGGTGCGTGACCAATTTGCTATTCGGGACTCTGTTGAAAATAATTACTGTTTCGTTTTTTTCTTCGGTTAACAAATCCTTGAAGATTAGCGGTATTACAAAACGGTATATCATGAGACCACGTTTCTTCTATAATTAGATGAGTTGAACCAGTGTTCGTTGGCAGAAAGCATCACTGTAATTGCTCCGTTAAGAAATATATCGATCGATGTAATGGACGGTGTTGTTGTTAGTGTTGCCCGTTGTTTCCGAGATAACGCAAGTAATAATTCTCAAATATTTAATGATGGTATTTGTGGGGAGCACGGTTTGAAAGCTTAGATTAAATTGTTTCTGTTGCGTGATATAACAGATAGTTTCAGGTCATTTCAATTGGTAAATTTAACGATATTCTTTAAGCTGTTTGCACTTTAAACATATAGCATGGAATATTATGTAAAAGCGCTCCTTTTGGTAACTTATACAACTGCTTTAAATTCAGATTTTCTTATGGACTTTTGAACGACAACAACAACAATATATTGCTCTTCTTTTATCTTCCACCGAATCAATCTCTTGAAATTTTTGAACAATTCGATGAATAGTGCTTTTTAACGCATGATTGTACAAACCGTAAATATCACAGAATTTTCTAAAAACATGTCCATTTTTATAAAATAATCCAATTCTAACGCGTTGATAAATTGGGTACGACTCCATTTTTATAAATTTCAACATTACACTTGTGAAATGAGTCTAGACCTGGGTAAATTCGCAATGCCATCTGTATTTTGTTCAAAAATTTAAAAAAAAAGTTCAATTTGAGAGACTCGTTTAATGGTTGTAATTAGAACATCGTAGATAGAATAATTAGAAATTAAAACTTTAGGAACTCCGACTCTGGGGTCTTTGATGAAACTAGGAATATTTTTATTGAAATTTATTGGGGCAATTAACATTTTGCCGAAAGGCAACAAAATATTTTAAACCGAACTATAAAAGAAACATAGTTGTTTTATTTATTATGTCATTTCCGATGATAAGTTTACCAACATTCCCTTCTCTTGTGGTATTTGGATTAAATGCGAAAGTACACAGTAAAACATTGTCCGGTAAACTCTCCTGACCGACCAAGTAAAAGTCTCATTCGCTTGTTCGTTAATTTTTAAAAATCCAATCATTGTTTCTGGTCCGTTCGCAGCTTCTCAAGCAAAAAAACAATATGATCCCATCACGTTCGTTTGTTGGGTCGTTGCAAAAATCCATAACGCAACTCAACACCATTAATTCCAAACATCGATGATATAACAATATATACGTTAAATAACTGTAACAGTTAACTTTTTAACAATAAAAACTTTCCCACGACTAAGAAATATAAATCAATTGTTTTTGGGACTGTTTTTGTTAATTCAGGTTATAATTGAACGAAAATAAATCATTATATGAATTGTTATATATATATATATATATATATATATATATATATATATATATATATATATAGGGGAAGGTGGGGTAAGACAGGATCACTAAGGTTTATAGGTTAGAAAAAAGACATTATATAATTTTAGAAATTATAAACTTTTATATAAATAATCAACCATCTTTACTCTTTCATAATAAATCAAAGCAATTTTTTTTTAGCAAAAATGAATTAATAAATCAACATTTCGTTTACCCCGTCATGCCCCACCCTACACGCAGTTTTCACAAAAAGGACAGATGTGTACGGAATCCTCACCTTCATCTTCCATGCAGGTACAACCACAACGAGCCCTTCTTCCGCAAGCCTGGCAAATCATTCATCCTTCCCAAGTCTGCGAATATAATCCTTCGCAGTAAAGACACTCAGTAACTGCAGAGTTACTATCCGATTCTTCTTGTTCTTGTTCATTTCTTTTCTTTTTTGTTTTATTTTCTTTTCCTACTCTTATATTTTTATTTATTGTCTTTTTCTTGTCACGTTCTTTTTCATGAAGTTCCTGTTTATACGGA
This sequence comes from Cosmopolites sordidus, assembly GCA_031761425.1. Lineage (NCBI taxonomy): Eukaryota > Metazoa > Arthropoda > Insecta > Coleoptera > Curculionidae > Cosmopolites > Cosmopolites sordidus. Next base: position 5,401 of record JARFXV010000014.1, read on the forward strand.
GAGAACCAGGCTTTTTGTATTTTGTACCGTGCGTGGGTACGGCATCAATTATTTTGGAGATACAAGGTGAAATGGGGAATCGTTTGAAGCTCCTTGCTCTCCAAACGTGTGTCCAGTGAAACATGTGTGAAAAAGTCCAGAGGAAAAATGTGCCCTCTAATGGAAGGATGGGATGGGTGGAGCCCGTTCCCAGTCAATAATAAAAATATGTATATATATATATATATATATATATATATATATATATATATATATATATATATATACATATACATAGACATAGACATAGACATAAACATAGACATAAACATAGACATAAACATAGACATAAACATAGACATAAACATAGACATAAACATAGACATAAACATAGACATAAACATAGACATAAACATAGACATAAACATAGACATAAACATAGACATAAACATAGACATAAACATAGACATAAACATAGACATAAACATAGACATAAACATAGACATAAACATAGACATAAACATAGACATAAACATAGACATAAACATAGACATAAACATAGACATAAACATAGACATAAACATAGACATAAACATAGACATAAACATAAACATAAACATAAACATAGACATATATAGATAAAATGCTTTTTCTATTGTTTCAGGTCAAGCAGTTGGAATGTGGCTTTTGTATATTTTTCTGTTTGGAGCTATGGCTGCAGCTCAACAAAACGAGACTGAAAAGGATGGAGAAGAATCAAGAAAAATACTTGGATCTAGGTATGAAACAATTATATGATGGGTGAAAGTGAGGAAGTTGGAAACATTCAGGTCCGATATTTATATACTGCATGACGGAAATAGAACGCAACTTTTTAAATTTAAAGAAAACCACTAGCGCCATCTATTGAAGCAATATATAATCTGAAAGTTGTATATCTCCTCTATAAAACAAGACCGCCATCCTTAGAATCGATCAACGGATTGTTAAGTCATAGCGCTTAAAGTGACGGTACCTTTCGTAACCTCGTCACAAAAAAACTCGATGAAAGAGCTGATGTTAAATTTTGTTTCAAGCTCGGCAAAACTTTAACAGAAACATTTGAATTGATGAAAAAAGTTTATGGCGATGATCCCGTACACGTGTGTTCGAATGGTATAAGCGATTCCAGAACTGTCGTGATGGTTTGGAAGATGACCCAAAGCCCGGCCTGCCAAAAAATTAAAATTGCGATCACCTATGATGCGAATTCGACTGTGAGATAGATTCAGGAGGAATTAAACACAACCAGAGACTTGATTCACGAAATTTTGACAAAATATTTAAACAAACGGAAAGTCTGTGTTCGATTTGTTCGAAAATCCCCAGGCTACCCCAAATCGAAAAAAATTGAGTTTCCAGAATTATACGAGAGAAGACAGTGTTGATTTGTTCAAGTGAGCACCGAATATCCAGCATCAGGTAGTTGGTTTTTGTTGCGCGATAATGCACCATCTCACAGGACCGTTGCTTTTCCTAACTTTCTGACGGAAAAACAGGTCTGTGTATTTCAATATCCTCCGCATTCAAATGATTTATCTCCGTGTGACTATTTCCTGTTCTCGACACTCAAACTAGTCAGAAAGGGAGCGTTTTATAACAGTGTTATCCAAGTCTAAAAACCCATGAGGCGACTGGTCATGACTCCAAAAGGTCATAGAGGCGATTGCGAAAAATACATATAAAAATCTATGCTACCATTGGTTAGACGTATCCACCGATGTATTGATGCAGAAGGGATGTATTTTGAATAAATAAAAGTTGGCAAAATAAGGTATTGTTTTTAAATTCCGTTATTTTTCCGACAAACTGGGCATTTCCTCGGAGGTTGCTCGGAAATGTCTTTATTTCAACAAATAATATATTAAGGTAGTACTTCACTAAAGCTAAGTCTGGATAATAGGCTGAGTATACCAAAAAACTTTCTAATACAGTGCTTCTATCACTGGTCTTGTAAATTATCTTGTACACTTTTTATGGAATTGTAATTGTACTAGACAAAAATATTCAACAAAATTCAAATCTCCTTCAAAAATTATTATTACTATTACTAGATTAGCTATAAAAACTCATTTTTTTTATACAAGTGACCAAAATAAAGACGTTTTAACGTACAATGAACGTGTTCAGTGTAGTAGTACAATACTGTATGGAGTACGTAGCCCATAGCTTCTTCTGGTAGATAATTTCAGTGAGAACGAACAAACTTTTAACTGGGAACTTCTTATTAACCTGTGACATTGACCCGTAACACTACTATTCTTAATTATAATTCATTTTAACACATAACTTGCTCGCTATAACAGGTGGTGTTTTCGATCAACGTCCTTATATAATAATTTCAGCACGTTTGATAAAATTAATAATTCAAAGCAGTATTCTATTATGATATTGGAGTATTCAGGAAGAATGTTTATGCGAAATGAGGGTAGATATTATTGTTTAAATTTTTACGTATATTCATTCAATCACTTAACCTTTTATTCATCTATTCACTCATCCATCTATTCATTCTTTATTCATTGGCAGACAAAGAGAAAAATATAGAGAATCTATTTATACAGATCCTTCATTTAATCCGGTGACCCATATGAATAGTACTTTATTTAAACTAAAGGACTTTAATTTTTTTATGTTGAATTATGTGTATTGTCACCAAAAGTATAACTAAAATTTCTCCTAGACCTGTCATCGAAATCTATTTATTATTATTATTAGTTTATATAGTTTCGATTGATTGCACGGTTGGCACTTGGTGAAACATAGTAACAATGATAATAATTTAAAAACTTTGTATTTCTTTCACAATATATTTCTTTCACGGGCGTAGCCGGGGGGGGGGGGTTAAAACCCCCCCAAAATAATCCAAATATTACCTAATATTATACCGAAAAAATACGAGGAGTGAAGAGAGTTAAATTATTACATTTGAATTGAATATATATCCGAACTAGGACGTTGCGCACAGTATTCGAACTATTTTGTATCGTATGGAAACTTTGCGTTGTTTCTCGATTATTCGCCACGCCCCTCGGTCGGAATGAGCGGAGCTTTGTGGAAGTTTGTGGTAGTTTCTGGACGGCTACTACTGGGGTGCTATATAAGCGGCGCGTGACCGCGCTTACGGCAGTATTATTCCATGCGAACTCGAAGCGAATATAAGTGAAAAGTGGTGAACGAATAGTGAAGAGAATTAAGTGTACCGTATAAGTGAGTAATTTTAGAGCAGTGTTATTCGGTGACCTTGTTAAGAATAGATACGTGAATCTTTATTACTGTCGAAAAATGGAGGGGAAAAAAAGGAAGGGTGATAAACTTAAAGGTATGGACTACTGGAAAAAGTGGTGTAGTCAAGGGGTTTCTAATAAAGAAAATTTGGATTTAGCTATCAAAGCTTCAGCTACCTTGCATGCTGATAAGAAGACTGTGATGACAAGCGGGCCCTCGACCTCGACCTCAATCACAATAATGAATGTCGAAATCGATGCCATGTCGCTGGTGCCCTGTTCGATACCTTCAACTGCCGAATCTACATCTAGTCTGCAACAGGCCTCAATTTACCTCATCTTTTACAACTGTAGCTAAGTTGGATGTTGGTTTTTACGCGAATCAAGAAAAAATCTTGGATGAATATTTTAAAGTCCAAATTTTAAAAACGCCATGGAACCCCCTAGAGATTATAAGTTTCCTATTTCCACAAAATGAAACTTGCGCTTTCAATTGAAATGGTTGTAGAGATTTCCCTGGTTGTCATATTCGGAATATAAAAGTGGAGCATACTGCAGAGTTTGCGTGGTAATGGGACGTTCGCTTGATGAAGGTAAAGGCGGTCATCAAAGGATCGGCCAGTTGGTAACCGAACCTTTTTGTAAGTGCAAAAATGCCCTAAAAATATTTGAAGCACATGCGAAATCGGGATACCACAAGCGAAATTCAGAACTGGCAGATAACTTTCTAAAAGTAATGTCTTTGCAGGCTTTTTCGGTCACTGAACAGCTGTCTTCTGAAAGAAAGAGACAACAAGAGGAGAATCGAAAGAAACTAATCCCTATCGTAAAAGCAATAATTTTTTGAATGATGGTCATTTTAGAGCCCTGTTGCGGTTTGCGGCTGAGTCTGGAGATAAAGATCTGGTTGAGCATTTGAATACTTCACAGAAGAATGCCCTCTACACAAACCCTCAGATCCAAAACGAAATAATTGACATTTGTGGTGAATTAATTCAACATAAAATAATTGAAGAAGTAAAGAAAGCCAAACTATTTGCGATTCTGGCTGACGAAACCACCGACATCGGAGGTGTAGGACAAGTCTCGTTATGTCTTCGATATGTTGATTTTACAGATAATAAACACCATATACTTAAAGAGATGTTCCTTGAGTACATTCCAACGGTCGATGTTTCAGGATCCGGTCTCGCAAATCTTATTATTACAGCTTTGAAAAAGCATGGACTTGAATGTTTTCATGAGGTTGGTCAAGATTTTGATGGGGCTGCAGCTATGAGTGGGTATTTGCACGGTGCCCAAGCTTATGTTCGCCAAGAATGTCCTCTTGCTCTTTATGTACACTGTAGTGCACACTCTCTCAACCTTGCTATTGCTGATTCATATTCATTAGCAAATGTCCGAAGTTGCATTGGGATTGTGCAGTCTGTTGGTTCCTACTTTCGGCATTCTCCTCAACGCACTGCTTTGTTGAAAGAGAAAATTCAAGACCTACTACCCGTCGGTAACCAAAAAAGCTTGCTCTCAATGTGTGAAATACGGTGGGTCCACAAACATCTCTCTCGAAGAACTCCAATTTAATCACAATAAGGAAACATCGCAACAACCCGCCCAATTGCTAAGTACGCTTCGATCTTCAAATTTTGTGATGTGTTTAGTGATTCTTGAAAAAGTTATGAGCTATATATTGTCGCTATCAATTGACATCGATCTTATCACGGCATTCAAACATGTAGATGATGTTATTAATGTCTTACAACTCCTGAGAAACAACACTCCTGAGAAACACACACTTTTCCGATGAATATATAGATATTAAATTTCATGTAAGTATATTTTTGTTGTTTTATTTACTTCAAACTAAACCCCCCCCCCCCCTAAAACTAAATCCTGGCTACGCCCGTGATTTTTTTTACAATAGGTTGGTTTTTTCGTCTCGTTAAATTTATGACACTTTCAATAATCGGGGTATCTCCGCAGTCTAGCTGAGTGTTTGCTAGGTTTTTACCGTCGTATATGGCTTTTTTAATTTCGGAAATTCCCAAATAATTTAACAGCCTGCTTTTATTGCAACTGGGTATTAATCTGATATAATTTGTGTTCATAAAATGGCTCTGTTCTATATAATGTTCGGCAGCGCCCGTCTTTCTTTGATTATATAAAATTAAATATTTGTTCTTTTAGCCTATGATTGAGAGATTTGCTCATTTGGCCTCTGTATATAGCATCACATATATTACATTTTATTTCATATACTCCAGATTGGTCACAAAATGTGGCCTTTTTTTTGTTAATATTTAGCATCGATGCAAGACTATTCTTATTAACAGAGATAATATTAATGTTTTCTTTCTTTAAATAATTTGTGATTCTGAAAATTAATTTATGAATATGGTTTATATCATGCCATTTTTTAGAATCTTTTTCGGGGGTATGCTTCATAAAAATGTTTGTTGTTTTTCATAACCTTGTTTTTTATAAAAAGAAATAAAACAATTTTTTACTTTGCCATCTATCACTTTTATTTTTAAACAAAATTTGTTTGACTATAGTTTCGTAAACGATTTTACATTCTCACACACTACTTTAAAACTGCTTTAAAACAACTAAACACTACATTAAAACAAAGTAAAAAATTGTTTTATTCCTTTTTAAAAAATGAACTATCACAAAGTAACGGACAAATCAATCAATAACATGCTTTTTATCATTTCATCTATAATCCATTATTCTTTGCCATATTTTTGATAATATTAAGTTCTTTTTCATAGCTGCATTTTTAAGTGGAATCGTTAGATGGCTGTGGTCATGATATGAAAAGTTGACATTTTTACGTTTCACGACTGATTTGAATATGCGTGAATACCGTTTCATTATTGCTAATTTTATGTGCAATGGAGGCAAAATTATTTTCTCTCTAGCAATTAACGCTATATTTATGATATTTTGTTTCCCAACTGTCAAGTCTTCTCTTTCAGACCAGTTTGTTTTATTCCAATTGTCGTATACTCGCCACAATCGCAACAAAAAGTGTTCAGGTCGTTTAAACACGATCGTTTCGACTATGGTTATATCTTCGAGGTTTTATCCAGGCGCTGCAGATTGATACGGCACCTTCCCACTCTACTTCGCAAACCTCACGAACCTTGAAGCCTTTTTTAAAATGAAGCTAATTATTCCACTCATTTTAACTTTATTGTTTGAAAGAAAACCAAACTAGCAGCGTGACTAGTATCTAAAAATCTCGCTAGCTTGCGGGAGAAACATTTGCATGCCGCTAAGTGGGTTATGGTTCAACAGGTGGTACCGAAAAATCTCATTCCAATAGTACGAACGATTTTACAGTTATATCTTTACGGACCTGCGATCGGCCGTCCACGTTATTTACTCATTTTTTCGTCATTTACTTTCTTCCTACATGTCATTGCTAAATTTAGACGGGTTCTAAATTGTCTTCTTTATATACTTTGCAACGGTTTTTGTTTCCTAGTTTTCCTTTTCGGATGGGAAATATTAACACAGCCGCTCAAATCGGAAAAAAGATTTGTACATATTTTTTCATTGTGATTTCTCGAAAATATTATATTCTGTTGTTCTACAGGGTGATTTTTCACTTCTGACAAAAACGCATTCTGACAATTCAATTTCCGTCCCCTTTTTCAAGCAATTGGGGTTTTATATTGGCCATTGTGCGCGTTAAGGGATGAATAGTTGTTGATTCATCGGCACAGATCAAAGATTTAACATAATTCCAAAGATAATAATCTAAAGGCGTTACATCACCTGACCTCGATGGCCAATTAACAGGTTCGTTCCTCGAAATCATTTTCTCACCGAATTGTTTGCTCAATAAATGGATTGTTGCATTGGAGCTGTCCTGTTGGACCCACATCTCTAGTACAATACCATTGCAATTCGGAACTAAATAATCATTGATCGAAACGCACAGTTTTTCATCTTGTTTTCGTTTTAATATCGAGCTGTGTGAAATGCCTTCAGAATATGTCAATACTTCAGCGAATACATCGATAGGAAATTCACAAGGTGCTCTATAAGTTTGACCTGTGAAGTACCAACTTTGATAATAATTTTCGACAATTTGCAAGCGTTGCTTTGGTGTTAAACGTTTTGTGATATGGAAGTTCGAGCACACTAAAAAAATTACCCTTTACTATAATCAAAAGTAAACTGTACTTCTAAAAGTCCTGTTGTATTACTATAATAAAAAAAAATTTCGATAAGTAAATAAATCGAATATATATATATATATATATATATATATATATATATATATATATATATATATATATATATATATATATATATATATATATATATATATATATAGGGTGGCTAGTTAGTTCCCCTGGTTCTTTCAAAAACCACTAAACTTAGGTAAAAAAATTTAAATAAATCTCCTCTTTGAAACACTGCAATAATTGTAGATTTTTTCAATGTCTTAAAAAGCGCAAAAAAGTTAACTTTTATTTTTCAATCTGGTCCATTATTTTTTATGAAAAATGGCGAAAACTATTTGAAAATCGGTTGAGAAAAACGTTTGATATTGTAAAAATTACACTTTAAATCACTACTGAAAAAAAAAGGAGCCACGTTAGCTGTGGTGTCTAAGGCGTCAGCCTGACGATACGGCAGTTAACGTGGAGCGGGTTCGATTCCCGTACTAAGCAAAAAAGTTTTTCTAAAATTCTTGTGAATGTTTCTAGGTAAGAGTGTAAAATCTGACAAGGAGTCACCCCTCAGTCACGCCAGCTGGAGGCTGGGTAAGGCCGGATGCCTTCTGAGAGGTTTTCTACATTGGTCACTCGCCAGTCGGTAGGCCTTTCGAGATACTTTCGGTTAAGCATAAAACCAAGGGTTGATAGCCGGAAGGGGGTGCTGACCGGGGTTTTCGGGAGTTGATGATTGTCGTTTGGACCCCACGTTCCTGCTCAGTTGACGATGCGCCTCTAACCCTAAAACTTTACTTTACTTTTACCACTGCAAAAAAACATGGCCATTGTTTTTAAGTTTAAAATTAAATGTGTTTAGTTATTTTAGTTTTTTTTGGTTAGTTTTGTGTTTACTTGATTTAACACAGAGTCAGAAACATTTGCTTGAAATTTAAATTATTATTTAGATAATTTAGATAATAAAAAGGTCAATAAATTGATTAACTTTATTTACTATGGATATTTACACCATTCAAGTTTTTCCCTTCATTATCGATGCAATAATCTGATCTTTTTAGAAATTAATCCTTCCTTGATCGTAGGATAGTTTAACAATCTAGTAAGCCTCTGTTACGATATCTTTTTCCTTATTCGTTCAAGTTTTGTTTAAAAATATGGATATATCAACTTATCTTTAATTAGCCCACACCAAACATTAACTCCAAATATCACTTGATATCCTCTTTTGACCGTTTTAAAAAGAATTTTCGGAATTTTTCGGTTATCCAAGCAAAGACGTTGTACATGTATTACAAAATTTGTCTTCATCCGTCTAAAGAATATCCGTGGAAACAATAACACGATAACAATATCACAGACATACTGGCAAATGTCAGCGTAAATTTAAAATTAATTGAAGACGATAACTGTTATTCAAAAATAAAGTTTGCATCAGTTAAAAGTCTCGAAAGTTTTATCAAATCATTTATTGAGATTCAGTTATTGTATCCACTGCTGTCTTTGTCTTTTTATAAATTGATCAAATAAACTGTTTTATTCTAATGGATTAATTATTTTCGTTACTTCAAATTACTTATCGTAACATTTAATATGATTTTGAAAAACAGTGGCCAAGTTTCTTTCCGAATATCGATTTAAAATGAATTTATAATTTACGAACTGATTTTCAAAACGTTTTCATCATTTTTGAAGTTATACTTCCAATGGCGCGTTTGGGAAAACAAATCAGAGTGAATTTTTAGCGGGGGACGAAGTTGCGCGCGCCGCTGTAACGCATAATTTATTTTTAATTTAAGTGTTTTTTTGAAGTTATACTTTTATTCAAACTTTTTGTAGTATTTACTTTCGTCTATTAGTCGTTCAGTTAAAATTCGTCCAGTCTCAGTTAAAATTTGTTTGAGTGCATAAAATAATTATTCTATTAGTTACGATAAAGAAGTATACTTTTTTACGTGCATAGATGAGTGCACACACGTTTTTTTCATTAAATCCAACGAACTTGATGAATCTGCAAAAGTTGTAAAAAAAACCTTTTTTAAGTTTTTTAAAAAAATTGAAAAAAAGCTGTAATTATTGCAATGTTTGAAACTAGAGGTCAATGATTGTATGTCGGAGAGTGTTATAAAAATTTAAATCAGAACATACATAATTATTTCACATACATCTCCGTTAATTAATATTAAAAATTTTAGTTCTCAAACAATACGGTATAACATCACCGGTAAAAGAATGATGTAAAAAAGTCTATATTATTCGTTAAAACAATCGTATTTCCACTTTTTTCTCTAAATCGGACGTGTTACCGGCGACCGTTAAACACGAGAGCGGCTTAATTACCACAAGAGAGCCTCTCTCGGTCGAATTATGTAAAACGAATATGAATTTCCGTAAAAAGGAACTTGTTTTTGTCCAATCCGTTATAAAATTCTGTGTCACGTAACGTTTCGTCGGTATTGTTTGCCTTTAAAATGATTATGCGTCCCACCATGTTAATATACCAATTAGATTTTTGTTTTACGGTAATTCCTCGAGTTAATTTACTGCTAAACTTTCTTGTTTAACACTTTTCTCTATTATACACAGACTGTCTAAAACAGTGATGTTCAAACTTTATATTACTATGATTCTCTCTACACCACTAACTTAAAGCTAACTTCATATTCTGCAATCTATCGGCGGCAAACTTAACCAAAAAAGACCGCCCGTAGTTATGGACCAAGATTGAACAAACGTATGGATTTTGTGCCAGAACCCAGTGGCGGCTCGTGGAATTTTAAAGTGGAAGGGCGTAGAAGAAAATAGTGCTGCTGAAGATTTGTTTTGCTTTCCCCTTCCTTATTTTTACTTTAAACTTTTACAAGGTTATTGGAGTATGGGTTGTTGCTTGTTGCGCAGATAAAGGAATGAACAAGTAGGAAGTTACCGTTTCCCAAAGAGTAAACCATTCAAACAATTTAGTGTAACTGCAAATCGATAGAGAAAATTCGAAAAAAAGAAAGAAACTGAACAGAAGTAAAATATGGCGTTTTACTCTGAAAAATTGTTTACTGTGATAAATACTGGAGGGGCCCAATGCCCTCCATCACGAGTCGCCACTGCCAGAACCCCTATATAATAACTACTGCGATTTTTGGAAATATAAAATGGCCCACGTGTTTGAGAATAGTGAAGAATAGTGAATGATGAATTAGTTGGCATGCTGTAAATTTATGGAGAGTACCTTCATTTATGGAAGTGCCAATACTGCATCTCTATACTCTGCTATACTCTGAACGTTTTCCTTTTTGGGTTTACCCATTGTTTAAATCATTTATTTGAGTTGTGCAAAGAGCCAGAGATACGAAGCCAAGAGATACGAGCCCAAAAACGTTCAGCGGGAGGAACAAATTTTAAATCTTGTCGAGGAAGACCCAACAACAAGCACTAGAGAAATAGTACAAGTTACAAATTACAAACAAAAAAGTGTTTACAACATTGCGGGAAAATCAGTTATACTTATTTCATGTGCAACGAGTTCAAGCCTTAGAGACAAATGACCCACCCTAACAGAGTTCAGCTCTGCGAGTGGCTCTTACACCAACAAGAGACGATTCAAAACTAATTCCACGTGGAACACGCAATAAAATCTCCCTATTATTGACGGGAAAGCATATATCAGCACTCTGGTAAGTCTGAATACCAAGAGATGAAACAGGAATAGATGGAGCTCATGATACTTCAAACTCACCTAGTTTGTTCTGGGGCGATAGGACTTAAAACTAACTTTTATCTTAAACTTTCTTTACCACCACTCGAACGAAATAACCCTCCAGTTGAACAACTCACACTAGTCAACTTTGGAACTCTGACGTGTTTTCAAAATTAAAAATAATATATTTTAGGTGCTAACGTGATGCCCTCAAAGACTTATTAAAGACTCATTATCAATACCCCAATTAAAAATACTCCAGTTATATAACAACCCAAAATCGCCAACTTTGAAGCTCAGAAGCATATGCAAAATTAAATATGCTATATTCTGGATGGCAATATTAAGCCTCAAACGCTTCTGTAGTGTATTGGGATGCTGCAAAATGGGAACATCTACCTATAATCTTCGTTGACTATATTCGAATTAGAAAAACTCCAATTAAACAGGATAAAATAGAGCAGTGAGACTGATGGAGTAGCGTTTGATCTGGCCTCACCGTTGGGTCTTCTGGGATCCAACATCTGATGCGTATTAACTGCGAGTTTGAACTCCCTAAAGTCACTTGATAGTCCTTAGCCATATTTTTTTTCTATTGCGTTTTGAAAATGAGCAAGAACAATTTGGAGCAATGAGACTTGAGTACAGTGCGACCGAGACTTTTGCAAAACGTCAACAGACCTAAGGGAACCATGTTTTGTCCAGGTTTTCAGGCATTCTCAGAAGGTCGAGATTCAAGATGAACTTCGTAGTAAAAACTTTCGACTGTAAAAAGTGACATTTTTCTTACACAGCCGTTCATCGCAATGAATTATCGGCTTCAGGTTCAAATTATCCTTAAAAATAAGCTAATAATATATAAAGTAATAAGTAGAGCACTGATGCGCTATAGTATTCAACTGTCGGTTTATGCACCTCATTTATATATCGAAATATTGCTGCCATTCCAAGATAAAGCTCTAAGAACAATTGTACATGTCCCGTGGTACGTTAGTAACCAAACCTTATATCGAATGATCTAAACATTCCATTAGTATCACTAATGGTCAAGTGCGCGAGTAAAAAACACCTCATGTCAACTTAATATGCATATTAATACGCTCATCAGCTATAAACTGGCTTGATAACATCAGTAGCATCCACTGCTTAAAATATTTAATCCATTAGAAATAAGTAACGTACCGTAATCCTACATACCCCTAAATTCTGTTGTTAAAGTTCTTTTTTTATTATTTTAAGTTGTCGACGCACGTTTCCCTAACCATGTTAGCATCAACAGAAGGCCATGCTAGCTTCTCATAAAGGATGTCCTAATAACTACTTCGGGATTTTATTTTTAAATAAAATCAACAATTTTAGAGAAATAACGTGGTTATTTACTTATGACAACGAAGTACCTGTAGGGATATCCTTTATAACAAATTGTACATTCATAGGAGTTAAAACAAATTCGTTTCAGTGTGGTCACATCTGTATCGGTGGTCATGGACACTGGAAACGGCAAGAAAACTGTCTATACCGACGCAATAGGAAAACCTCACTCCAAACCATCCAATCCATCAGATCTTGCCAGCCCCATAGAGCTACTGCATCCAGATCGCTACGAATTCTACACGTTTGATGACAATGGTGACTTGGTCAAACGCCTCATGTCATTGGACGAAATCAAAAGCATCATTGCAACAGGTGACAGTGATGCCTTCGATTTGGACGCGTTCACATCTCAAGGATTCGTTCCGGAGAAGAGAGTGAGCGACGTGGTGAGCAACGTTCAAAATGTACTGAAAGAGGAAATGGAAATACTGAAGGATCCTATTTCGAAACCTATTTTCGATACGCCTGACGTGAGCGATTCTTGGAGCATGATTTTGCCGGCTATTTTCGGTAATTCTGGAGAAGACATTAAACCAGAGAGACCAATTTCACATGTCACACCGGATACTATAATGATAGAGCCTAACGGGGAAACTCACAGTACGCCAAGCACGCAAAGCACAAGTGTTTTGACTCAAAGCACCACGTACAAACCTGTTTATTACAGTAGCCCGTCGATACTGACACAAAAAATACCTACCAGTACTGAACCTATACTGAAAGTTGAAATATTTTCCAACAGCGAACAATCGACAGAACGTCCTTCTAATTTGTCATCGTCCACGAGTGCAACTTCAACGACAGAATCTGAAATACCAACTAGGGAATCAGTTGGAACCACTAATACCAAACCTCCCTTAATACGAACCAGTAGTGTATTAACAACACTGATGCCTACTTCACCTGAAACTACAATCAGTGATTCGAGTTCTACCGTTTATATTAACTTTAAGTCGTCAACCCCTATGGTTTCCAGCACTACACCATCAGATTTCAATAATAAAGAGGCATTGGACGCCGCTCCTGAAGAAATATTGACTGAAAGTACTTTAAAGCCTTCTTCGACTAGTACTACAGCGCAAACAACACAAAAAAGTCCTGCACATACAAGTACAACAGTATCAAGCTCAACAATCACCTTAAGCTCTAGTACGACGCCTATATCAACAACTTCGAAACAAACTCAAGCTACAAGTATGAAGACGACCAGTACCACTGAACGTTCAACAGAATCGCCTACTACAAAATCTGTTCAATCAACTGCAACAACCCCTGGACAGTTATCCAGTTCATTATTTACATCGTCGGTTTCAGCTGTTCCTACAAACCCTCCTTCACTGACAACATCAACTGTTTCACGACTGACAATCAAGCCACAACTAAACAATACATCAACAATTACTAACATTAATCAGGCTGCTCCAACTAGATTAACTACTGTTGCTGTAGTTCCTGTTAAGTCTACTCAGGCAACAACAAGTGTTAGACCAACAACAGTGGCCCAACCAACTGAGAAAATTACAGAAAGTTCTAAAATTGTTACTTATAGCACTGTGACAGATTCAAATAATGAAGCAACCACACTGGTTTTAAGTAACCTACCTTTGACTGAATCCCTTTTATCCAAGATCACAACAACAACACCATCGATAACAAAAATTCCTTCACTATTACAATCGCTAAGCAATGATCAGAAACTGTCCGCATCAGAACTACTTGATCAACTGTTACTAACCACCAACATCTACGAGATTAATACAGAACTATCATCTCCCAAAATCACCAATTCTGATAAATATTTGGAAATTGGTATTGCCGATAATAATGCTTCCTCTAGCGTTACATTGGATGACACAGTGGTTGGTTTAACGACTGAACAGGATTCTTATTTATATCCACCCACTACAGATTCAACAATAATCCAAAGTATAGAGCAATTATTATCGCAGGCTGTTGATAATTATCAAGAACCGATAGATCACAGCGCACAAGGTGAAAAAATTCTGCAAATTATCGAAAATTCCGCCCAGAAAACAATGGAAGAGGTTATTGAAAGTGCAGCTACTGTGAGTTCTCAGTTGATTGGGGAAGGTATAACAGAAAGCGCAACTGAAATTGCGTCAACGACTGGAGATAACATTTTTGATGCCACCTCTGTCTTGACTAATGTAACTGACAGTGATTTCGTAGAAGCTACCACAATAATAGTTACAGATAAGTCTAGCACAGAAGCTACTTCCAAAAAAACAGATATCATTAACGACACTACGATTGCTTCAGTATCATTCACAGAAAAAATCGAATTATCTCATGAAGCTAACAGCACTGAACAATCTGCGGTGCATAACACAACTGTCAATCCTCCAGCAGAGTCCAGCAATGAGTCAGTAGAGGAAAGTACGATATATTACATTAAAAGTAAAGTCCCAACGACGACGGAGGGTCAATTTTCACACTTGATCAACATAACCATCATCAACTACGATCCTGCCAGAAACAAAACCAAACCGGCCAAATCAGACTTGAGCCTAGAAGAAAAACTGATTGCTGAAGAACTAAAAAATATGTCATTGATTCGAAATAATGCAACAGTGGTAACACCAAATCTGACTGAAACGATCAAGGAATCTGAAACAAGGATTACTTTTATTAATACTTCAACGGTATCAAGTGAAGATGATACTACCACAATTGCCGCAATAGAAACAACAACTAATCTAGAGGAAGACCAGATTTCTACTGAAAAATCTACAGAGCCTGTGAGTATTACAACAACAAGCAGACGATCATCAACAGAACCATCGACAACAACGATTAAATCAATTGAAACAACCAGAAAGCCAATCAAACCCTCAATTGTCATTACTATTAGTGAAAACAACACTGTCGTTACCGAAAATGGAAAACTAGTTGCGAACAAAACTATATCACCTCAAAAGTCCGATGCAGATAAACCAACAGCAACCCCTACGACACACCCACAAAAGAATCCCGGTCAAAACCAAACCTGGACGCTAGTATCAACCGTAAAGCCCCATCGAGAAAGCTCTCAACAAACATCTTCCTCTACCATCTCGTATGCTGAAGCTATCGAACCTCCTGTACCAGTTGATTTGGTACCAAAACCCATGCAGGGTTTCGGCCTGGAGGAGAGCACGGCTAATTTAGAGAGTGACGTATACCAATTCGTTCAGCTTTGCAACGAACTGGCTTTCGGATTCTGGAGGACTGTAACCTCCAGTCTGAGCTCAGCCAGAAGTGTTTTTGTGTCACCATTTGCGGCCACTTCCATGTTAGCGATGGTGTTTTTGGGCGCCAAAGGAGCTACATCTGAAGAAATGAACGACATCTTGAAGCTGGACGATATGGTCACTTTCAATCCTCATCTGATCTTCAAAAACGTCTCTGAATCAATCGAAACTGGTCAGAAAAGCGGTGTTGCAACAGTGACGTTGATTCGGGAATTGTTTAGCGACAAAAGTAAAGGAAAATTGTTGGATTTCTACAAGAACAGAGTGAGGGCCTTCTATGATGGATACGTAGAAGAAGTAGGTTATAGAGAAATCGGTGATGTAATCAGGAGGAGAACAAATCTTTTGGTGAAGAAACACACGGATGGAAAATACCCTGAATATTTGAAAGATAGCTCAATTACTGTGAGGTCTCCCCTAAGTGGTGTGGCAGTAAATTTATTTGAGGTAAGTATAACTCAGACCAAACCACCCTTTTTATCTGTATATCTTTTCAGACTGACTGTTCTCAGTCATCTTACGACGGTCGTGACGGTGAACTGCATTTTGTCGTCCTGCCATCGATTAGACAAAGGAGACTGATTCCAATTCCCGCAGTGGTTTACAGGACAGGTTTTCTAGCTGGCTACGAACCCAGTCTGGATGCCACCGCAGTGTCTCTCGGTAACAAGCACCAAGTAGTGAGCACGATTCTAGTTATTCCTGGTCAACAGGGTATATCTGCACCAGGGGACGGTCTGGCTAGATTGGAGAAGAGATTGGTGGAGAGCTCTTTCAAAAAAGGTAGGAAGCCTTTAGTTTCCTAATTTGGCCTTCATTCGCAAATACTATATTAAAACAAGTATGGCTTATTTTATTCAGTAAAAAAAGATTATTCGCGTCTATTGCTTTCAACCTATCTGTGTTAGATCTTCTCCTTCCTGAATCGCCAGCTTGAAGAAAAAGGCAGTAAACAGGAAACTGTGAAAGGGAAATTCTATGTTCCTAGTGTTTACCTACAAAAAACATTAGATTTTTCAAGCGAAGCCTAATATATTTCACCAGATTTGAATTCAAGTACAGTTATTAGTTCATAAATAGTTTAAATAATAGCTTTTTTCTGACAAAAAAATATTATTAAAAACATATTCATTTTAAACATTCTAAAGAACCACATGGAGAACTCTAACACGTAAACTATAATTTGGTGACATAAATAACTCAGTATACTTGACCCGTGCTATCTGACACTAGACACAATGGAGAAACTAAATATAATATTTGAAATCCATTACGTTGATGGTTTTGAACGCACGCCTGTCTTTTAACGCATTCCTCTCTACATTGTAGCAGAAGCACAAGCTCTTAATGCACATTATACATTCACCTGCATTTCTACCAGATTATACATGATAAATTGATATGTAACGCTATGAAATATATATTTTATTAGATTAGATTGATGTTAAGAGCTCTTACAATCTCATCTTACTTAACATGTATTCGCTGCAACCCATCATACAGTACATATATTTTAATTATTTTGACAATAGAAATATATATATATATAAATATATATATATATATATATATATATATATATATATATATATATATATATATATATATATATATTTGTGTGTAAAAGTTTGTGGGTAAAATATTCGAATGTATTTAACAAAGATTATCAAAATTTGTGTATGATGGGTTGCATCAAATAAAAGCAACAGCATCTTTCTACAGTTTTTGTCAATGTACCAAACTATCGGGATTTCTCTAAACTTTTCTCTTTCTAAATTTCTGCCACAATCTCATTTTTACATGTATTTTTTTTGGTTATTATTGAGGTTCTTTGTCAGTATAATTCTTGAATATCATATGGTATCCTTTTTAATTACATGCTAATTATAATATGGTATAATCTTTAATAAAAAATATATTCTTAGAATGGATATATCTCTAGGACAATGATCCAAGACATATCTCCAGTCTTATTTGACAAAGGTTTTAACATAAAAGCGTTAACGCTCTTAGATGGCCATTGTACTGTCCTGATCTACTAGGATTCGTAGTAAATAATGTAAATTAAAATTCTTTTATAGGTGCATGGTCAAGATTATTACGTTCTCTGATTCCACGTCCTGGTTTAGAAGTTCAAATACCTCGGTTCTCCCATAAATCTATCATCAACGCTACATCCACCTTGAAGAAAATGGGACTTCACGAACTGTTTAATCCTGATCAGGCTGATTTAAGAGGACTCAACGGTATATCCAACGAACTGCATTTATCAGATGTGCTACAAATTAACAGTTTTGCTACTTGTGGTGAAAGAAAAGTTGGAGAGTCGCACCATTCAGAAATTTATCCTGCCACTTCCCATAAATCAAGGTAAGAGACACATAATATATAAGAATTATTTTCTCAATCTCTTTGTTTAAACATTTCAGGGAATCGAGATATCTACAGGATATTCTCCAGGATATCGATCAAGAACCTCGCGACTACCAACGTGCTTTCCACGACCCCCTTCACAATCCTTCTTTCTACTCACTTCCCTTGTCAATGCGACCGCGACAAGCGAGAATTCCCGAAGTTCCTCGACTTCGTTTCGACCGACCATTTCTCTACTTCATCAGGCATAATCCAACAGGATTAATTTTGCACATGGGAAGGTTTAATCCACGCCTTCTACCATGAGGCAGGCTGAATGGAAATATAGGACATATAGGCTTCAATAGTTTAGTATTTAAGTTGAAAGAAGACTGTTCAAAACAATTGAGATGTTGCTTTGGAGTATTTGTTTAGTGTTCTTGAAGGATTATGGTGTGTATATATTAATAGGTATTGTACTTTTCTAATTCTCACATGTATTCTGGTCAAGTTACTGTGCAATATGGCATGGTATAATAAATAACAGAATACTTGCCAAATATGTAACCATACTTCCAAATACTGTGTTGTAGTCGTAAATACTGTATCGCAAAATTACTGGATGATATTATTTATTAAAATTGCTATAATTATAAGAAAATAAACAATAAAAAGTATTAATTCGATTTAAACAATTTTATTTTTTAACATAGTTTTAAAAAAGGTGAGTTGATATAGTACATTGACGACGAAGAACTTCGATGCCTTATTTCACAACAGCTGATAAATCTCCGTGATTGTCTGTCTTACTTTGTCGTTACGTTAGTGTGTAAAATAATATTTCGGAGTCAGATCCGGATCATGTCTTTACACATGTCATCCACAAGTCTTTAGAAGTGTTAATAATGGACAAATATCCTGCAGAATCTTTGATCTTAGATCCTTCTAACATCTTAAGATGAAAGATTTTTAATCATGTGTAATCTTTAATCATATTTCTTGTAGTAATAAGCCCTTTTGCAGAGATATTTTGGTTAAATATAAGTCCCAATACATATTAAAATACATTGTTCTTCGAACGAAACAAGACATACACTTATTTTTATTTTTATTTGTGTATCAAAGGTTCGTTCAAACAATGGATCATGAATCACACTCCTAAATGTTCTTAGAGACGATATGATCTACATTTTCTTCTAGATTTGTTTTACCGTATGAGATCTTTCAAGAATTAAACTGCCAACTAATCAATCTTAGATGGGTTGAAAGTACATGTAGATATAGTGAATTATAATTGAAATTGTTTAGTGGAAAAATTGTATTGGCCATATTCCCCGCAACCCACCATACACAAATTATGATATTCTAAGGTATGGTGTTTTTTTACTATAATTTTTATCAAAATACTAAATTACTTGTTTTCATACAAGAAGAGCTCTTGTAGGTCTTGTAGGTCTCACATCCAGTTATTCAAACGATAAAATGATGGCGATGTAGGCAAGTCATACAGGTCAAAACCATTACTTTTTCTCTATCTTTAGCACGGTGAACAAGAAGTCGACAACTTATTGTATGATTCATCAACATAAAATTACCATTAGGGTCACATCCTCCAATATTGGCATTTATATCGAAGCCACTTTTAGATTATTGACCTATATATATATATATATATATATATATATATATATATATATATATATATATATATATATATATATATATATATATATATATATATATATATATATATATAGACATACACACACACACACACACACACAGACACATCTGCATATATGCAACCGTACATACGTACACATACATATAATTTCCAACATGCGAATAGACACGCATTATGTTATTTAAACACTAATTGTATTCAACTACCTGAAATTTTGGTAATTTATAGTATTTTATCCTTGTCCGCATTTCTCCAGGATCGTAATCCAATAGTCTTCTTAGTTCTTCATCTTGGTGGCTTTGCGCTGCTGTTATCGCTTTTTCTGCTTTCTTTATCATGAATGTTTGTAGAGGTTCCCATCTTAAGTTTCTATGTATTCTTAGGTTTGTTTCGTAGGGTAGCGCATTGGCTACCATAAGATGAGGTTAGTCTTTTGATGTGCGTTTTTGCAGCAGTAGCCGTAGATTAGCTGTGGCCTTGCCATGCTTTTAATCAATAGCAATTTAGTTTGTATCTTTATTTGGCTTTTACTGCATAGTAGCGGATACAATTTGCTTATAGCATTTCTAGTTTCTTGTTTGTTTAGTATGTTTCTTTCATGTGAGTCTTTGGTCAAGCAGTACTCCGAGATATCTGGCTTCCTTACTCCATGGTACTGCTTCGCCATCGATTTCTATATTAATGGCCCGTGGCAATCTTCGTTTTTGAAGCAAAATGTTTTGACTTTTAGTTTAATTATTTGTATTTCCCAATCGATACACCAGTCAGAGATTTGACCTATATGGACTTGCAGTCTTGTGTGTCTAGTTGTCACTGCAGTGTCGTCTGCAAATAGGAAAACGTTTGAGTGTGGGCATCTCGGTATGTCGAAACTGTAGATTGTGAACAAGTGGGATCCGAGTATGATCTTTAAGGCACCCTCGCTTCCAAGTTTTTGGGTGCAGATATGGTTTTATCCACCTTAACTCTGGATGTTCTATTTTTGAGATAACTCCATATTATCTTGCATATCTTTGATGAATAACCGGCTTTGTTCATTTTAAAAATAAGCCCTTCATGCCAGATTCTATCAAATACTCTGGTAATGTCCAATAGTGCCACTCCCGTCGCTTCTCCCTGTTGGAAGCCTTCGGTGGCAGTTTCAACTAGTTTTCATATTTGTTGTTCCGCTGAATGCTTCTTTCTAAAGCCATATTGCCCTGGTGGAATTATGTCTAGTCGGTCTGTTTCTTTGTCTAGTCTCTTTACTATTATTCTTTCTGGTACCTTACCTAGAACGGGGAGAAGGCTGATAGGGCGATAGTTTGGTGAGAACTTTCTGTCTTTGCCTGGTTTATTGAACATGTTTACCTCGGCGTGTTTCCACACTTGTGGGTAGTGTTCTGTTCTCATGATAGCATTAATGACATTTGTCAAGGCTGCTATTTATTTTCTGAGTAGCTTTTTGAGCATAAGATTAGTGATTCCATCTGCACTCGTCACTTGTTGCTTTCGCACACTTAATATTTGATAATTTATTCTCGCAAGTGAGAACGCTTTTGTGTGCTGTTGGTTAAGTCTGTCTCTTAAAGCTCAGCACAGAGTGTGAAATGCCACTATAAATTAAATAGAACGGTTTCTTAGGCAACTAAATATACAACATTGTTAATTCGCTTACAAACACTAATTATTGTTGCTTTAACTTTATATAATAAAATTAAACAAGAGCACGGACAATTTATTGAATGAGTACGCTTGTATATAGGTAAAATTAAAATTTACCCATCTATCGAGTCGGCTCCGAAGTGTTGCCGAAATTTACTTTTTCCGAACAGCCGTTTGTTCCTTAGGCTTTGCTGTTTTGGGCGTTATTCTCGTATATGGTCACATAAAGATAAGGAGATTAAGATGTGGAGATTAAAAAATCATTGAAAAATCCTATTAAATTTAACAATTTTGAATATTGTATCAGCAATCTAAAAATACCGAAGAGGTATATTTGCTTTCGTCTGATAATTGGATCGGCAACCAAACATACAATACACAATGAAAACTCTTTTTCGGTTAAGATATTACAGTTTTAAATGTTGTATCAGGAAAATAGAAATATTGAGGAAGTATATTACGCCTAATAGTTAGATAGGCAAACAAAAATACATATCATCAATAAACAACATTCAATAAACATACATGTTTTGTTCAGTTTCGATTTTCTAAGGAAGGGATTTGGAGATTGTGGACCATTTCATACATATTGGATAGAGGATTTCAATAGAGGGCGATATCGCCCGGAATGTAGGACGGCATGTTAAATATGGCTGGCAGGCATTTTACAGATTCAACATAGTGTTTAGGAGCAAACTCCCACTTTGTCTGAAACGAAAAGTCTTTTATCAGTTCGTTCTTTCCGTTATGACATACGGAAGTGAAACCTGGACACTCACCTTGCAACCAATTCAAAAACTTAGGGTAGCCTAAAAGGAAATGGATAGATGCATGCTGGGCATTACAAGGCGAGATAGAACATTGGAAGGGTAAACCAATTGAAATGGAGGTGGGAAGGCCATATAGCGAAACAATGCAACGACAGATGGACCAAGGCATTTCTGGAATGGATACCCTTGATCGCAAACATCCATGAAGAAGACGGAAAGCACGATGAATTGATGACATCGTTAAGTATATTGGACCCTAGTGGCAGAGGAAAGCTCTGGACTATGAAAGCTGGAAACATGTTGAAGAGGTTTTTATCCTACAGTGCATCGACAAGGGCTGAATATATATATATATATATATATATATATATATATATATATATATATATATATATATATATATATATTTCTAAAACCTCTTACTTTTTATTCTTTTCCAATCCTGTTTACGAAGTGCTATCTCATGATGTTCAACTTTCTTTTGATATTTGAGATGGAGCAAGCCTTATATTCATAAAATATGCTCTGCAATCTGTTTTTCTCATTTTATATTATATTTTTTCGCAAAATAAGCAGCTTTTATAAGATTTTACTGTTGTTGTGACGTTTGTTTACATACATAGTTTTATTTCAATTTTAAGGCTCTGTATAATAAAAATTAGACATAATACATTGTATATTCATAAAATATAGTTTTCAAACTGTTGTTTTCCCATTTTGTACGCCTTATTTTAGTAAAATAATCAATTTTCTAAGGTTACAAATGTTTGTTCAGAAGCCTAATTTTATTTCAGTTTTTAGACATTGTATAGTAAAAATTAAGTATTATCTCGTGCATGTTCATAAAATATGCGTTGCAATCTGTATTTTCTTTTTTTATACCATGCTTTTTTTGTAAAATAAACAGCTTTTCTAAGGTTTTAAATATTGTTGTGACGTTTGTTTTCATACATAGTTTTATTTCAATTTTAAGGCCATGTATAGTAAAAATTAGACATTATCTCTGGTATATTCAAAAAATATACTTTACAATCTGTAGTTTTTTCATTTTATACACTTCATTTTACGTAAAATGAACAACTTTCTTAGGTTACAAATGCCGATGTGACGTTTGTTCAGAATTCTTATTTTATTTCAATTTTTAGGCATTGTATAATGAAAATTAAGCATTATCTCATGTATGTTCATAAAATAAGCTTTAGAATCTGTATTTTTCTCATTTTATACTATGCTTTTTTGGTAAAATAAACAGCTTTCCTAAGGTTTTAAATGTTGTTGTGACGTTTGTTTACATACTTAGTTTATTTCAATTTTAAGGCCCTGTAGAGTAAAAATTAAACATCATCTATTATATATTCATAAAATATGCTTTACAATATTAAGTTTTTTCAATTTAGATAGAATTTTGTGTAAAATAAAGACATTCTAGTCATTCAGACATTTCTAATAATTTATATCGGTTTATCTTTAGTACGAAACGAACAGTTTTAATTCTTTTTTAACGCCTTGTATAATAAAAATTAAGTATTATCTCTTGTGGGCTTATAAGATACTCCTTAAAATATATATTTCTTTCCACTCGGACCATGATTTTGTCTAAAATAACCATATTTTTCATGATTCAAGTGATATTTTGACGTTTGTACACCCTGTATCATATTATTGAATTTGAATGCTTGGAATATTAAAAATGAAATGCAATATCTTGACTTTAAAAAAATACCCTATATATTTTTTGTGATATTTGGGACTTTTTTTGAAAATATACACCCACCTTTACATTTATATTATTTTAGTTGATCATGGCATACATATTTATTTTATATTTAATAAGGAAAACCTACTAATTCATGAAACAAAAGTCTTAATTTCTATTTTATAGCCGTTTATTTATAAATGTAAATAATATTTTTTATACGCTTGATGTAAAAAAAGCAAGAAGATATTGTCAACACGAGTACTACGTACTACGCATTCTTATTCCTGATTGGGTAGTTCTGTTCACGGGAACATTCAGGGCCTTCTTTTCGCTGAGTTTTAAGGGTCAGTTGCGAGCTGAAAGTCATCCGTAATGAGTGCGCCGTTCTGCTCGTGACTCTTTTCCGATTTTTCTCGAAAAATTTGCAAGTTATTTACTATTCTTCTATTCCGATGTGTAGTGTATCGCTTTGCCCCCAAGTCGAGTAAGTTTTTGCACCTCATTTCGATATTTTTAAATGATAAACACAGTTTTAAATTTTTTTGAATTTTCCGAACCAACATGGCCGATAGACGTCAATCTCAGATTCGCGAAGTGCGCATTATAAGCCGGACCGCGCCGTGCAAAGCCAACGTCGATATTAATGTCGATATGTCACTGTCACAGTGAAGTTTGGTTATCTTTATGTTTATATTTTGTCTTTTCGACTGTGTTGGCTTCTACATGATGGAAATTCATTAAAGATGTTTAATAAGAGACTTAATTAAAATGTACACTTTATTATTATTGTTTGACGCGTTTCGCCAGCCTTGTAACCTCTTGGGGGTAAGTAATAATAGGTATAAATACAAAAAGTTTCTATAATAAAATTATGTTTTAAAAAATTCGCACAGATGTTATTTCTTGCCACTACAAATTTAATAAAGGAGATTTGTTCAGCTCTATTTGATCTTTCAGAAGTGTTTTCGCATCTTTGAGGCGGTTTATTTCTAAAATCTACAGATGTTTTAGTTTTTTTGCTTCTGTTTTGTATATGCAGTATTTTAAAAACACTGTTAGACCGATTATTTTTATTTAATATATGTGCGGCGTTTTTAGAAATATGTTTCTGATCAAGAAAACTTATTTCATCTTCTGTAATTCTTTTATATAGTTGATTTATCTTTTTGTTTGTCTTTGCTGCCTTTTCCTAGGTTGTTGTTTGTTTTAAAGGCTACTTTTGTATTGTTTTTATATTAGAATTGTTCAATTTTTTCCAAAAGTTTAACAAAATATGTTACTGATTTTTATGAATAGTATTTTTCTTTCTTTTGTGTATATATTTTAAAGACAAATGGTGTTTAGTTCTTTATTTATTGTGGGTGAGTGATTTTTTGTTGTCTCTGTTGACTGAGTTGACATTTTTTTTAATTAATAATTTTTCTATTACTGTTATTGTGTTTTGAGGGGGGATGCTGGGGAATAAATTCTGAACATTAAATAATTTTAACCTTGCATCAGTTGGAACTGTAATGTTTTTTTTTTTATTTTGTCGACTAGGAATTTTTAGCACCATAGTTCAGTCGAAATTTGCTGAACAATTTAATAATATCTATTAGGTGTTTCGACATTTTATAAACAGGTGCAGTTAGATAAGATACAACTGGTCTTAGTGGATAATTTAGTGGATGAAGTTTAATTAAGGAATAAGTCCACAAAAAACTGTGGATTTGAAAAATTTCATTGCTGGAGAAGCTACAGCGTTTGGGAAACGCGTTAAACATTTATAGTAAAGCGGAAATTTAGATGACAGTAAGTCTTTTATTAAACATTTATGTTTGTGTGTAACTTATTGACATTTTATATTTAACATTTTGAGCTTTTTAATAATAATTATTATGAATATTACTGTATTTTGTTTTGCTTTTGTTACATTTGAGTCTTACCAAAAATGAAAACGGGATGTTTTTGAATAATTATTGGAGAAATATTGTATTATATTTTGATATCTTATAGTATTTATTTCTTATTTTTCAGGCGCGAAAATTGGTCAACATGTGAAATTCAAACGGGAGTCGGTCGCGGTCAATCCTGGAGGAGACTTGGTCCTTGTTTAGGCGTCCAGCTTCCATCAACGACACTCGTAGCAGGCGAGGGTACCCTCATGCCGCTACTTTCTTCATACGAAGACAGAGCTTCTCCAGGACCACTTGCCTTTGGGCCGGTGGGAATGGTGTTGTTTTGTCTGTCGTGTGTACGACGGTTTCGGTATAAGGGGATACGGTGATTTGCATTATTGGGCGGGGCGGGGGTTGGGGGATTGTTGCAGATCCATTATCTCATTTTTTTGTTACTTTAACGGGGACGCAAAGCCGAAGGGTTTACGTCAATCATTTAATCATCACTCTTTTAATCTCACTTTTTTTTTCTTTTTTTTTATTTTTTTTTATTTTTTTTAAAATTTTTTAAATTTTTTAAATTTTTTAAATATGGACTGCACGTGCTCACCGTTTTTAAGCTTGGTGGTAGTTTTGAGCGGCACCCGTGCTTGGTAACCAGACAATCCCGGTTTCACATTTACCCGGAAGGCGGTGTGAGGCTGTTATTGTCGTAAATGGTCGAATCTATGGGGAGACACGGCGCGGTAGAGTCATCCATATTTTTTTTTAACTTCTCTTTTTTCGGCACGTCACACAAGAAGACATTTATGTATGGGGGCGAGCATATCCCAGCTTTTAACTAAACCAAAACAGGTAAGTCACATCTTTTAACAAAAACCTTTTCAAAAACCTACAGTACAGATGATTGTTGTTTCAGGACAATTTCGCAGCGCGAGTGAGTGATCTATAAATCAAAGTTCACAGATGAGTGCAGTGAGGCGTGTTACGTGGGTGAATTGTCCTTTCTTCGGATCTTGCAGGGCATCGTCGAGCCCTTTGTCGCTTTCTGAGACATCCCGAAGACCCCGTTCGATTTGTCGAAGGGATGGAACAGTGCGCTTCACTGTTTTTCCGGCGTGAAATTATAGAAGGGACAGAAGAATCTCCGGATAGAGGATATGGAACTTATGGTAAGTTTTTCAATCTTTTAATCTAAGTAAATATTAAATGAATTTACACAGTTTCGATATTTAATTCATTTTATCCTTTTCAGGAAATCAACCAGTCAGGAGTACAAGGAGGAAGATAATCGCGTCGAGCGCGATTCCAGCCTGTACTTAGGCGTTTCCATAGCACTATGATCGTGTATTCTTTTTAATTTAACATCGTTCTCTCATGTTTGATTTAAAACTTTATTTTACAACCAAGGGAGACATAATTTTTAACATCCTTTCTTCGTTGTTGATTTTACTATACTATTACTGGCTTTCGTCTTTTAACTGACTGGAACACTGTGTGTTCCTGTCTCGTATATGCTGTTTCCAATGGTATACTCACATTTGTTCTTTACAGTCTGTTCTGGTCTGCTTCTGACTCTGTTATAATTAGGATATGCAGTTTCCAGTGGTATATTCCCATTTATTTTCTTTTGGTCTACCCCCGAGTGTATCGCTGTTTGATTTACACGACATGACTCCACAGCTCTTTTATATATTATACAGTATCTTATCTGTACAGTTTTTGGCCTTATGTTAACCCTCGTGACGTCCAGATTTCCTATAATGTCCCTTATTGGGTGTTTTTAAATGTTTAAAGTCATTTAACAGGCAGTGTCGAGTGGTCATATTTTTCGTCTTCAAACACTCTCTGATCTACCCCTTAATCCGTTACTGTTTGGCCTCCACTGCAAGTTATATTTTAAAGATATTTAACACGATTACTTTGTTACTTGGTCTCGACTTTTATTATTTTCTCTATGTTCTCCTCTCCTACAGTGACTTTTCTTGACTGTTTGTTAAATTTTAAAGAAATATAACGCGAATAGTGTCCGATATGGAACGCCTCAATTGCAGTTTTTTTCATTCAGTCAAGTTGGTGCAAAGGGCATTTGCTTTTTGGGCTTTGTCGATGGGAAAGACTGGGATTGGTACTGTCCTGGAATGAAGATGGTTGGGGACACCAGCCGGATTAATGCCATCTTCAAGATGCCACCAGGTAAGTTTCTTGGTAAACTTATTTCAAAGAGTGTACGTTTTTGTTTTAATAATTTAATTCAATTGTTCGTCTTTAATTTTCCATGTGAAACATTAAACTCGAACAGATTTACCACTAAACACCCATCACTATTTTAAACTTTTCGACGCTCGTTTCGCTAACCATATTAGCATCATCAGGAGATGATCCAATCCTTCAATCAACCCAACCATTGAATCATGTCCTGACGATGCTAACATGGTTAGCGAAAGACGCTTCTGAGAATTTAAAGAAAGTGATTGGGTGTTTAGTGGTAAATATCTAAACTGTCTCCCTTTTTTTGCTTTGAACAATTAGCCATATTTTGTGTAGTTATTATTTTTCTATGTTTTTGTCTATTTTTTAGGTAAGTGCGCATATGCGTAGTACTCGAGTTCGGGAGTGAGGGAGAGGGCAGTGCTAGTGTTGAAACAACAATAATCAACTTCTGCAGCATCAAGGCTTCCTATATAACATCAGGTAATTGAGATAACTTTTTATCTACTTATTTAAAAAAAAATCAATTTATACACCTTAAATTCTGTCTTTGATTGAGTTTACCATCATGTTTACCCAAACAGTTTGTCAATTCTGGTTTTTTCCTTTCAGGAGCTCGTCGACCCCAATGAAAAGCAGGAAGGTTCCAGTTCAAGTCTGATTCCAGGCCATACTTTTTCCCTCATTGCTCTATGTTTCACATATAGCTATTTATTAATCAAAAAATCTAATATTTGTTTAAAAGTTTGTCTTTGCTTAGCATTTTTAAAAATGTTTGTTTTTATTACGTAACATACATCAAGTATAATAATGTAGAAAGTTATGAGAAATTAGATTAGGGATAGGGTTTTAGGTTGAATGCCAAAAGGGCATGTAGTTTTAGGCTTTGTGGGGGAGAAAGACTCATGTGTAGTGGCCTGGAATGAATAAAGTTTGGGACACGAGCAGGATTAGAACCATCTTCCAGATTCCACCAGGTAAGCTCTTTTAATTTTTTCATTTAACTAGGTCTGTATTCATGTTTTGTCACGTTCATTCGAGTTGTTTTTACAACTAATTTAAGTTCCTTCAATTGGAACTTTTCGTGTGAAAACATGAATCAATTGTTGGAAGTTTCTTGAAGCACGTTTCGCTAATCACGACATTAACATCATCGTGTCATCAATCATCTCCTGATTATGGTAACAGGGTTAGCGAAACGCGTGTCGAGAAATTTCAATAAAGCGATTTGGTATTGTGTGGAAAATTTCCTTATGTGAATAGCTAACATTTGTTAAATTGAGATAGTTTGAAAGGCCCCATTTCTTTCTAGGTAGAGTTTTGTTCAGGGATTTAGTTTTAATATTTGAAATTGCTTGTC
Source organism: Cosmopolites sordidus (assembly GCA_031761425.1). Classification (NCBI taxonomy): domain Eukaryota; kingdom Metazoa; phylum Arthropoda; class Insecta; order Coleoptera; family Curculionidae; genus Cosmopolites; species Cosmopolites sordidus. The sequence continues at coordinate 34,746 of JARFXV010000014.1, forward strand.
GGGAATTTATACTGACTGACATAGAAATTCGAACATCCAATCCATTTCAGAATAATGTAATAAAATACTTTTTGTAGAAGGTATGGTAATCAAGAATTTTATTTATTAAAAGCTCTACATACTATGCAGTAAGGTTTAATTCCGATATTATTCTTCTGCTTTCTTCCCTATTTAGTGTGTTTTCCCTTTCAGTTCCCAACACCCACTAAATCTTTCATTACATTGCCATGCCACCTCGTTCTCAGTTTCCGCTTCCTTCTGTCGATAGGGCTTCTGTAAAGGGCTAAATTTTGACATCCACTCTCTTCCAAACTGTCACCATATTATTTGTCTTAATGTAGGTGCTCATGTTCGACTCCTTAAAAATGTCTTCCACTTCTTCATTTGTCCTGAAGTCCTTAAGTCCTTCATCATCCCTTTTGAACACCCAGGTGTCACTATGGGGGTCACTATTTTAAAAATTCTCACTGTTGTCTTCCTCGATACATATTTCAATATTTTTTGTTCCCTCTTGCTATTTTAGTCCTCGATTCCAATTCTTCTTTATCTGTCTCAGCTATTAGTTCTCCCAGATATACAAACATAACATCCTTTATTGAAAGACTTTTCTTATCTAGTCTCCACTTGAATATATTTATATTTAACAGTGATCTAATTGTGACACTCTTTGCTTGTCCAAAGTACCCATCTTCCACCAAACAGAAAGACATTTTGCAAGTGATGAGGTTTAAGATTGACGCGTGGCTAGCACTGTAGCTTTCTCAGAATGATGTTGACAAATAAATATTTTCATTGTTAAAATAGCTAAATGTTAAACGTTCACAAAAAAAAATATATTTGGCATATCCACCGAGGGACCATTTATAGTCTGTACAAATTCGATAAAGGCAAATTATTCAGGTCTAGTTCGGGCCATTGAGGAAAGTTTTTCTGTCTTCTAACCGGACCATTTTCTAACCTTTCAAGGTGGTTCTGTTTTTTGTCTTTATTTTGAACATGCAACCTTTTGAAATCACTATCACATGTTATAATGAAATGGAATCAATTTGAATCCTGTTTCTAATTAAGGAAACTTCTTGTAGAGTTGTATTTCTTAAAATTGCCAGTAGGCCCACAGAACGTCGAAGGAGAACTACTGAACTTCATTGCCATCCTAGACTTACAGCTTTGGCAGACTTTTTGTATTATCTCTCACAGTTCAGCACACACTACACTGCCAGGACGATTACTATTTTGTGAGGAACTATTGCTTATAACAGTTGTCCACCGTTGATCAACTGCCAAACATTATATTCAGGAAATCCTGCAGCAAAATCTTTTACCATACCTTAGCACACTCCAAATCATTCAGCACGAAAATGTTCGCCCCAATATCGCAAGGGTAACCCTAAATTTCTTAGGGGCCTTTGGAGTCTCCTTTTACCTTGGCCATTTTCAGTTCTTTCACTAATTCAACTTGTATGGGAGATAATGGTCAGGCGACTTTTGATTGTATCCAATTCTTTCTCAAACTCTGGAAGCCCTAGGACATAAAGTGAGATATTTCAAGGCATAATCCACTGCCTTATCAGTGTCGAGGCGTCCGACCAATGAATACATTGGTTGAAATGTTGATGCAGATACCTTTATACCTAAAATCAATGAAACTTAACCTACCTATGTAACATTTCTATGCCAGTCAGAAAAATCAGAGATATAATTTGTTTTCGAAACTTTCTCAACTATGAAATTTAAATTAAAGTCCTTCTCTGTTGTTTTAGGTAAGTGCACATAGGCGTAGTAATCCGTTCGATCTGATAAATGGGTATCTGTGTTAGTGAAATAATAAGAAACTTTGAGCCATATGAAGATATAAAATCTTGTTTAAGGTAAGTATATCAATTATTGGATTATACTCTATGGAAAAGTGTTATCTATCTATCTTGTAATAATTTGTTACATCTGTTCTATTTTCCAGACATTGTGTCATCGGATTGCCACTTTTCCTTTGTGTTATTTTATAATTACAGTTAAACACAGAAATGGTTATAAAGGTAAGCTATTATCGTCGAGAAGTTCAAGTTTTGTTCGAAAAATGGGGGGAAAATATTTTTCGGCGACTTCACCATTTTGTCAAACAAGTATGTAGTTAGGATATATTTTGTGTTCAATTTCCTGATGATTCCCCACGTTTTATTTTAATTATGTTATTACTTAACATAACATTTTACAAATAATCGTTTTGCCATTTTGCAAAACAAACTAATGATTTATTGCTGTAAACAATTGTAATTTGCGAGTTGAAAAAACTGATAAGGTCTATGAATATTTTTTCAAAATGAGCACATTCATAGAAGTACATTTAGAGCTTTATTTAGAGTTTATTATTATTAGAGTTAGGGTTTATCATTTATTCCTCTTGCCATTACTACAAGCCCAAATGAATTTTCTGTGTTAAAGTATAATTTATTGAAAGGATCTGATATAGGAGGCATCTTAAAGTGCATTTTAGCTTTCAAATCTCGCGTTACCTGGATTGGCATTTTTCTTTTGTTTTATTATATAATTACAGCAAAACACGGAAATTGCTGTGAAGGTAAGCTATTATTTCTTCGAAGTTCCAGTTTTGTTCAAAAAAAGGGGGGAAATTACATATTTCGGTTCACCATTTCGTCAAACACGTATGTAGTAAATATTTATTTTATATTTACTTCCCTGATGATCCTCTACATTTAATTTTAATTATGTTATTGTTTAAAACTAAACGTTTTACAAATAACTATTTTGCCATTTTGCTATAATTGTAATTATTTCCGTAAAGCATTGAAAGTTGAAAAACCTAATAAGGTCTACGAATATTTTTTTAAAATGAGCACATTTACAAAATTTCATTCAGCGTCTAACATGTGTGATCATTATATATGGAATTACCATATCCTGCGCTTGGGAAAAATAAAGATATTGTGGCAAAGTGATGTGAGTTTTTCTTTCAGGAACAGGATCAACAACAAAATACGGTAGGTGTACGTACGTAAGTAAAATGACATACAGTTGAACCACCTTGAGTGGGTTCGGCAAATGACATACATAAAATATTAACTTAAGATTCACCCTCCTCTGTTTACTTGTCCTGCAGAGGGGAGTGGTGCGAAGCGTTCTATCCAAAATCGTCGTCGTGGATCGAACTGCGGAAACACCGAGGAAGATAAGGCAATGGTGTCGCAGTGGCCCAGTGTCACGGGAGATCATTGTCACATCTACCTGATGATGTGTAGTTTCGAGGTTATTTTAGAAAATATCCTCGGGTGGAAGGTGGGTCGCGTTCTGCGCGTCGCGAACAATATAAAATACGTTTATATTAAGGGACTGTATTTTATATACAAGAAACATATCTGAGTGTTCTTTGACATTTATTTCAAAATTATTTTCGATTTTAACCACGAGAAAAATTTCCTTTCTGTAAATAGCTTATGTATATATATATATATATATATATATATATATATATATATATATATATATATATATATATATATATATATATATATATAAGGAACTACGATCTCCTGCGCTTGGGAAAAATAAAGATATTGTGGCAAAGTGAAGTGAGTTTTTCTTTCAGGAACAGGATCAACAACAAAATACGGTAGGTGTACGTACGTAAGTAAAATGACATACCGTTGAACCACCTTAAGTGGGTTCGGCAAATGATATACATAAAATATTAACTTAAGATTCACCCTCCTTGTTTACTTGTCCTGCAGAGGGGAGTGGTGCGAAGCGTTCTATCCAAAATCGTCGTCGTGGATCGAACTGCGGAAACACCGAGGAAGACAAGGCAATGGTGTCGCAGTGACCCAGTGTCACGGGAGATCATTGTCATATCTACCTGATGATGTGTAGTTTCGAGGTTATTTTAGAAAATATCCTCGGGTGGAAGGTGGGTCGCGTTCTGCGCGTCGCGAACGATATAAAATACGTTTATATTAAGGGACTGTATTTTATATACAAGAAACATATCTGAGTGTTCTTTGACATTTATTTCAAAATTATTTTCGATTTTAACCACGAGAAAAATTTCCTTTCTGTAAATAGTTTACATATATATATATATATATATATATATATATATATATATATATATATATATATATATATATATATATATATATATATATATATAAAAGGAACTACGATCTCCTGCGCTTGGGAAAGATAAAGATATTGTGGCAAAGAGAAGTGAGTTTTTCTTTCAGGAACAGGATCAACAACAAAATACGGTAGGTGTACGTACGTAAGTAAAATGACATACAGTTGAGCCACCTTAAGTGGGTTCGGCAAATGATATACATAAAATATTAACTTAAGATTCACCCTCCTTGTTTACTTGTCCTGCAGAGGGGAGTGGTGCGAAGCGTTCTATCCAAAATCGTCGTCGTGGATCGAACTGCGGAAACACCGAGGAAGATAAGGCAATGGTGTCGCAGTGGCCCAGTGTCACAGGAGATCATTGCCTCATCTACCTGATGTGTAGTTTCGGGGTTATTTTAGAAAATAACCTCGGGTGGAAGGTGGGTCGCATTCTGCGCGTCGCGAACAATATAAAATACGTTTATATTAAGGAACTGTATTTTATATACAACATACTCGAGTTTTCTTTTACATTTATTTTTAGCCAAGGGAAAAATTTCATTTCTGTAAATTTTGCCTAATTTTCGATTTACTTTACAAGATGGACCTCCAATTGTTTTAATAGTGCCCTCTCTATATATATATATATATATATATATATATATATATATATATATATATATATATATATATATATATATATATATATATATATATAGTGTGTCACATTTAAGATGAAGACACCCCCATATCTCCGCTATTTGAAGGAATACAGATTTGAATTTTTGCACAGTTATACAGGTGGATGGGTCTCATTTTTTAAGATACTCAACTGAAACCTGAACTTTAAACTCAGCCTACTGCGAATTCACAAACAAGGTCAATCCTGAATATTTTGCTTCGCGTTAGAGATATCGAAAAATGTTATTAGAAAAAGTTGTTCGGAATATTATTTTAACCCCTTATACCGAGTATTATGATAAAATTCGCATTTTTAATTTTTTCATTATTTTGGTCTATACACAAAATTATTACAAGTTTATTTGTTTAATTTGATAATTAGTGCGCTATGGTGAGTAAAAACTTGACACATTGTCAATAGTGTCATGTATTCAAATATTTCAGTAAAATAAATAACACTTACAAAGGAATAATTATTTTATTATTATTGGAAAACAATTTTTGGTAATTGGTCAAATTTAGGAAAAAGTATATAGTATATAACAATAATTTTCATAATACAAATAATTAACTATCAAATGTGATCTCTCTCAACTAGTCCTCCGTCTATTCGAATACATTTTTCGATTCTTTTACGATTCTGTTGTAATAATTTTGGGTATAGACCAAAATAATGACAAAATTAAAAATGCGAACTAAACAATACTTAAAAAACAGAATAAATGAACATAACAAAAGCATTAGAAACTTTGAACCAAACGTAACTGTCCTTTCAAGGCATGCTATAGTTAATGATCACAACTTTAATTTTAAAAACATAAAAATCCTAGATTTTGAAAAACAATATAAAAAAAGAAATATAAAAGAAATGATTTATATAAAAAAAACACATAATACCATTAGTTTCAGAAATGATACAGATAATTTAAGTCGTATATATAATAACATTATTAAATAATAAATTTTCATAATTTTTTATTTTTGCATCTAATATTCCACATAACAAATTCAAAACATAACAAATTCAAAACAATTAGGTTATAATAAAAAACAAAAATTTAAAGGTGAAAGAATTGTTAATTATGTCAAAGTCAAACATGTCATTTAAATTTTTTTTTTTTAAATTATCACATATTATTTAAAAAAAATTAAAAATTAATTGTTTATTTAAATATTGGTATGTTTTTAAATGTAAGTTTGTGTTTTTATAAAAGTTATATGTATTGTAGAATTATTCTGAGGATGGTTCTTTGTTTGAACCGAAACGTTAATAAAAAAATTATATATATATATATATATATATATATATATATATATATATATATATATATATATATATATATATATATATATATATATAATTTTTTGGATTTTCCTACAGTCGGTAGAGAAATGTTGATCAGCCTAAATTGTAAAAAGTAAAAGATATCGTCCTAACTTTTACGTGACTGTCTTTAATGATCCTCTACCTCCAATGCTTTAACAAATAGTAATCAGTTGGAAGTTGAGTATATTTATCTCACTAATAGTCTGATTTGTAGATAGTAAAATATATCGTTCGAATTCTTCTTTTGGAATGTTCGGTATGAAACACTAAACTTGAAGAGATTTATCACTAAGCACAAAATCAGTTTACTTTACCTCTCGACGTGCGTTTCGCTAATCATGTTAACATTATCAGGAGATAATTTAATCTGCCTGCTTAAATCATCTCCTGATGGTGCTAATATGGTTATCGAAACGGGCGTCGGGAAGTTTGAAAAAGTTATTTGGTGTTTAGTGGTAAATCTCTCTGACTTTCGTGACTGTATAAGAGAAAGGTCCAAAAATGTTTTATGCAGCTGCTGCTAAATGCATGGGAAAATTAAAGCCATTCATCTCAAAGTGGGTGCAGCGATATTAGACAAAAGGTATCGGTGATTTGGTGAAAGGTGTCTCGATAGCTAAAATTTCTTCATAGAAACTTTCAGCATAGACTGGCTCTCATCGATAAAGGCTAAAAATCAGCAGGACACAGAGGCCAAGGAGGTTTCTGTGCACTGGGAATGTTATTAAGAACTGGAATAGACAACGAAGAACAGAAATAAAAAAATAGTCAAGTTAAAGAAGCGATGAAGGTAGAAACGAGAAGGATATTAAATGAGGTCAATCTTGCAAAGTTTATGGAGTCGAAGGACACTACTTTAAACGTTTAAAAGAAGGGCAAAGTGATTTACAAAAACAAAATTTATTTTTAAATATTCTTGTGCATTAAAATCTTAATAAAAATCAAGATATAAATTCGATTACCAATTTGGAGATAAAGTACAAAGTAATCATATATGAAAAGTCTTATGCTAATGAAAGTTTTACATGATAATCTAATTTGTAGATGGAAAAAGAGTGCAGAGATTTGTGTAATGGATTATATGAACGTCTCTTGTAAATGAAAGGGCAAAGCAGTAGTCCATGGATCAAAACAAACGTCTGAAGGAAAAATTGAGAAGCAAACCTACTATACAAATAAAAAGTAAAGAAAATGGTATATTTCTGTTCTAAATAAAACGAATCAGTTAAAATATTTAGTGTTTTTCAGGAGTTTAGTACATTTCATTTATTGATTAAACATATTCATTTGATTGGGTATGTTTAAACATAGATTATAGACATTGAAGACATTATGGTAGGCTAGCAGCAGTTCCAGGATATATTGTGGTACATAGTAGTTTTTTGTAGGTATGGCCTAATAGATGGGTAAGCTTTTAATACCATTTTGCAAAGCAAACTAATGATTTATTGTTGTAAACAATTGCAATTTGCCAGTTGAAAAAAACTGATAAGGTTTATGATTTTTTTTCAAAATACAGCACATTCACAGAAATTTATTTACGAGTTTAACATTTTTTGGTTTTTTATTTAGAGCTTATTATTATTATAATTATTAAAGTTAGAGTTTATTAATTATTGCCTGAGATGCAAGAAGATATCCCTATTGCCATTAATACAAGCGTAAATGAATTGTCTGTCTTAAAGTATAATTTATTGATATGATCTGACAGGAGGCATCTTACTGTGCATTTTAACTTTGAAACCTCGCGTTATCCGGATTGCTATTTTTCTTTTATTTTATTATATAATTACAGCGAAACAAGAAAATTGCTGTGAAGGTAAACTAGATTTCTTCGATGAGAATTTCAAGTTTTGTTCGTTTTTGTTCAATGATATTTAATGGCGGGTTCACCATTTTGTCAAGCAGGTATGTACTTAATATTTCTTTTGTATTTACTTCCCTAATGATCCTCTCCATTAATTTTAATTATGTTGTTTAAAACCAAAAATAATTATTTTACCATTTTTCTATAGTTGTAATTATTGCTGTAAAGAATTAAAAGTTGAAAAAACTGATAAGGTCTATGAATATTTTTCAAGATAAGCACATTCACAAAAAAAACTCATTCAGCATATGACCTGTCTTGGTTTTAATTAGCAAGTTTCAAGTTAAAGTCTATAAAAAAATTGAAACAAACGAACTTATATAATTATTTTTTTCCTAAATTTTGTTAAGGTTATGCAACTTTAAATACTATTTAGGAATTGGTCAAAGTGCCAGATGATTTTTTTTTACAAAAATAATTTTTCTTTTACCCTTTCATATCTTTTATACTTTGTTTTATACTTTTATACTTTCATTTTAGAAAAATATTCTAAATATCTAATTATTTAAATATTGTATTATTTATTTTATATAATAAATGTATAATTCTGTAATATTTTCTCCTACCTTTCCATGTAATTATTTCTTATAAATTGTAATTATAATGATCTCTGTCTATATGCAACCAAACATACACACCAATCAACTTTCATAAATGGCGGAAATTCTAGGTAACTGCTTAAATTTGACAATTAAAGAGGATTTTTGTGATTTAACATTAGCTGTAGTTAAATATTCCTTGATAAAATAAATTTAGAACAGTATTAGGGCTAATTATAAAAGGCTCATCCTTTTATTCATTTTAGACGGCCATATTGGCTTTTATATTAAGAAATTAATTTGGGATGTACTTAAAAATATTTATGCCATCTAAGTCAAATCGAAAAAAGTAATTCCAGTGCCTAATAGAATTAATCTGAATGTGACCTGGCAGGATACGGTGAAGTATCTAGAAGTAACATTCGACAGAGAGAATGGCATGGAAATAGCACGGATCAAACCTCCCGCTGTAACCTATGACATGACAACCCTATGACATGATATATCAACCCTTGAAACACGCGTAGTCCCTTGTGGGGCTACGCGGCAAAATCCTACACCAAATCACTAGAGCAAATGGAAAATAGACCAGTGAGACGGGCTCTGGGCGCCCCATGGTTCATGAGAAGTGACTAAATACACTGAGAGAGAGGATGGACTTCCTTACAGGAGCATAGAGAGAGAAGGCAGAAAAAGCCTTTCTGAATATTACAACTTACCACATTCAAGAACTGCGACAACTGAGGGACTATCATTCGGATGAAATCGCAGAACGGGGTGGCAGAAGGCGACGAGCGATACACAACAAATGACATACAGCTGTGCCACCTTAAGTGAGTTCGGCAAATGACATGCAAAAAAAGACAATATATTAAGGTTTACCCTGCTCTGTTTACTTGCCCTGCAGATGAAAGTAGTGCGAAGCGTTATAAGCCAATGTGGCGGTCCAAAGTGAATAAAAGTATGAGGATTTTATAATTAGCCATAATACTGCTCTAAATTCATTTTAAAAGGGAATATTTAAATACAGCTAATGATAAATCACAAAGCATTATCTAAAACTTCTGCCATTTCTGAGAATTGCTTGATGTGTATGTTTGGTTGCATACATACAACGATTATTTAAATACAATTTATAAGAAATAATTACATGGAAACCGGATATGGAGAAGTAGGAGAAAATAAACAAAATTATACGTTTAATATACAAAATAAATTCATTTTAAAATTAAGTGTAACGGTATCAAATGTATTTATAAAACCAGTTTTCTGATACTTACATCGGAAGTTTAATACCCGGAATTACCTTTATTAAATAAAATATTTATTTCGGATATATTTAGGATGATTTATATATTCGATTCGATTTCGAATATATTTACGAAAATACATTACCTACTTAAGCTGCTTTCAGTCTTTTCAAATCACTTTATTTTCAGTATTTGTTATAAAAATTTAATTTTTTTTTAATCTTGACAAGTTGATGAATCATCTCATAAATATGAGCCATAACACAATAATGTTAACTGTAGAGGATGATACAAATATTGACCATACTATTTTTATTAAAAAACTGCAATATAAGCCGGATAATTAGAATAAAGCAAAGTATAAAAATATGAAAAAATAAAAGAAAAAAGTATTTTAGTAAAAAAAAATCAATTTATTGGCAATTTGTCCAATTCCTAAATAGTATTTGAAGTTGCATAACCTTAACTAAACATAGAATTAATTATATAGGTTCGTTTGTTTCAATTTTTTTTATAGACTTTAACTTGCTAATTAAAGCAAAAACATGTCCGATGCTGAATGAAATTTTGTGAATGTGCTTATCTTGAAAAAATATTCGTAGACCTTATCAGTTTTTTCAACTTTAGTTCTATACAGCAATAATTACAATTATAGTAAAATGGCAAAATAATTATTTCTAAAATATTTTGTTTTAAACAATAACATAATTAAAATTAAATGGAGAGGATCATCTGGGAAGTAAATACAAAATAAATATTAAATACATACGTGTTTGACAAAATGGTGAAAACGAAATCGTCGTCGTTGATCGAACTGCGGACACAGCAAGGAAGAGAGGACCATCGTGTCGCAGTGGCCCAGTGTCACGGGAGATCATTGCCCCATCTGCCTGATGTGTAGTTTCGGGGTTATTTTAGAAAATATTCTCGGTTGGAAGGTGGATCGCGTTGTGCACGCCGCGAACAATGTAAAATAACTAAATTCAAAGAGATTTACTACTAAACACCAAGTCACTCTTTGCAAACTTATCGACGCAGGTTTCGCTAACCGTGGAGATGATTTAAACTCCCGATATATATATATATATATATATATATATATATATATATATATATATATATATATATATATATATATATATATAATGGTAAAAAAATATGCGAATCGGTTAGGCAACCCAACATATTCATCAATATTTTGTATGTTCAATATGAAAACTTACAATATAACATAATATATAGATTCCATATCTTGGTTGGTTTTATTTTATTTCTTAATAGATTTTTGATATAAAAGGTACTAATTTAGATTTATTCTTTAATGTAGGCAACTTAAAATTATCAATCATTTTTTATTGTTTTTAATAAGGTCCGTTTTTCATTAAGAAAAATACTATTAAATATCATTAAAAAAAATTCCTATATTCTGCATGCTTTTATTTACTTTTCTACCTAATTTCCATTTTTATTCAAACATTTGTCATACCATTCAGCAGATTTTTAAATTGCGACGTCAATGAAATCTGCCCGCTGGCAAAAAAAGCCCAATCCACTGCAATTTTAACTTCGTCGTCGTTGAACCGTTGACCACCAAGGAACTTCTTGAAGTAGCGAAACAAGTGAAGATCACTGTACCAGTTCTTCCAATCCGAAAGACCTGATTAAACCTTGTGTTTGTGTAGAAACATGTGACCTTGCATTGTCATGTAGGCCATGCCCCTTTTTTTGTATGGTACGCCGAAGTTTTCTCAATCTGACACAATACGCATCAGCATTGATTCGGCATAAAATCCACTAACAAAATCCCTTTCCTGTCCCAAAAGACAGTTACCATGATAATACGTGCTGAAATTGTCTGTTGGGCTTTCTCTCTGGCTAGTGACTCGCTGTGTGACCATTCCATTGACTGTTGCTTGGATTCAGGAGTCATGTGGATACACCCAAGTCTCATTTTTTGTAACGATGTGGTTTCACAATGCATCTGATTGCATCAATTCAAAAACGCTAAAGTACAGCCCAATTTCTTTGTTTTGTGATAGTCAGAAACCAGTCTTGGAACTTGTACAGCTCATCACAGACAGACGATACGGCTACAAACAGCGCCTAAACGTGCGTAAAGCATGCTGGGGGATTCTCACTTTCATCCACAAACGGACCTTATTTAAAAAATACCCCTCGTATCTGTATATTGGAAGTGAGGTTGTTGTGATGGAGCCTTATATCCCCAGTCCCCAATCCTACTCCATTGCTGTGAATCATTTGATCTCAATTCTACAAATTGTACATCTAATATTTGTAACAATGAGATGCGTAAATAAAATAATGATACTGGTGGCGTAGCGTTCTATCTGACAACACTGTTAGATTCCCCTTTGTAGGAGGAGACAGGCCTACATTTGCTACCAAACAGCGTTGCCAGATCGAACACTAGAGCTCCAGTTTCATTTTTTCATTTTAAAAACCACTGTATAGGCATGACCTTTACTGAATTCTAATTTTTAATGACATAAACCACATACCGGGAGATGTATTTCAAAATAAAATACACCGCGTTCCATTATTTCTTTTAATATCACACTTATCACAGGAATATAAAAAAAAAAATTGCAAAATATAAATTCTAATAAATTTCCCACAATTAATTACTGATGTACTTAATACGTTACTTAATACTACTAATTCAATATCTGCCTATAATTAATAAAGTTACGATATGCTAAATAAATTATTGCTTTACAATACACCAGTTAAAACTAACTTAAGGATAATCCTTTGAGCTAACTGTTAATTATATACAGAAAAATAAAGAATCGTTAACAATATGAAATAGTTGATAATTTTTCTTTAATTAATTATTAATAAAAATCAATATATACAAAAGTTGTTTGTTTACAATAGTAAATAATAGGTGGCGCAAGTATCGCGCTACCTGTTTGTTTTGGCGTCATTTTTTTTTCGTGAGATGTTTGGAGAGTCAGAGACAGTTTGGGTTTCGCTATTGTGTAGTGTAGACGTGCAAGTTAATAAGACGAGTTCTGATTGTTTCTATGGCGGTTTTTGAAGGAAAAGGTTTAAATAAACAAGCCCCAACCCAGCTGGCAGCTCTAGAAGAACATGCGTGCCGTTGTGTTCACAAAAATTATGGAAAAACTACAAAGCCAGCTGAAAAGCTGCTAATATCTCGCACTAGATTCACATAATTTTCGTAAATTAAGTTAAGCCAAGTTAAATTAAGTTTATAAAAGTAATATAGTAAATTTAATAAGCCGGTGGCAATATAGGCAACCCAATAAACCGACACTCAGTATGTAGCACGATACTTGACTCACCCGTTAGTAAGGATTTTTATATAATTATCTTAGTGAGCATATTCTGAAAACTTACCCTGTGCAATGTTAAAACATTTTCAATATAATTTAATACATTTTAGCATAGTTAAAATGATTCTCTATAAAATGATGAAGAAATTATAGTACAGTATGGACTACATCCCCCTGCTATAGTAAATACTAAAAGTATAAAAAATTAAAAGTAAAAAACACACAAAAAGACATCAAAACTGTATCTCTAGCTGTTTGTGGACACGTGTTCTTTGTTTTAAGTTTATAGGCAGTGGATTGACGATTATATCAAAATGAACACCCCAAAAAACATGATAATATAAGACGTAAATATTTTTGTAAATTTTGTTATTATCAAAAATAGCAAATAGGGTAGAAAAAAGTTGGCACAGATATTTCTTCCTTGATATTAAAAAAATTCACATTTTTTTTGTACCAAATTCACAATTAAAAATTGTATCACAGTGTAAACAGCGAAATTGCACAACTTAAAAAGATAAAACTGTATAAAAAAATTCTAAAAGAAACATATAAAATTTTGTTCTGTTCAGAATCACCATAAAAATGATATGATGTAATAGGAAAACAGCATTAAAACTATATATATGTACATTTGTAAAAATATAGTTGATAAAATCTTAGTCTTTTAATTTTAATTAATTTATAAAACTCTACCTTAAATATCTATCTAAAAACTGTCCAGTTTCATTCTTCTAAATCTGATTTATCGTCTTTGACCAGATCCCTCGAACCGAACGGAGAAGACATCTTCTGATAGTGAGGTTTTAGGGGGTTTTCGGGTCTGGTATAATCTAAATGATCGTATTCCAATTCTAGAACAAGCAAAAACCGCGTTTATCAAAAAAGGGACATTGCTTCCTAGTACTCATAAAGAATTAACGGATTATCCGAAGAGTTCGTACAGATTTCTCATTAATTGACCTTTTAACACTCGTAAATAAAAATCTGTGTCGGATTAGTAATGTTTATTTACATATTATTATTATTATTTCCTGTGGTATTTACAAGGTTTACTTTCAGATTCGTTCTGATTTAAATTTAGTTTGATATTCAGTTCAAATTGATCACTTGCATTTTCTTCTTCTTTTCTATGGTATGACTTTTTGCATAACTTGTATATTCTACTTGTGGCGGCTTCGCGCCTACATTCACTGGCGCTAGCTACCAAAGCATGGCACATAGCAGACACCAAGCCAAGCAGATACAAACCTTGATTGTAGGGCAATTTCTCCGGCAGTGGACAGATGAGTCACGTGTTTCAACCTGTTTCCAGATTGTCAAACCTAATTCGTTGAAAAATTACATTTTAGTAGTTAATAAAGATGAGTGTCGAGTTCTCCAGTGTTTCCTTAGGCCAATGGTATAGTTGTGAGGTGGGAAACGGCACAACACTGACAAACTCGGCCAAACCAAGGAACCTCGCCCACCTCATCACCTATATACTTATAAAGGAGGACAGCCGTTGTTTTCTTGCGTTTTATTCCGTTATTCCCATCTCTTGCAGGTCCTTCCTCCCATGTCTTCTTTGGTCTTCCCCTTGATCTTGATTTCAAAATTTCATTAGCAGAGTGAGGTGTAGCGCCATCCTGTTGGAACCACATACCCTCCAGATCAATACTATTCAATTCAGCTCAAAAAAAAATCCAGTTATCGCACGATATCAAACACCATTCATAATTACAGCTTCACCAGCAGCATTCTGAAAGAAATATGGTGCAATTACACCTTCTGATCATAATGCCCACCAAACAGTAACTTGTTTAAGATGGGAAACTGTTACTCCCATGAATCAATCGTGGAATTTCCTCATCCCAAACGAGGCAATTTTGTTTATTAACCCTCAAACGGTAAGGTTGGGGTCGGATGCGACCCCAGCGTAACTAATTTGTTTACTTCTCTTCACCACCCCTTCAAATAGCCGCGAGACCTACCAGGCAGTATCCAGAAGACCGTCAGAGGCCGTCAGAAGACCGTCATCTTTCTGGTAACTGGCCTTAAACTACGGTGTTTATTTTTAATCAACCTTATCCAGGATGGGGTCGTTTCCGACCCCACCTTACCAGTTACGTTATAATTTTGCTATTAAACATTTTTTGTTCTGAAAAGTTGATTTTTTTTGGGTGAAAAATCATCTGTTTGTTCTTGAATTCAATTGATAAATACACGACGTTTTGAATAATCCAGAAAACTGAATGATTGGTCTAAATCCTTTCGTAAAATACGCTACGTTGTGGATTCTAACTGGGTCTTTAGCAGCACTTTCACGTACCAAAACAACTCTTGTGAACGATCACCACAACTGTAAATTGCTCTTTTAACTTCCACCGAACCAGTTTCTTGAAATTTTTGAACAATCTCTAATCTAAAGTCGAATTATTGTTGAGTATATTTTTATTTTTGCATTCGTCAATATTGATTTGGATTTTAAGACAACTGTCACTTACACGGTTCTTTACACACTTATTCTTTTTTTATTTCAAAAGTGGTATGAACAGTATGTGTTGTTGCAGTTGTTGTGCTGTTTACGGAGAGTTTTCTGTTAGGAAAACCATGATGCAAAAATGGCTAGTTATGTCCTTATGAAATGTGGGTCTCTTACGAACTTAGTGCGCGAAAACGGCTGGATTGAATCTCTTACGATATTTTACTGAAAGTAATGAAAAATAATCTTATCCAAGGATAATAATCCTTTATCCAGGTACCTCTGGGCGACAGGCCTTGGTATCAGAATTAAGAGTATAAGGACCTATTATTAAGTCTGGACCGAATATCCATTAAACAGAGCTCTGACATGGGCATCACGAGGGAGGAGAGCCGTACTAGTTTCGTCAAGTGTCCTTTCATTGGTGTAGGTCCTATAACTTCTTCTGCAAGAGTCCTATTACTCCTTAATTAAGTAAGAAGTGCGCTTCGTCAGAAAAGATTATTTTCCTCCAAAATGGGGTCACTAGAATGTATTCCACCATATGAAGCCGAGAGGGGCATTATTATCAAAACATAGTGCATTATTTGTTTTTCAAGGTAAAATAAAAATTACTGGATAATCATTTGTAGTTATGATTTGCCTCATTTTCAAGTTTTTACACTCTTGTTGGATAACCCTTCAGTTAGAACATTACGAACACAAAAAAAAACAATTTAATTCAAAATTGTAAAAAGATAAACTGTGCAAAGACAACACAAAAAAGTGTGCTAAAAACGTAAGGCAAACAAACAACTTACATTGATTTATTTCCATTTGTAAATTCCTGTACAGAGAAGATAGTGTTACAAGTTAAAACATATAAAATTAAAATATGTCTTTTCATTGATAGATTTCTACATAGTGCCTTGATACGGTTAGACTTGGTACTCACCTATATCCTTTTGTTTGATTTCGTCGTATACGTGATCCAGCTTGTCAATGCTATGATAAATATTTGGATTGGTGGCGTCAGCATCCTTGTTCTTCAGACGCCTTAATTCATCAAATTGTGAGTTATAATCACCTAAAGGGGGAAAATAATAGTAAACTTTCTATTGAACAAGGGTGTCTTAATTATATGGGTCCTGCATTATGAATAATACAGTATGAAAATGAATGATTTAATATCGGGACTTTGCCCGTGTATATCTACGACAACAGCTTGTATATTATGGGGCAGATTTGGAATCCTCTTAAGCTTTATTAAATTAATGCAGATAACCAGATGTACACCATTGGGTAATTTTGAGCTGTAATATTATCTCCGTTGAGTTTGAATAAATTATTCCAAAAATTTATCGTGAAATATTTACGGTACCGTTCCAAAAATTAAAAGCTTCATCCCGAAAGCTTTACTAAATTAATATAGATAACCAAATATACACCGTTGGGTAATGTTGAGCTGTAATACAAATTCTGTTGAGTTTGAATAAATTATTCCAAAAGTTTATCGTGAAATTTTTGTGGTGTGGTTTGAAAAATCAAAATCTTTATCCCGAAACCTTTTAATAATTAAAAATATGTTATTTACTACAGCCTATCCTCCTTAAGCTTTACTAAGTTCAGGTAGATAACCAGATATACACAGTTGGTTAATTTCGAGCTGTAATACTAAACTCGCTTGAATTTAAATAAATTATTCCAAAAATATATCGTCAAATTTTTGCGGTACCATTCGAAAGATCTTCATTCCGAAACCTTCGGAAACTACGTTTCCGAGTTATATATCACAGAATGTAAAAACCCTGAACTAATTTCTAGATGTAACACTTTGCTGAATAAAATCATAGCTGTTAATTAAAAAAACTTTTTGTAATTCTCTAATATAACTTACTTTTTGTTGGATATTCATCGTCATCTGTTGAACAACAAGGTATTCCCAGTCTGGCTCGATCTGCGTTCGAAGGTTTGTGCAAATTGTTGAATACTCTAGTGGTGTTGTTGAGCAACGTTTCATTGTCTCGTTTCGGAATTCCCGGGTATGTGTAAACAGGATTGTCGAAATGATTTCGATCTAGAAACAAAAAATGCGATTTAAGATACCAGTCACATAAAAATAAACGCCCTCCGAGAAAGTATCTATTTTTTTTTAACGGTTTATTGGACAAAACCAAATTAATCCAAATTTTGTTTTGTCCAATCTTTTTTCTTTTATTAGTAATGGAATAATGGACATGAATTGCGACATCGGCACTGAATGGGCTAAGGAACCTTTTCACTCAAAATAATGTACAGACTAGTTGGTTAAATTTATGAAAGTACTTTCTCTTTGCACCTTGTATAGAGTGAATTTAAATAACAGACCAAAACAGGTTACTTACCAGGTGAAAAACCATTAGGATCGGCGCTATATTGAACATGAGCAATTTCGGTTTTAAGATTGGACACTCTTCTTTTATAGTAGAAGATGACCAATATTACTATGGTGGCGAAAATGACGAACACCATTATGACACCGATCACGATTCCATACGCTGAATTATCTTCATTGTTTATGCTACTTATTCTCTGCAAAATGTTGGACTCATCACAATTCTCTCCGGTAAAGCCATGCTTGCATTTACAGCCGTCTGCTGCGTGGCATAAGAAATTGTCATTTTTGCACTCACAAGGCTGCATACAGTGGTCTCCATAATATCCTTCAGGGCAAACTATAAGAAAAGAAAACAAATCAAAATAACGGTCCTGAAAACGTGCCCCTGGATGAAACATACTGTCGGTACATTGGGTTCCGGTCCATCCAGGTTTACATCTGCAAACACCATCATTTCTTCGGCACTCTCCGCCGTTGAGACATTTACAGTGTTGACTACAGTTCATGCCAAATTTGCCTGTTTCACAAGGTATGGAGCAATTTCGTCCAACCCATCCTGGTAAACACTGACATTCGCCTGAAAAAAAAAAGCTAAGAATATAGAGAAGAAACAAGTGGAATGCAAAAGCTTGCTTTACCTGTAACGTGATGACAATCCGCCCCGTTCTTACAGGAACATTTCCTTTCACAGTTTCTTCCGTAAGTTCCAACAGGGCACGGATGATTGCAGGTTAGTCCCAGATAACCAGGAGGACACAGATACTCTCCAGTGACGTGATCACATGTTTTGTTTCCTGAAAGCAATTACTACAGTGGAACGACACAATATATTTTGCGCAAAAATCAAATGGCATATGTGTTTCTAGTTGCGATTTGATCAGGCTCAAAGCTTTAACAGCTTTGAAACGAAGTATATATCACATGCACAGTACGCACCGGATTTAGCTCCCACCAATTAATTCCTCTCCTCAAATCTGAAGAATCTGCTCACTAGACGAAAGTTCACTTCAAATGATGAGGTTAAAACTGAGGCAATCGAACGACTTTCAATCATTTTAAATCAGGACGGAATATGGACCGAGAAATAGAAGACCTGAATATTTTATTCAAGAACGAGTTCAAGTTTACCCCAGAAATTCATTATTGAGTATTAATATAACTGAAAATAGTACCTGATGAGACTTCGGGGCATTTTTGTCTGCAGCCGATACCGTACCAGCCCTTCTCGCACGGAAATGAGCAGTCTTCGCCTTGCCAACCTCTGGAACAATAGCACTGTCCATTTTCAGGGTCACAAGAGCTGTTATTCTTGCAATTACAGTCTTGATCGCAGCTTGGGCCGTATTTGCCTTCTGGACATTTCGTTTCACACATCGTGCCTATAAAACAAACACAATGTTGTAGTTGAAGACGAAAACATTTAGAAAATACCGTTCGTTTATTTATTTTTTAATTCCTCTCTCTTGTCGCAGAATGAAGGAACAAAAAAAACTTATAGCATTATATATAATTTAGTTTATTAATCGAGCGAGTTAATTAATCCAACAAATCAAAAAATAATCTATATACTCAAGTTTTCGGTAATTTTTAAAAAAATATATAAAAGCCTCTCCATTATACTGTACCTCTCCATTCTGGTTTACAAATACACTTTCCAGTTACTGGATCGCATCCGACATTATTTCCTTCCTGGCACTGGCAGACTTGCTCGCAATTCACCCCAAAATAACCTGGAGCGCATCGGTTCTCGCAAAACTCACCGGTGAATCCCGCGCCACACGTACACGTTCCTAAAGGGGCACACAACAAAAACCATGCAAAACAACTAAATAAACAAAAATACAACAGCATGCAAAATAAAACTAAACTGAAAATGTTTTTGTTTTACTAAAAGTATTCATTGAATCGTCCAGAAAGTAATTTACAGTATTATATTACGAATTAGAATCGAAATTGTACCATTGTTTGGTAGTTCCCGCTCTGTCATTTAAAAAATATATTATGTTGGTTGGGTTGTGTTGGAAAATCTTGATTCTCAGAACACGATTTGTGCGGCTCTAGATGATATTTCGTACATCAATGTACTTGTAAGACGTAGTTCCAACAATTCCATAGAGGGAAAGTGTAGAGTGAAGAATTGGAAGTACTGCTGGAAGGAAGTCCTTGTCTTACACTACTAAAGTTCGGACAGGAACCCTGACTAACACTGCAAAGCATTTATCAGTGGTGCCTGTATCATCTCTCTCAGCACATCAAAACTTTCAAGTTTTATTTGGTCTGGGATTCAACAGTTGTCTGAAAGATAGCGAAAGTGTATAGAAAATAAGGAAGTTTAAGTTTATATTATTTTTTTTCATAAATAAGTGTAAAAGGTACTGAAAAATGGCAGGGAGTTAAGTTGAGACCTAATCCAATGCATCAGCATATTGTCCTATCATTGCACCATCAGAATTTTATTAGTTTGAAAACTTCTGGCTAGAGTGAAACTTCATTTTCAGACATACATATAAAGTTGTATCAGTGCATCAGAAACAATACAAAAAATACTTTCTGAATCCTGCATATGAATAATAGAAAAATTACTTTCAAAAGAGGTGGTCGATATTTTCGTTTGATCGTTGAACACCGATATGTCACAATTCTTTCTATCTAAACAAACTGTAACACTCCGAATTGAGCATATGCACACTTTTCTACCAAATTTAACTAGGAAGGATTTGTTAGTGATGCTAACCGTTAATAGGATTACAGGAAGCTCCATTTTTACAAACACATTTTTGGTTGCACAATGTACCATATGAGTTGCTGTTGCACGGTCTATCGCATTGCTGCCCTTCCCACCCTGACAGGCACTGACACTGACCTGTTTCTGTCGAACACGTTGCGCCATTTTTACCTATAAATAATGAAGTTTATATATATATATATATATATATATATATATATATATATATATATATATATATATATATATATATATAAATGTACAGTGTCTTCCTTTAATTCCGAAACCCACGTGACCTATTGTAGACAACCAAATTAACACGAAATAACTGGTTTTGTTGAACCACGACATACGTTTTTTGTTTTTTTTTTCAGTTTCTATAAATAATCTTTTCCTTTGAATTGTATGCACAGTTTAGGACTAACAACAAAAATAAACATGACCAGTACTACATGATTGTGGACCTAAAGTAAAAAAAAATGTTAAAACAACTCCATCGTAGCAGATGCCATGAAAAGAAAAAAGAAGAGAAACGCTGGTTAATTTTTTATGGAATATATTGTTGATGAAATGCAAACAATGAAAATTATTTGTTCTAAATAATCAAATCTGTTAAGAGCTGTTTTAAAAATATTTTTTGTCGCTCGAGGAGGCTAGAAAGTAATATAAATCTTATATGTTTTATATGTTGTTCTCGATAACAGATCAAGGAGAAATTGTAGTATTATTTTTTGGGATAAGTCATGTCACATATAAAAATTAAAGTTCCTAGATTTAAATAAATCACTAGCCACATGGGCTCCAGGATTAAACGAAGGTTCTCTGTGATATAAGTTGATACTTACAATCGCATTTTTGGGCACAGTCCTCTCCAAAACTGCCTTCCGGACAGGTGGCCTCGCACATCTCTCCTCGATATCCGGGGGGACAGATGCAACTTCCGTTAATTGGGGAGCATTTAGCGTTGTTCTGGCAGTTGCAGAAACCCTGGCAGCCTTTTCCAAAGGTTAGAATTGGACAAGGTCTGGAGCAATCGTTACTGTTCCATCCAGGACTGCACTCGCAATCGCCAGTCCAGGGATGACATCTATTACATCAGAGGAAAAAATAAGAAAATTACCCCAACTTTTTTTGGCTACAAAGATTTTACGTGCCCAATCACCAGGATGCAACAATAGTAGTAATTCCACTGCGAAATATTCAGTCGATGGATAAAAACTAAAATATGCAAAAATTAGGACAATATTAAGGTATTATTTTCAAAAATGCTTTAAAGCGACTGACGTCGTTCGTGAGATATGCGAAGTACAGAGGGAAAGGCGACGTATCAATCCACATCGCTCAGCTCTGATACAGGGAGGGTAGGGGTAGATGAGTCCTACAGATAGGGAAAGGAGCAGATCGTCGTTTTAAAAACATCTTTGGGGGGGGGGGGGGGGTGCAGATCCTAGAACGAGCACTAGAAAACTTTCAGCGGAAGTAAGAGTATCACACGCAACCGTTAACCAGCCTTTGCGAGGCACAGGAATCGTGAAATATACGTAAACAAAAAAAAAACGAAGTAAAATAAATGCAAATTAAAAAAAAACCGATAAAAGAGAAAAAAGGGAACTGAAATTGTCCTCTGGGTTTCTTCTGTCCACATCCGTTTCGTTCCTCAGGGTTATACTCGTGTGAATCGTGAAAACTGTTGATATTTTGAAATGATTAATATCATTAATATCATCGAGAGCAAGCATGGGTGCGTGTCAAGGAAGTGGTGCCTCGTTCAGAATGGTTGTTCACTCTTTGACTTATTGTCAGCCCGGTAATCAGTGCGGGAAAAACAATACTTTTATATTTGATAGCGAATTATCAGAACGATACAAGTTTTGATGACACAGAGACTGATTATTTGTTTTTTTTTTAATTCAATGATTAGTAAAACAGTGGACTTACATTTCTGTATTGCTAGGGTGACAATCGCAGGATTTTTCGCATTTCGGACCGTAAAAACCATCAGGACACGCTCTTTTGTTGCAGAATTTTCCTGTCCATCCTTTGGGGCACTTACAGGAACCGTCCTTATTGGAACACTTTGCACCATTTCGACAGCTACAGTTCTGTTGACAGCTGTGACCCCACTTTCCTTCTGGACATATATCCAGACACTAGAAAATCAAATGTAAATAAATATATTTTTTGTATTTTATATAATACAAAAAAAAACTGTGTGTACTTATATACGCACGTAAGAATTTATAGGTCTTTGGCGTAATTAATAAAAAACAAATCTTGACAAATGGCGAAGGTATCATAATTTTAAAAAGAAAATAAATTATGTACAATAAGAAGTGTGACAAATGCAAAGTTTTTCCCGCAGCATGACACGTGGCGCCCTCTTGTTGAACGAACATACTGTTAAGGTGCATATTATCCAACTGGGGCTATAAAATGTTTCTTGACATATTGCAGTAGCGTAAAATGACTCTATAACCCTCCCACCCACAGTGCACATCACACTGTTATTCAAAGATGATGTAAAGCCTCTCCTGTAATCACCTATTTTGCTTGCTTACATAGTCTGTGAGGTTATGCTGTGGCAGCTTAGCGCCTACAATAAATGGCGTTAGCTACCATACCAAGACACATAGCAGACGCCAAGCTAAGCAGAGACAGACGTTGCAGTCTGTGGGAAGATGGAGACGTGGGTTTTAACATGGCTACAGTGGTGTCAAACGTAATTCCTTGTAAAATTACATCTTAGTTGTAAATAAAGATGAGTGTCGAGTTCTTCAGTGTTTCCTTTTGACAGTAGTGTAGTAATGAGGTGGTGGCCAAGCTACCACTCCCATCTCATAACCTATAATGCAATTGCATAACCTCGCATGCAATGCAATTCATTCTACATTACTTCTAACTTTCTTCTAACGGCGCTAAATTTAAATCCTGACCTACCTATAGGGATTCACTCTCCATCATTTATACCCATTGTATTTATGATAAAGAAAAAAATACCATGTGTTATCTGGTATAATCTGATAAATACTTAAGTCTACACTATCTCAATGTAGCGGTTAATGTGTTTTCTGTCAACAAAGATATATTTTTTAAATTTTCAATTAGAATGTTTACTTAAATAATCGGTATGTGCATTTGCGTTTTGAAAATACCGTGGATAAAAAAGGTAAACGAACAAGAAGTACCATATTATCGTTAAGAACTTATTTATAATAATGGCTTAGAACTTATTTATTAAAATGGCTTGATGACTGGACCACCTCAAAAGAGGTGCGGTTTTTCTGGTAGGGCATCCACTAATTGCCTGAGAGATGGGAAAAATGTGCAGCCAGTAATGACGTATACTTTGAATAATCCATTTTTATCTTTCTTCTAAATTAAACGTTACAAACAACAACAAAAATATTTAACTCGATAGTAAAGGCGATCCTGTTCTCTATGGTTCACCATCTTGGACATTGACCCAAGCAACAGAACAAAAATTGCAAATATGTATTAACAGGTTCTTGAGAAATATATTACAAATCTGGTGGTCAAAGAGGATAAGTAATAAAGATTGATGGCAATGAATGGAAGAAGAACCAAGAGGCCAGCAGATAAGAACGAAATTTGGATGGTGAAGTCCCTCACTAAGAAAAAAGAGGCAAACTCCCCAGAAGATTATCATAATGCCTCCCTCATCGCGCCTTGTTTTAAAGTTTTGACACTGTTATTGGACAACCTTTAGCCACTATTCTACTTACTAATGTTATTACATAGGACAATTTTTGATTCTTACTCTGTCTCCTTTGAATCCTGGTTGGCATTCGCATGAACCATTGATGTGATGACAAGAAGCACCATTGTAACAGTCGCAAGGTTCGGAACAATTTGATCCCCAGAAACCAAAGGAGCACCTGTTGGCACACACTTGCCCCGTCCATCCGGCTTTACAGAAACAGTTCCCTGTGACCGAGTCGCAAGTGCCCCCATTCTGGCAGGGACATTTCGATTTGCAATAGTCGCCGTGGGTTCCGATGGGACACATGTCTTCACATCTACGAAATATTATTAAAAAATCTAATTATTCTTGTTCGTATCATTGCTTTACAATGTTTGGTAACTTATTTGTCTTAAAAACGTTTTGATGCCGATGTTTTTTAACTGAAATCAAATTATATGTTAGTTGTACACATACAGGTTGTTTAAAATCTCTAGCACTTTACTTGATGAAAATCTATTTTATAAAAATGTGTTTTAAAATATTTTAATAACGCTTATTGAATGTTTAGCCAGTGTACATTCCAATTAACAGTGTCTAAATACTAGACTCAAAGAGATTTACCACCAAACACCGAATCAATTTTTTTAAAGTTCTCGACGCACGTTTCGCTAACCATGTCGGTATCATCAGATGATTTAATCTATGTATTATAGATTTAGCAATCAGACTAATTGAAAAGTCCGAGGAGCTGAAGTGATAAAACTAATTTATAGTTGAAAAAATGACTTTATTCTTCAGTATATTCTCCTTTAAGCGGTTCTCCAATTCATTTATTCCATCTCTGAAGTGATTTTCGGGAAGTCCTTCAAACTAATCATCTACGAGTGCCATAACTTCGTCATTTTATGAAAAACGCTTGTTACGTAGGGATTTTTTGAGGTCTGGGAACAAATGAAAGTCAGAGGGGGTCAGATGACACCTATGTGAACCGATGCATTGTCTTGATGAAAAATTACTTTTTTCTTCGCTAATCCAAGTCTTTTCTCAGGAATGTGTGCATTCAATGGATCAAAAAGGTTGATCCAGTCAAGTAAAGGTTGAAAAGATCCAAAAACACTGTAACGTTATTGTTTTACCGGTTTGAAGATAATCAATTAACAAAATTCCTTTTGTATCCCCGAAAAATTGATGCTATAATTTTTGTGGTCGTTTTTTACCACTTTTGGCCTATCTTATTTTATTCTTACACCTATTGGACGTCCAGAACAGAATATTTTAAAATATTTTTCTAAACTGGCCTCATATCCTTCCAGATTTGAATATCATTGATTGAGTGATGCTTTCGAGACAGGTTTACGCGGAATTAAGATAATTTACAAATATGGAAGATTTGAAAAGTGATATTCAGGCTTCATGGGAAGAAATTTCACAACAAACGATAAAACCGTCGTGTGATTTATAATAAAAAATAATTTTTGATTATTAAATAATGGTGGGAAGAACACAGAGATAAAAATAATGAAAACGCTGGCATCATAAAACAAACAAAATAAGGGTATAGTAATGGGAAAATTATCAAGTCAAACTGTCTGGCACAGATAACACTATACAAAACACAATGATCCATCTACGAAATTAAATAAATTAAGTCAATCATCAGTTATTCAAGGATCAATCAGTCAAGAAAAAGAAGAAATCATTCACTGTGTTACCTTCAATTCCTCGAATTCCTCTTTTAAGCACTGATGTCCATTCAGTTCATTCACAGTGACGGTCCGTCCTTCGACGTTCTTGAAAAAATACAGCCCGATAATGCCACCGTACCATAATTCACACCAAACAGTGATAATCGAGATGTAATGTGGCCTGACGAATCAGTTGTTGGTTTGACTCACACCAATAATGACAATTTTGCTTATTGACGTGGTCGTTTAACCAAAAATGAACCTCATCAGAAAATATGATTTTGTGATGAAGATCCGGATCGTTTTCTATTGCTTCCAACCCCCAATCTGCGAACTTCCGACGTAATAGATGGTGAGTTGTCTTAGAACCAAACGCAAAATACGCCAGCTAGTCATCCTGGATAAGCCCAACTTTTAAGAACGGTGCGGAACAGACACATTTTCGTTCTCGGTAACACTTTCACGAACAGCTGCGATATTTTCTTCACTAAGACCACTACGAAGTCGGGACGGTGGTTTTTGTTCATGTAGACTAAACTCACGTTCAAACTTATCAATGATACTGCGGATAGTTTGATAGGAAGGTGCCGAATGACAAACGTGTTTTGGACGAAATGATCTTTGAGTAGCAACAAAACTTCTAGAATTTGGATAAAATGTTTAAAGAATTTCCAAACGTTGTTGCAATGAAAACTTGTTCATGGCGAAATGGCAAGCCTTACTAAAAACAAATTGACAGCAAATGTCAAGAATTGGATAGCAAATATGGCCGCCATTAGCTGTTAAAATCCTATCGTCCCTATTGGGAAGCACTTTGGGAACCTCGAAGTTAACAAAGGACGTTGTTGAGTATTGTTTGTAAAATTTTTGGCCAAAAAATCATGGGCAAAGTAAAAGCATTTCTCTTAATCAATTAGTGTGCGATTCTCACTTTTTAGCAAGCGTCGTGCCTAAGCTTTGTACCCTTGTTTAGTAGTAAATCTCTTCAAGTTTAGTGTTTCACACCAAAGCTTTCAATAAAAGAATTGAAGAAACAATAATAATAATTTGAAAAAAAAACCTGACAGATACCTATAATAGTACCGCCTACATGAGGGATTAAAAGTTATTGATTAATCAATTATAAAAGAGACTTACAGTGGTCCGGTGTATCCCGGATGGCATTTGCACTTTCCAGATATGTGATCACAGTCGCCGTTTTCACAGCGGCACGTCTCGAGGCAATCTTGTCCGTAGCGACCTTGGGGACATTTCTTCTGGCAGTATTCACCTACCCAACCCCGCGTACAATGGCAATGTCCATCGAAGGGATCACACGTTGAATTATTTTCACATTTGCATTTTTTTTGACAGTCTCGACCCCATAAGCCAGTAGGACATGCTGTAAGAAAGAACTCAGTTATATATAGTTATATATATATCGAAAAATTGTGAACTGGGCCCGTTGAGAAAATTAAAAAGCTAAAGAAGTTCACCCGTGCTCCACGTCGTGCTTTGCCATTCCGTCATCCGCCATCCAAAGCGCCAGCAAGCGTCTCCCAAGACCGTTTTCTGGCCTTAAGCCGCCATCAGTTGGGCTCAAGCTGGACACCTGAAAAGCGGATTAAGGAACGACTAAAGCCATGACCATTTAAATTGGCCATGGCGAATGGAGGCTGCAATCACATGCAGTCACGCCATCCTGCGGTAAACGGTTGCAGCAGTGGGACTGTGCGAAACCGTTCGTGACACGTCTAACCTCGGGTAAGTACCAGGTATGATCGAAAAATTGTGAATTGTGATAAATTAGTCACGAACAGTTTCGCACAGTCTAACTGCTGCAACCGTTTACCGCAGGATGGCGTGGCTGCATGTGATTGCAGCCTCCATTCGACATGGCCAATTTAAATGGTGGTTTTAGTCGTTTCTTCATCCGCTTTTCAGGTGTCCGGCTTGGGCACAACTGATGACGGCTTAAGGCCAGAAACTGGTCTTGGGAGACGCTTGCTGGCGCTTTGGAGGGCAGATCTTTTCAGCGGAACATTACTGTGGAAAGACTATTACATATCTTTGTAGGAAATTGAACGTTCTTCAAAAAAGGTCTCTTATAAATTTTCGATAAATTTACTTTTTCAAAAGTTATTCGAGGCTAAAGTTGAATGCATAATACATTTTTACATTTTTTCAAATTTTCGATGATGATCAATTTTATCGAAAAATGAACCTTTTTAAAAATATAGAACCTTTTTTGTAGATCATTCCATTTCTTACAAATTTTCATTAATACATTTTTCGAAACTCCATAAGGATCGTGAGTTATTTAAATTGAAATTTTATTTTTTCTAAATAATCGGATTTTTTTTATATTTTTATTTTATATATATATATATATATATATATATATATATATATATATATATATATATATATATATATATATATATATATATATATATATATATATATACATACATATATATACCAGGTGTCCCATTAAGGATGAAAGTTCAGATTCTGTTAATTATTAGACTGTTGTGTTGTTAATTTTATTTGACTGTTGTTATTATTATTATCTTCGTTGTTGGTCCGTTGGCCTTTAAACACGTTCCAAATTAATATGGCACGAAGAATTTGGACCAGTCCTAAGCCGCCTGGGTAAAGTGTGAAGGAAGGCAAACATTAGGTTAATATTTTTTTAACTTAATGCAGGTAGTAGTGAAATAATAACTAATTTTTTCAGAAAAATCGAAATATCTCTTGACATGTCAGAGATATCGATTTCGGGTTTTCACTAAATGATTCCTCTTTAAATTACCTTTCTAGCCATGT
Source organism: Cosmopolites sordidus (assembly GCA_031761425.1). NCBI lineage: Eukaryota > Metazoa > Arthropoda > Insecta > Coleoptera > Curculionidae > Cosmopolites > Cosmopolites sordidus. The sequence continues at coordinate 63,581 of JARFXV010000014.1, forward strand.
AATAAAAGCTGTACCATTCCATTTGAAAAAACTGAACAAAACTTCAAAAAAACTATTGTTAAATGTAACGCCACCTCGCGGTTTCATTTATAAACTAAATAATTATTCCCAGATTATCTGATTGTCCCAGCAATTGTCTTTTAAATGAATCCAAATCGAGGAAAATCGGTTAAGGCAAACGGACATTAGACGATTTTTTATCTCAATAGGTAAAACTCCCCCCCCCCCCTCTATTCGTGAAATTACGACAAAATGTCATAAAACAAACAAGTTGTAGGAGACAGTTTGCTAATTATAACTGAGAATTTTTCTTACTCGGTTAACACTTGAAAATACACACAAAAAAAATGATTTTTAAAAATGTTTAGCTCGTCACGCTCTCTTGCGGTCGTTTTAGAAGCTTAAAAATATTTTTTGTGAATTTCTCATGATCATTTTTAGTACAATTTTTTTTCCCCAAAGCTGTGGGATAAATAGTTTTCAAGGTACGGCCGCGATCCATCGTTAATGGGGCACCTGGTATATGTATATATATATATATATATATATATATATATATATATATATATATATATATATATATATATATATATATATATATATATATATATATATATATATGTATGTATATAGCTAAACATTTTTAAAAATCATTTTTTTGTGTGTATTTTCAAGTGTTAACCGAGTAAGAAAAATTCTCAGTTATAATTAGCAAACTGTCTCCTACAACTTTGTTTTATGACATTTTGTAGTAATTTCACGAACAAAGGGGGGAGGGAGAGTGTTTTACCTATTGAGATAAAAAGTCGTCTAATGTCCGTTTGCCTTAACCGATTTTCCTCAATTTGGATTCATTTAAAAGACAATTGCTGGTACAATCAGATAATCTGGGAGATAAATTATTTAGTTTATAAATGAAACCGCGAGATGGCGTTACATTTAACAATAGTTTTTTTGAAGTTTTGTTCAGTTTTTTCAAATGGAATGGTACAGCTTTTATTACATGGCTAGAAAGGTAATTTAAAGAGGAATCATCCAGTGAAAACCCCAAAATTCAGCCTTTTCGTATTTGACTTACTAATGTCGCAGTTTGGACCGCCATATCCCGTCTCGCACTGGCACGTGTCAGGTGCTACACAGGTACCGTGAAGACAAGTGGAAGAGCAAACCGGTATGCAGCGATTTCCGGCAGTATTTTTCGTGTAGCCCTTACAACAATCCTCCACAGGACGAGTTTTTACCAGATTTTGTTCTTTGTACACGGTTTTGAACTTGATCTTGTACTTTGAACATCTCGGCGGGAAGTTTAGGCACCAAACAAATTCTCGCACCTGATACGGTACTTCTTCTGATATCCTTACTTTGTAGTTATAACTGAAAAATAAGAAAAAAATGTAATTATTGGGAAAATTTGAGGATATATATATATATATATATATATATATATATATATATATATATATATATATATATATATATATATATATATATACACACGGATCACTATTTGACTAGAATCAAACTTCGAAAACTTATCCCAAAATATACTACTAATATCAAACTTCGACCTTACGAAAATAAAACCAACCCTAACAGAAGAGCTTGATAAACAACCAGCACAGAACTGGCAAGAATTGAAACAAAAATTTATTAAAACAGCCTTAAAGTTGGCCCCTTTACAAAAACGTAGAAAACATCCGTGGTGGGATGAAATTTGCGAGCAAGCAGTATTAAGCCGAAGTAAAGCTTTTATAGATTGGAACAGTAAAAAAAACAGAAATAAAATATAACATCTTTTTGGAAGTAAGAAAAGAAACATCGAAGCTAATTAGACAAACTAAAAGAAAATATGAAAACAATCAACTTAATGAAGTAGAAAAAGATTTCCAAAAAAATAACCGAAACTTTTACACAAACATTAAATTAACAGGCTATCAACCCCAAAGTCTTTGCCTTCCAAAAGAAAAACGGACAATGAGCACTAAATAACCAAGACAATTGCAAAGAACTTGCGAAATATTTTGAACAACTACTAAACTGTCCTGAGCCCTTAAAAAATTATCAACACTAAATCCTAAACAAACAAACCCAGATTCATTACCACCGAATGAAGATGAAATAATTAGGCAAATCAAGCGGCTTAAAAATAACAAAGCTTCTGGTGAAGATGGAATAACTGCTGATCTTTTGAAATCCGTTGGTCCAGGTACAATCAAGGAAATAACCAACATTTTACAAGAACTGATTCCGGAACATTGGAAAGATGCTCTAATCCATCCACTACACAAGAAAGGAGATAGAACGGATGTAAACAACTACAGAGGGATATCTCTTCTCCCAGTTTGTTACAAGATTCTATCTCAATGTCTACAAGACAGATCACAGGGACAGTTAGAACCTAAAATTGGTGAATGTCAAGCAGGTTTTCGACCGGGCAGATCCTGCCCTGAATAAATCCTGAATCTAAAGTTGATCCTAAGACATCAAAAACTGTACAATAAAAATCTCGTCTGTACATTTCAAAAAAGCATATGATTCTATTGACCGCGAATCTTTATTCCAAATCTTGAAAGAACAAGGACTAGATCTGAAAACGCTGGCAATTATTAAAGCAACATTAATTAACACAAGGTCAAAAGTTAAATTCATGGGTGACATCTCAGAACCCTTCGAAATTAAAACTGGAGTAAGACAAGGGGATGGACTCTCGCCATTCTTATTTAACTACGCTCTAAAAAAAGTAATACAGGAGTAAAAAAATCGGCCCTGAATATTGACCAACCCATTAAACTGGGGAGAACCAATATCAAAATAGATTGTCTGGCGTTTGCTGATGCTCTAGCAATTTTAGCTCCAGATATATTAACGACACAAAAATTGATTGAAATCCTAAAAGAAACAGCAGAAAAGGTAGGACTCCAAATTTCCTTTCAAAAGCCAATATATGACCTGCAACAGACTAAGAACACCATTTCTAAAAACAAAATATGGTAACGTCAGACGAGTCTCTAAATTTAAATATTTGGGTGAAATAATCATGGAAAACGGGTTAGAAAAAGCGGCCAATAAGGGTGGATGTCAAAAAATGGAAACTGCATTGAGACTTACACAAAATATTTACAACAAAAAATGCATATCTAAAAACACAAAATTGAGACCTTACAAACTAGTTATTAAGTCAGAATGTCCATATGGCGCAGAAACGCTCATTTTGAATAGAAAGAAAGACATCGAGGAGATTGAAAAGAAAGAAAGAAAGATCATAAGAATTTTAGGCCCCAAACAAATAAATAGCACAGCTTACCGGCTTCGAGAAAACCAAGAAATCAAACAATACACATATTATACATAGCGATATGAGAAAAACAAGACTTAATTTTTACGGACACATAAAACAGATGAATCCCAGTAGGCTAACTAGACAAATAGTTGAATTTTATCAAAATAGGAGCACAGCTAAAATAGAAACAATTAAATTGATTGCTGCAATTAAAGAGGACGTAAGATCAGCAATATTACAGTTTCAGACACAAGGTTAACGTTTGGGAGGTTGGCCAGAGAGAAAAATGTAGTAAGACCGGAACAACTTGGTCTGACGAAAGGAAAAAAGCTCATAGTGAAAGAATGAAATCAGTATGGGCGCAAGGGAAGGCTAACAACAAAAGCCTCTAACTGTACTTCGCGTGGTCCACCAGGGCCCATACGTGAATAACTATATATACCATACGTGGCCCATACGTGAATATATATATATATATATATATATATATATATATATATATATATAATATATATATATATATATATATATATATATATATATATATATATACATATATATATATATAATATATATATATATATATATATATATATATATATATATATATATATACATATATATATATATATATATATATATATATATATATATATATATATATATATATATATATATATATATATATATATATATATACATAATATATATATATATATATATATATATATATATATATATATAATATATATATATATATATATATATATATATATGTTAGTGCGCCGGTCAGTCATCGTAGTTGAATGCTCCATATTTAGCGGACATGACACAATCTGGTTGTTACCCAATTATTTAGACCAAACAATAAACTTGGAATAATGAAAAAACTGTAAATGGATACCTGGATCGATATCTCGTCAATACGTCTGACACGTGTTATAGGGCGTGGCGTATTCGAGATAAAAAATTTCAAAAAAATATGTAGCAATTTCTGAAAACAACAGAAAATAATGTAACAATGTTTTAAATACTTTAAAATTATTATCAGCTGTTTGCACACGTTTATCAGTTTTAAGTTTGTTTAATTTTAAAAAAATATATTTTTTAAATAATGGGGAATTACCAAACCGAAAAATAACTATCAAGAAAACAGTCACGGTCAAAAGTATGGAGTACTTTATAAAAATTGAATATTCTGTTATAATTTTGGGTCAGGTGAAATATAACAGCAGTTTGACAGCAAATATTCTGTAGGATTTAGATCTAGAGGTTATGTGGTCATTCGGAAAAACGACCCCATTAGTCTATAAAATAGAGTAATTAATAGAAGACTAGTCTATAATAATTTATTAATTAGTGTAATTAGTAATTAATTAGACTAGTATATAATAAAGTAAATAACGTCAGGGTTTGAGCAAATTTGTGATATGGGACGTTACTTTACTGCATCCAGTCCTGCTGTTTTCTTTTTCATCACCTTTGATTTGCTTGTATTTATTTTGATTCCTGGTCTCTTGGCTTTTACCTTTATTTCATCATAGGTCTCTCTTTTCGATTGCGAAATTATGTTTAGGTCACCTATCTCTTTTTTTTCATTATTTAATTTACGTCTTGTCAAATATCAGTGGTCCGTACATTTGTGTGTTGGGGGTATATGCATATATAACGCTGTTAAATATAAAGATGAGAGTATTATTAAAGATATTATAAATATGACGTTTAAAGTTAATAATAAAGGTAAACAACTCTAAATCAGCTTCTATTTTAAGTTTACAAGGTCTCAAATCTGCAGAAAATTATACATTATTATATTTAACTAGCTGGTGTAGCATTTTTCATCTTCACTGTTAACAATAACAGTAAAAAGAAACAATATACTGAAGATTGTAGTATTTTTACGTAACACGACTATTGCGTATATTTTTTTTTCACTGAAAACGTCCAAATGAAATAATTTTTAATCACATTTCAGGAAAGGTTAATTATCAGCTTTTTTATTGCTTAAATTGGATTAGAACAATAAAAACTTGAGGTCAAATAAACAACTAAACAAAGTCCAAGTAATGGAACCGATACAAAGGAATTAATTCAAATGAAATTGTCATTAAACGCGTGACCTTGACTGATGTACGTATTACCCATTCATAAAACAAGAAAGAACGTTTCAACAAAGTAGAATCTTTAGTTGCATTCTCCAGTTTAGTTTAGAACCTTTTCGAATAAGAAATAATTTACAAATATGGCATTACCGAGAAAAAACCCCAGTTCTCAAAAAAAAAACTCCCAAACAGTTCTTCTTCGCCCATCCTGTACCTCGGAATATACGAGGTATGTAAATAAAGTAACGAAACTGGTGGCGTGGTCTTAAATCTGGCAACACCGCAGGCTTCCCGTTTTGAGGGGGTATGGAAAATCATCTGATGCATATTCACTGCGACTTCAACCTGTCTAGAGTCTCTTGGTGATTCGTGGCAATTCTATTCGTCTCACTATGTCTGAAACAGTTTTATTTCGGACATAGTGAGGTTTTCAGGTGTCAAATCTGCAAAAAGTCATGAAGACATCCATATTTTACTTCACTTAACTGTTACCATTATTTAACCACGTTATCTCCACTCGTTCTTTTACTACCATAAATAACACGAACTGAATTTTAAAAGTTTATATGGTATACCGGGTGTGGTGGATAATAACACTAGGGAACAATCTGAAAAATAATTTCTGTTGAGTTCGATATTTAAGCTGTTTTATACGTAAATTGACATGCTAATTCCAAAACTTTATTTAGTTTTTTTCTATCACGTCAAGTTTTTTCTCTACAGTTGTTACGCATCCGACTAAGCTCGGCGAATCACAGAAGTCACTACTGCTCTCCTACCCGCGAACCTTCTTCGACCTAGGAGTGGGGGCGTGAGTATCGTTGCGTCATGCTAAAGTACCGGGTCTGTGTCGCTCTGATATAGTGAAGTCAAAGTATACATACACCACTACAGATTTTCGTTATATCTGCTTCTGGTAGTTCTCATCGTAAGTGCTTAAACAGCCCTGATTCATTTTGTTATATATGTGGCAGTTCTACCATCCCCATTCAACGGACTAATATTAGTACATTTGTCAGGCAAGCCTATTTTGCTTATTTTAAAGTGAAAATAGATGACCAATATAAATCATGGGCCCCTCATAAAGTGTGCAAGCAGTGTGTAGAAAGTTTACGAATGTGGACGAAGAGAACACGTAATAAATTTTCGTTTTGTATACCAATGGTTTGGCGAGAGCAGAAAGATCACTTAAGTGATTGCTACTTTTGCATAGTGAAAACATCAGGATTCAACAAGAAAAATAAACATAAAATTTAGTACCCTAGTTGACCAAACAATGACCGAACTTGAAAGAAATGCTTGGTTGGCTTTTAAAAATATTGTTAAAGACTTTCTTGGAAATACACGAGCCCCGAATTACATCGAAATTGTTCAACAACTCTTGGAGAGCTTTAAAAAGCTTGGTTGCAACATGAGCATCAAACTGCATTTCTTACATAGTCATCTTGCTAACTTCCCAGAAAATCTTAGTGCTGTTAAAGACGAACAGGGCGAGCGATTGCACCAAGATCTAAAGGTTATGGAACCGCGGTATCAGGTAGATGGGATGTCAGTATGATGGCTGACTACTGTTGGAGCATCAAGCGAGAATGTCCACAAACTGAACACTCCAGGAAAAGCTATAAGAAGAAATGTTTACCATAATATCTTTTATTTATTTTTTGTATAAACACAATTTAATTTTTAATAATATGTTAACCTCTGTATGAATAAAATATTCTAATCTATTTGGTCAGATCTCACCTTATTTCCTTTCGTATGTACACTTTTAAGGTAAAATGAGGGGTATGCTTAAGAACTTGACGTGATAGAGAAAAACTGTGAATATTTTTGAATTCAGAGATGAAAAATTAGTCAAAAACAAGTCACAGATCCAAGTCAACAAAATTGCTGTTCCCCAGTGTAATTCGACAAAACGATATGCAAACTCGACAACAGAGAGTCATGTCATGTCAGAGAGATTAAATTTTGGTCTCCGAACCATTTGTAATCGTCGGCATACCATGGAAAAGATCTAGAAAGCAGGAAAATGGGTACCACATCAGCTGAACGACAGAGATATGGAAAAGCGAAAATCAGTGTGTGATCTTTTGCTTTTTTGGCATGAAAGAAATACTTTTGCTTCGGATTGTGACTGCAGACGTAAAATTTATATATTTCGAGAACCCAAAACACAGAAAATCATGGGTTGACCCAGGATAACCATCAACATCGACCAAAGATTTTGGAAAGAAGACAATGCTGTGCATTTCTCTCTTGCCGCACTGTTACCCCACCGCCGTACTCCCCAGACTTCAAAATTAAACGCGTTTAAGATAAAATTAAGTAATATCAATCGCTGCACTTGGTATTCACGCAACTTAAAAAAAAATAAAGAGCTTTTTCGGTAGTTAAAGTAGATGCGGAAGATATAAGACTTGCTCTCGTTCAAAGATGGCGTGACACATTATCCAAATGTTTTCAGTTACCTTTTCTATCGAGCAGGCAATGTGTTCTTAATTTTTTTGTTGTTTAAATTGAGTTAAAACAACGAAAGTGATATACTGGAACAGTTACTCAACAGTAGATCTGGATCTAATACCATAAAGCATTTTTTATTTGCTTTCATATATCCACTCCAGATTTACAGAGCACTGTAACTCCATATTTACAAAGAATTATCTATTACAAATTTAATATTTGACGAAGGCTAAGGAGATAACGAATAATTGCTAAATACTTTTATTTTGTAATATTTTATATGCGAATAATGTATTTAATAGGTTCCCATAAAAAAAAACAGTAACTACATAAATTTTATTACACGCCCAATGTTAAAAAAAAGAAGCCTGTAGAAAACAAAAACCGTTGCACGTCATCGATGATGCTATTGAAGAACAGCAGAAATACCACTACATATAAATGAAATAATAAATAGTCATTGTCGAATTAGTAGCTTCTCTGATGCACTATTTTGAAGAAGAACGAGACAATAATGGTCTATTATTACCTTTTCCGGCTACAAAGAGTGGTATGTTAAATTACTTGCTAATACTTGGATATGTTTAGTTTGAGTCAATACATACTCCTGGGCAAAATTAAAGCAACAATATGAAATTATTCAAAAAATTAGTTTATCTTTTTCTTATGCCACTTTTAAAGTTTATCGATTGTATGAATATTACGTTTTTATGGTAGACTGTTTCATTTGTGACTCCTGAAAAATTGGAAAAATGAATCGAACAAGGAATTTAACTGAATATGAGGTAGTGCGAGCATCAGTTTTATTGGACGAGGGATATTGTCAGAGTTATGTCGCCAATTTGTTAGGCAAACATCGTTCCACAATAAGTCGTATGGTAAGACGTTTGACTGAAGTAGGAACTTACTCTAGAAGGCCAGAGCAAGGGCGAAAACGATGCACTAACGACCGAGATGCTACCTCGAAGCTACCGCCATTTCTTCTAGAACAGTTAGAAGACGGTTAAATGAAGCTGGATTAGACAGTAGGAGACTATCCACTACGCCCTTGCTTATTAGCGAGAACAGAGTTGCCAGGTTACATTTTGCCCGAAATGTAATACCCGAGTGAAACTGATGCCAGGACTGTAATAAGAATATAGAAAAATCAACGCACCGGCGCCTTCTCCAAACTTTTTATCTTTTTCGCTTAGTTCATAGCCGCTTGATGTCTCTTGAAGAAGTCGAAAAAAGTCCCAATCACATCAATAATGCAACGTTTTTTCGATCTGAAAACAAGTGGCCGAAAAGCGAAGAAAAAGTAACTCTTGAAAGTGACGGAGGTTAGATTATATTACTTTCTTCATCAATAAATCTCGCAAATTAAGTTGGACTTTATAACATACCGATTTATTGTGGATTAAGTTGATTTAAAACAATAAAATGTGGGGGTCAAGTCTACAGCTAAACAAAGTCCAAGTAATGGGACTGTTACAATGGAATTTATTATAATGAAATTATCATTAAACGTGTGACCTTCACTACTGCATATATTTCCCATTCATAAAGTAAGAAACAACGCTGCAACAAAGAGTTATCGATTCCTATATATTCTCGTGCAGCTCACAATTCGACATATTTATTCTTTTTTTTTAATTAGATTTATTCATAGTTCCTCCTGTTCTTCTCCCAAAAGTTATAAGCGTCATTCGAAAAGCACTGGTTTTAACACAGAAACGATACAAGCACGAACAAATGACTATGATATTTGTCGAGTATGGTTGCCTCCGAAACGCTCAGACTAAACTTATATATATATATATATATATATATATATATATATATATATATATATATATATATATATATATATATATATATATATATATTAGGGAAACCGAAAAATAATAAAAAATTCTTCGATGAGTTCATTCACAGTTAGTTTGTGTCGAGACACGGCCCCGCAAACACGGAAGTTTTGTTGTTACGTTCAAGCTTGGTTGTAAATCTTATTTTTCGGTTAAAAAGTTTTTGTTCTACCAAGGCGGAACTATGTCAAGGCCAACAATAGACGACGCATACTTACGTCATTGTATGCTATTTTTGTTCGGAATGAAGACAAACGAAGCAGTGAAAAAAAACTACCGATACTTATGGGGATGTTCTGAAACTAACCTGGTTTAAAAAGTGGAAATAGAAATCTCAAAGATGCCACACGAAAAGGACGACCCCAAAAATAAGATAAATCTAATCACTGAAGATTGGCTGTCCATGATCTACACTTCAGGATCAACTTCGTTCCTCATGAATTAACGGAGACAGGGCTCGATCAACGGCGTACCATCTGCGCGCCTCTTTTGTCTCGGTATGAAGATCGGTTTTTGCGACGAATTGTAACTGGAGATAAGAACTGGGTGCTATACAATAATCCTGTACGAAAAAGACAATGGCTTTCTTCCGGAGAAGCACCTGTTCCGACACCTCGACTATGACTAACAATAAAGAAGGTCCTTTGTGTGTGGTGAGATTTTTCTGGAATTATACACTATGAATTGCTTGAACCTGGTCAGACCGTTACAGTGATAGTGTATTGTGAACAACTCGAGCGAATGAAACAAGAGTTCATAAACAAACGATCTGTTTTGGTCATTAACAAAAAAAAGGATCCTTCAACGCGATAACGCGAGGCCTCACGCTGCAAAGATAATACAGGAAAAAAATAAGGGAGATTAGATTGGAACTTTTACCTCATCCACCCTATTCACCAGATCTCGCACCGTCGGATTACCACCTTTTCAGATCGTTAGAGCATATACTAAGAGGTAAAGAATTTAACAATGTTGGAGAAGTGAATACGGAAAAGTTTTTCAATGAAAAATCGAAGGACTTTTTTAAAAAAGGAATCGAACAACTGCCTTTACACTGGCAAAAAGTGTTAGAAAATGGTGGAAATTATTTTGTTGGCTAGTATTTGAGATTTCTTTAATAAATAAATATTTTTCGCTAGCAAAAAAAAATTGATTACTTGTTGGCCCTCTAATATATGTATTCTTAAATGTTTAAAAAAAAAATATTGTTCTTTATAAGGAAGAGTAAAACCACGAAACGAAGCGACTGCAAATCTTCCTACGGTTTTAATCTGTGTGAAAAGGCGGCAGACAGAGCGGCTTTATTGATATTTAACTGTTTCCGATAGCACACGAGAAGTAAATCGGGAGCGCTCGACAGGCGAGCAGAGAACGCATCGTTTCATGATCGTATCCTTGGATCGGTTGGCGAGTATTTCTCGCGTCAACTCTTCGACTCTCAACCCTCATAAAACGCTTGAGCCGGCCGAATGCAGGAACAATCATAATGCAGGAATAAAAAATACAGGAACTTCATCTGCCCATATGGGTTGCTGAAACAAGGTAACTTCAATGTAAAAAAAATATGACAAAACTTCACCTTAAGAGAGGCGTTTAGAGCAGCGATTAAACTTTGCTGAAGATTATAGTCAAACCATACAACTAAAGACGCCTGAAACTTTCCAGAAGGACATCTAACTCTCAACAACATCTCAACAAACGTGCGCCAACTCTGCGTCACGCCGAAAACGACCGTACGAAACACAAAGGACGAAATAGTACCCATTACATCCAACTAATTTCACTGGAAAATTGTGAAAATATCTCAACAAAGATTATTTAGCCCTGTATAATAATATGATTCATTTTCAACAATTGTTTGAACGCATAACATGTAACAAAGAGTTATTGTTACTTTTAATAACAACATTCTATCGTGAACACTTGATCTATATAGATATTATTGTCAAACAAGTACTATCTAAATTATTAAATGTATTTCTTAGAAATCTAAAATAATAAACAATTAATCTATATTTAGAGATACGAATTTTTATGTTTGTTTTTGTTCTATGTATAGAAAAATATACTTCGTTTAAATTCAAGTTTATTCTACACACATACATACAAATATTATAAGTACGATGTGTAGAATTTCCATCACATCATTCATAGCAATGCAGAGATTTATTTAGGATTGGGACTGTATCACAACCACTCAGCTTCCGAAAGTTTGAAATTAAAAACATTTTAAACGAAAAGAACATGATAATTATACAGTTTAGTTGTAAGTCAAAATATGTATATATTTTATGTCAGCAATATATACAGGGTGAAAAGAAAAGATCTTCCGTATATTTAACCAACGATTCTGCACATAATTTTAAAGGAAAAAAGTTTCTACAAGTGTTTCATAATTTGATGTCAATCGATTAGAACGTGTAATGGCGTGAAAAACTAGTGCTAGCAATTTCAACTCAAAATTTATGCTGAAACGTATGGAATAAAAGGCTAGACAAATATCACTTTTTATTCTGAAATAATACCTTAAAATCCAGTCAAACAAAAAAACAGAATTCTGTTCGATGGGAATATACATGACTATGCGACATGGCCAAATGTTAACAAAACTGATAATTATGGGTTGCCTAGCTTAATGAAGTACGATATAATAAAATCGCACTCTTACATTAAAAATCAACAGAAGGAACAACGAAATTAATAGTTTTGAATTGCTTTAAAGTTAATTTAAATAATAAATCAAAATTAGTACCTTATTGTACTAATTTTGTATGTATATATGTTGTATATTATGTTGACTATATTTTTAGTTTTTTTTTTACTGTCCTGAAATTTTATTGATTATAATTTTGAGTTGCCTAATTGATATGTATAATTTGTAATGACGCAGAATAAAGATAGAAATATATAAGCTTGACCTCAATAAATTGTTTTATTACCACTATTTTAAAAGATATTTGACGCAAGTAACTTGATGAACTGTTTTACTTTACAATACAAATTTGTTTGGTTCTTTGAATTGTAATGAAACATAATTTAATTAATAGGCAAAACAATTTTTTATGGACAAAACTGGACGATTTGTTTGTGTCGCTTGGTCCATTCGGGTTAACTAGAAGCAGTATATGATTCATATTGTAAAGTATAGATAACTTTACAATATAAAGAGCATAAACTTCAAATATATTTAAATGTATCAATATGGTCCTTCGATTAACTTTATCTTTACTGAAGAAGGGTATAAAGAATATTCTTAACCGAAGAAAAATGCGAATAAATGAAGGCAGAAGAGGATCTATGAGGCAGATCTAACCCTACAAGTATGGAAGAGCAAAGTAAGTTCCATATTATACAATTGATGCATGCATGACAGGGATTTGTAATTTGTGGTTAGGTTTCCCACCGACAGAAGGCAATATATACAGTTAGCTGTCATTACTGATGTATGTTTTCCCACCGATAGATGTCAGGGGGCCCTTACATAGGGGCTAACCCCTAAGGTTCTACTAAACATAGATTTGATTCAGAAACTTCCAAAACTAATTAATCGAAAAGGCATTGTTGGAATCACCCAGAAAATCAAACAGTTAGACTGGAAAGTACTTTCTCACCCACCGTATTCGCCAATAACAATGGATATTTTATTATAGATTAAAAGTTTATTTATTCCTAATTAAAATAAAATATTAATAAGAAAAAGAGTTTCTTTATTGTAAAATAGTAGGTAGAGGTACTTACGTCTCCTGTCGTGTACAGACGTTTGGTCCTTCGAGCTCTGCACTAGTCCCCACAAAGAAAATCGATGCAAAAATCACAAAAATGTAAACAAGCATGATGGTTGACACGTTTAGTCTAAAACTGCCACGAAAATTTCAACAATCTCCTGTTTAACTTATCGGCAAGCTTGCTCCATCGGTCACAATCCTGAAAGGCAAAATACTAAGATGAGTCACACGAAGCCAAATACATGTCTCTAAGTTGATATATTATAACTAAACAAAAATACCAAAATATAAATAACACCATAAAAAAAATCTAGGCAAAAAATCCCCAAATTTATATAAGATAAGCTATAAAAAAGTAATACTTGGTTTTTTAATTTCAAAAATACAACGATAAGGTGATTAAAATGAATCATTTGACAACATGAGGGTAAAAGCTATAAAATTCGCCGTAGAACCATTCTAACCCTTTCTAGATGCACTGGGAAAGAAAGAGAAACTTTACGAAAACACACGATCTACAGAAAACGAATGCTTACAAATTGATATTCAAAGGCGCGTTCACTCCATCAACCACTGTAACTTCAAAGAGTAGTTAGCATTAATTTCCAGATCAATTCCTATCATAGATAAGACCACAATAGCAGCAGATTAAAAATGGTAAAGATAAAAAAATGTATCATAAATAAGGCTATACAGAAGCTATATCATGGAAACCTTAATAACCAGTATATTACAGACCGAATATATTAGGGCCATCCTCTTATAAAAATAATATAAATATAATATAATATAAACAAATTTTCCTAGTAAACAAAAGTTTATAAAATTAAAAAAAATGCTAAAATAAATACAAACTTTTCGGGAGGTCTTCTCCCCTTTTCAAAACGAATCTATAAAAATAAGTTATATTAATTTCTATATATAATGAACAGTAAATATATTTTGTGTATGTCAATGATACTTACATTGATAATAATTATTGTAAATATATTTACTTCTTATCTTTTCATTATATATAGAAATTAATATAATTTATTGTTTAGATTCGTTTTGAAAACGGGAGGAGAAGACCTCCCGAAACGTTAACGTTAAAAATTTGTTTTTATTTTAGAAAATTATTGAATTTTATAAATTCTTGTTCGTTAGGCCAATTTATTACAGAAAACTAATCTCTGAGACACTTCCGTCTCCGTTTGGTTTTTTGTTTTTTACCCAGTGATTCTTTATTTTCATAAGAACCGATATTTTTGATATTTTTTTGAGTTTTAGATCCAAAAAAAGAAAAAAATATGAATACACCACAATCATTCAGACATTACTTATGTATGCCTTGCACGAGACTGACCAAGTGGAAAATGGGAAAAACTGGTAGGAACACGAGGAGTAGACCACGAACGAAATGGAACGATGAGATTGACGAGTATCTTAGAGAAGTGGAACTGGACTGGAGAAGGGCCGTGGAACTTGCGAGGGATAGAGGGGAGTGGAAGAAGAGAGTGACAGCCGATTAAGGAACCTTAAGTCGACTCTGGCAATGGCCGGTAAACGAGTATAGTTCATGATAATGATGATGATGATAAACAAAAAGTGGTTTTTTACTGTGTTCGAACTTCCGATAGGAGTCGCTGTGAAATGAACGGTGAGTTTGCGCGCATTGAAACCTCAAGTCTCATAGTCATGGGCAAACCATGAGCCAAACCTATAGAGCCCTTCGTGAATTTTATGATGTACATCATCGCCCAATTTAGTTCAGAAAGGCCAAGAACGATGCCCAAACAAAAAACCAGAGCGTTCTGTTGGGCAAAAATAGTGATTTGGGTACCAACGAAATTGAGTGCCCGAAAATAACCCCTATTTGGCACCTACGAAATACGAAAATCCCTACGAACTGGCAAGCCGACGGAAATATGTATCATTATAATTGTACCGATCCAAATACATCTACATTTTAATGAACGTTCGAGGAAGCCTTAATTTTGCGTCATTGAAGATCCAACCGATTGATAACTGAATAATTTCTTACGCTAAATTATTCTTCAGAGCTTTAGTCACATCCTTATTCTTGGAACCGATCAACGTTTTTTAATACAACCACCGGAAAAGATTTTGCGGTGTAACATTCTGCGGTTTATGAGTAACACACGTGTTTCCATAAACCTGTGATGGTTGATGTTGTCTTGTCGGTGATAACGTTAAAACTTTGAAGAAACTGAGAGGAGTCACAGCCGATGTTAGACTCAATCCATTGCGTACCTTCTCGCCGTCACTCAGTTTCATCAAACATACATTTTGCATCAAGACTTGAAGTTCCATCTACAGAAAATCCAGGTGTTGCATTGAAAGATAAAAGGCTGCAAACAGTGGCGGGTCGTGAGGGAGGGCGTTGAAGCGCCGCCCCTCCAGCATTTATCACATTAAATACTGATTCAGAGCAAAATACCATATTTTATATCCGTTCAGTTTGTTTCCTTTTAACTCATTTTAAGATATTTTTTAAAATTAAAATCTTCAAATGTAGAAGAACGTCTCTCGACTCATCACACCAAATAATACGAATAAAAATTCCATCCTGTCGCCACACTTTTTACATGGTTGATCGGACGTTTATCTCCAGCGACCGCAAGCCACGTCATCTTATCTCGTCCGCTGGCGTTACATGTTTTGTTGGTTGCCAGAATTCGGGAGTTTAACTGCTTTCTAAGACATTCGATTTGGACGTAGATTCCCTGCGACCGAGCGTATCGGTAATTAGTTTTAAACACTGATTTGACGGGTACGGAGCGTTTGATATGTCTCGGGTCGCGTATTTCATTCGCCTCGCGAATACTTGCTTTGATTTGGGTTTTCCTGGTTCACCTCCAGTATAGGGTTTCAATAGCACGAAAAGTAGAAGGTAAAGGGAGAAGGGGAAAGAAAAAAAATTCTTCAGCAGCACTATTTTCTTCTACGCCCTCTCACTTTAAAAACCCAAGAGCCGTCACTGGCTGCAAGACAGAGTGACTGCTCACACTATTAGAATAGTTGTTTCCGAATCATTCATCTCCAGATACGGGTACATTCCTTGACCAACAAGATCGCCAGATTTAACGCCACGTGACTTTCATTAGTGGTTTTTTTTTTAAGAAAAAGGGTTTTTCTTTTGATTTTTCCATAGAATTTTGCGAAGCTGACACTCAGAATTCAAGAAGAAATTCTCTGAATTCCAGTGGAAATATTGAGATTGGAAGATGTTGGATTGTGGAAGATGCTGAACTGAAGTTAAGCGACGTAATATCTGGAAGGTGACCGTACGGAAACCAATTATAATACCTTGATAACCCATATATAACACCTTGATACCTACAGTTAATTATACTATGTTAAATATAAGTACAGAGTATTAAAATAATAACGTGTTTTATCCACGAGTCTTTTTTGAGACATATCCTACATATTACTTTAAAAAATATTAAATTCCCTGAATATCCAACGAATACGTGTTGCAATGTTTTTCGTATGTGGTAAGTAAGAAACGAAAGGAAACAAGGCATAACGACCATAATTAAATAATAAAAAGACAACCCTAAGTAATTGTATTTTATGTAACCCTATTGCTTTTATTCCTGGATATTTGGTAAATATAATGATCAAGGTAAAAGCTGCATATTATAAAATCGGCGCTTATCACGGCTGGTAAACATAGATATGTTTCAATTAATGTCTCAATCAATGGTAAAACTAGATATGTCTCAATTACATTAATTTTTATGCGTGCATCATAATCATAAAACAATCATAAAACTGCACAGTAATTAAGCTATATAAAAATCCTTACAAACAACAGGAGACTCTTAGCGTAGGATCTTTATAATTTACAAATAAAATAAATTAATATATTAGTATGATCAAAAAATATGAAATAATTCCACAATAAACACTAAAATATTTGTACACTCCCGGACAAAACTATATTACTATTTATGTATCCGGAATAATAAATAAAAACAAATATTTATCATTGAAAATGGTTTTATTATTTTTCAAAATATTGATACGGATTGTACGGCGGATGACCCCATCATATCGATGTTTAGATCGGTTAAATATTGAGTTGTATGGTTCGATCGTTGAGATATTCAAGCTTGAAAATAACAGGTTATTCAAAATGTCCTTTGAGTACGATTACTCTAGTACATATGAAGAAAGTTAAGTGATGTTTCGTCAAATGCCTTACTAAAATCCAACAAAACAAGAGCGATCTCTATTCCATCATCCATAGAACGATAAACATCGTCACATAGAGAAAGCAAGGAAGTTTCCGTACCCTTTCTAAAGCCAAATTGAGTAGTAGAAAGTATATTAATATTACTGATATGCTCATTAATTTGGTACACACGGCCATCTCCAGAATCTCTGACAAAGTCGGCAACAAGCTTATTAGCCGTAGATCGCCAAGCTCAGACGGATTAGATTTTTTAGGGAGAAGAATTACAAGAGCCTCGTTCCACATTGAAAGGAAAAAACCACACACCAAACACCAGTTTATGATATGATATAAATATTTGTCAAGAGCAGGCATGCATAGTTTTACCATCTGCAGAGTCAAACCATCAGATTCTTTGGCATTAGATTTCATCGCATGTATAATATTTAATAAATCAGATATTTCGACTGGATTAAAAGTCAAATTGAAATCATCATTTTTTCTATGAGTGTTATAAAAAATTAGAGTAGTAGTTGATGGATTGCTTGGTTCAAAGATGGAGACAAAGTATTTATTAATATCGTCGGCATTATTTAAATTATGAGGAATGTTAGCTGAGACTTCAGATAAAATAAAGACAGACGAATATTTAAACTAGTAATTTATCTCTTTGCTTCATACTTTTTTTATCAATGTCTGCAAATTTAAAAAGGTTACTCCAAAGGATCTTATACAAGTGTACTTTGAATTTATCCATGTTAAAATTTCTGAAATCCCGATAAACAACGAATTTTTGCGGCTCGTTTTGAAATTTAATGCATAACTGACAGAAAACCACATAATGGTCTGATATATAGCCAACATTCTTAGCTCCGATACCCTCATATATCTCCGGAGTATTTACAGAAATGGGATTAATCAATCAATGTGTCTGAATGGTTGGTAGTACGTGTAGGCTCATTGATCAGTTGTTCCAGTCCATAAGAACCCAAACATATACTAACTTTTTTGTTGTAATTAAAAACGTTATATCACCGGTCATATCACCGATAAGCAATATGGTGTTAGGGGAGGGCGAAAGAAATGACAGGACACTATCAAGGTAACTTATAGTTCGAGCGATAGAGAACTTATAGTTCGAGCGATAGGATATTATAGCCTTAGGTGGACGATAAATAACACCTAGTACTAATATAGTATGCCCTAAAAAAATTTACCAGATATCCTCTACTAAACTTGAAGAGATTTACCACTAAACACCAAAACGCTTTTTTGAACAGCTCGACGCACGTTTCGCTAACCATGTTAGCATCATCAGGAGATGATTTAATCTAATATCCTCTAAACAGACACTCTGCTCATGCAAATCCTCAGCAAATTGAAGTACTTCACATTTAAAGTTGCTCCTCATGAAAACTCCCACGCCGCCACCACGACCATCTTTATCCTTGCGATAAAATCTAAACTTAGGTATGTTTACCGAATCATTCATAATATTTAACGACAGCCATGTTTCAGTTACAGCAAAAATATTAAAGAAGTTGTCCGTAATCTGAGCTGACAACTCAGCAAAGTTATTCATGAATGAATGAATATATCATTCAAATGGACAATTTTTATTGAATCAAAATCATTCACCATAATTAAGTTTATCCTTTAAACTAGATTCACAATGTAAGCAAACACAATTAATATACACCAAAGCATCAGTTTCACATGAATTCATCCTATGATCACCGGAACACTTAAGACAGCTTAGTTTTGCTTTACAATACTCAAAATGACCCTTTGTTATAAATGAACATTTATAACAAAGTTGATAATGCGCAAATGTCCGTTTACTTCCTAAATGTTTGTGATTGTTTCTAGTCAAGAGTGTAAAATCCGACAATGAATTACCCCTCAGTCACGCCAGTTAAAGGCTGGGTAAGGCCGGATGCCTTCTGAGAAGTGTTCTATGTTGGTCACTCGCCAGTCGTTAGTCTTCCTGATAGACTTATGTGTAAGCACTTAACCAAGGGTTGATAGTCTGAGGGAGGGGTGCTAGCCTGGGTTGTCGGTGGCTGATGACCGTGGTTCGGAACCCACGTTAAGCTGTAGGTCCAGTTGATAAATAGCCTTGTATTTGTTGATGCGTCTCTAACCGTAAATCCTTTCCTTTTTTTGTGACTATCTTAATATCAGTCGGATCAAATTCAGATAAATCATTAAAACTCAAAATATTATCTACCATCAAGTTATCTGTTAGACCATCTAATCTAACATTTTTAACAATAAGACGCGGATTTAAAGATTTAGTTAAAATAATACTGTAGGTAAAACTAGTTACCTAGTTTTTCACTTAAATTAGATTTAACCTTATCTGAGGGGTCCCGATCTGCACATCTAATAGCGATTCCTTCTCGTACCGTCCTGGTATTACTGATACAGGCTTTTATATTCCCAGGAATAACATTCGTTGTAGTAACATTGAATATTTCCGTGCTGGAAAAGTTTTCATTCTTATTTTTTACTATGAGGACCGATCTTTTATCTTCATTAGACTTCTAGTCCTAATTCAGATATTAATTTATTTAATAATTCCATTTCTCGCTTCAAACACTCAATCTCTTTGTGTAACACCTCAGCACCAGTAATTCTCCCGTCGTTCGCCACAACAGTTTTACTGATAGAACACCGTTGATCCTTGCAACCGTCACAGAACCAAAACCTATTTCGATTTTCATTCATTATTTTACACAATGAGTCTTTCATATTAACAAACGAAGAATGAAACCGTTTTCACAACTGACCTACATCTGATGGGATGGTCTACAATTTCTGGTGCGTTTTGAAACAATTCCGAGCATGGTCGCGCTATCCAGTTGTTACAAACTTGGTCGCAGTACGAGGGAAACTTTGCAAAACTTCAACACAACAGGCCTTTGGAAACGGTGTTTGTCAAGGGCCCAGGTTTGTAGGTGGTTCAAGGCATTATCAGATATGTAAACCTCGAAGCATAAGGCCTTCAAATGCAAGAAATGACGAAAATGTTCGCAAAATCCAGGATCTTATGCGTTCTGATCGTCGTAGATGGTCATAACGATCCAAGATCCCAGGAAGGTGAATTTGACTCACGCAACTGTTAATCAGAGATCACAATATTTCGCATGATCAAAAAGATAACAGGAAGAACATTAGGAACATTATACCCGTTTTGGCACTTAGTTAATGATTTCAATCTATTTCCGTTTTTTGGGTTGCCTATATTCGGATTATTTTTTTATTCTCTTATATATAAACTAAAGATAAAGTTCGGCATATTTTACAACACCCTATATTTTACCGCCAATATTTATTTATTTACTTGCTAAGTCACAGCTATGTATGACTGGAAGGTTTGTAAGTTAAATATATCATGTTTATATATTTACACAAGGATTGGTAATGTGCTTATCAGTTTTGTAATAAAAAATAAATTCTAGCACCTATATGTGTACGATATTCATTCCCAAGTGAAATTCAACATAATATTTTCTATAGTCAAGTCTATTTTTAAAATTGGCACATGTGGTACGCAGGAAAGTGCAAATGTGCGTATTTTAAGATCCACAGTTTAATAAAAACATCAAAGAATTATTTGATTTTCCTTAACCATTTGATCCTCCTAAACCACATGGTACGGCGTGTAAACTAAGAGTGTTAGAACTAAACGTAATAGCGGGAACACTATATGAGATGTAATTGTCACTCGTAGAATGATGTTTTGACTGAAGTTTTCTTTTCTAATTTATTTACCACGGTATGGGGGTGCTTTTCATATAACGGAGTAGGTCCAATATTTTGAATAAAAGCATTTATGACAAAAGAAATTTAAATAGGAATATTAGAGACAATTATGCTACCTTACTCTCAAGAGAATATGCCTTTACAGTGGATCTACCAACAAGTACAATGATCCCAAACATACGGCTCATATGGTGAAGCAGTAGTTCGAGAGGAAACACGTGTCAGAGTAGCCTCACAGTCCCCGGATTTAAATTCGATCGAGAACCTTCGGAAAGCTTAAGTCAAAACGATGTCTTGTTTAAAAAAAAAATACCAAACAAGACATTGTAGCAAAAAATGCAATGATTCATGATTCTTATTTTTCTAAACTATTTCATCAATCTATAATTATAAATTGTAATAAGTAATTGTTTATATGCAGACTAATACCTCGTGTGCCTTTAGAAACAACGTAAAAACGAGTTTAAATAAAATATAGAACATTAGCCTCCGCCACTCTTATTTTATTGACCACCACTGTATTTCTACAATATTTCGGAGGGCAAAAAATATTGACTTTAATCCTAAAATGACAAATACGTTCGTCGATTTCTCACAACAAAAAACCCTTTTTTTCTGTGTGTGGGATGAATAATATTTCTTTAAAATACATCAGTTTTACATCGGTTCTTCGCATATGCAGTTTAGTTATTTTCTTTATAGATCAGTATAAAACAGTGCCTTGCTTGGATGGTGATAGTGGTAATCGATAGCTGGAAAATTTGAATATGATCTGGCGCAATCATGTGAGTAGAACTAGATTTGGAACCTTTCGCGTGAAACACAAAACACGAAGAGATACACCAGCAAACATCAAGTAATTTTTTTTTAATTCAACGCCTGATAATTAATAAAGTGGTAAATCTTTTCGGGTTTGGTGAGTAAAATTGGTTGGTTTTTGAAAACATCCGGGGTAATGTCTTTTGGACAAGTTAACTGACATAGTTCTGCTGCTTTCTTTTCTCTCCTCTGGGTCTTTTAAATTCTTTTTATATTTTTTTTGTTCTGGATCAATCCTTCTATTGGCACCTTTGGTGTGAAACACTAAACTTGAAGAGATTTACCACTAAATACCAAATCACTCGCTAACCATTAGCGAAACGTGCGTCGAGAAGTTCAAAAAAAGTGATTTGGTGTTTAGTGGTAAATCTCTTCAAGTTTGTTCTGGATGTTTATGATGTTTTTATGTAACGTTTGGATTGTTCAAACCCATCATATATAAGCTTATCCTAACAAGCAACAGAAGGCCTATTGATAATGCATAATCGACATATCTAGACTAATCTCTGGTGTATTTTTTAGAAATGCTTTCCATATCAAGTCACCTCTTAACAAATTACACTGAAACAATTTCAAACTGATCACAACAATTTCTTAATTCAAGTCAGACAAACACTTTTGATGTCATCAGTAATAAATCAAGTAAAAAAAACAATGTTGGGAAAGAACATGAAGACATTAATTTTTTAGTTGCCTATCTAAATATTAGTGGTAACAAATATATCTCTTAGATGCGTTCCTGACACAAAATATTTTTAAAACGTCAAAATCTAAATACAACGACTGGATTTTTTTAAACATGTATTTTTGAAGACGTGTATTTTCTGTTTCCCATTTAAGTATCAGGTTTTAGCAAATATACCTCCTTGATTCTTCTATGTTCCAGATACAAGATTCAAAATAATTTTAAAACCTTCAAGTTTCTATGAAGATGTCTATTTTTGGTTGCCTATCTAAAAGTAAAGCGCAAAAATATACATCTTCAATAATTTTATGTTCCTGATACAAAATTCAAAATATTTTTAAAAAGGCCAACTCGGAACAGAACAACTACACTTTTACCATATAAGGTGTTTCTTTTTATAACGATTCATTTTGGTTGTCTAATTAAATATCAGACGTAGCAAATATACCAGATAAGTTAAACGGTTTGATCTTTTACCCCTTGTAATCTTATTATTTGCTATAAAATGTAACCTAGTCGAATGCAGAAACCTTTGTACCACCCTATGTAAACACAGTCGGTAGTTTACTGCACTTTGAAAATCAAAATATAGCGGCAAGACGGGATGATAAGACAGCTAACGGGATATGAATAACTTTTAGAGCAAATCATTGGAGATTGAAAAGCCGCAAACAATAACCTTATCTATCATTATGGTTATAAAAGATATGTAAATACCGTTTATATTAGTAGAAAGAACAAAGGAAAACATTAGGTGATAAGTGGCAATACAATGACATTTATCAGCTAGCAAGAAGCCAATAATACAGAGAAAAACCATAACATAAAATCCAGATTTTCTGGGGAAATTGGTTAAAGAATCATTTTGAGTTGCCTATATACATATACATGGCTATATTTAAAAATTAATTTTTGTCAATCATCGATGGATTAACGCCCATAAATGAATAAGAAGAAGATCGTTAGCTGTCAAGTTTGAAATTTCCTCAAAATAACTTTATGTCTAAGAATGGAATTAAAACATTTTCCAAAAAAGAAATAAAGAAAAAAGACTTTAATAACGCCGTTTTTAATACTTTTTTCCTTTGTTGCTTTTATATTCTCATATCACCTCTTTGTATTATTCTGTTCGGTCTAGTTCATTAACAAATCAGGAAGTGTTTTGGACGTTTATTTAACGTAAACAAAAAAATATAAAGAAATTTACCTGAGAAGATCGATCTTGTACCTATGATTTTCATGTTATTAAATTGTGGTGAATACTATTACATAGAAGACCGGAGAAAAGATATGTAAGTAATAAACCTAATAAATAGATGTATATTATTTATTATTTGCCAGTGCTTACGTAGGCCAATTTAAAAGTTGCTAGTCTGATACCTTATTATAGATATAGATAGCCTTATTAAGTAAAAAAAATAGTGTACTTTCTTATAAATATCAACTTAGTAATATCAGAGTTTAAACTGGACGTGTATTTTTTAATTTGGAAAAAAGTCATTCATTAAGTCAAATCATTTACTACATAGAGGTTAAATTAAAAATAAAAGATGTGTTTGAGGTGATAAATAGAGACGTTACTCCTTGTTCTCGAAGTTATGGAACATTATATTGAAAAATGTAAGGAGATTTGAAAATTCAAGTCCTTATAATTAATTAATAAACTTGTAAATAAGTCATCGAAAAAATTATACGAAATGTCAATTTGACATATATAAAAGAAATTAAAACTCTGGCAAGAAAACAATTAAACTATATTAAGACAAAATGAGTTACAGTCAGGAAAAATGATTCTTCTTTTGTGGCTACAGAAATTGCAAGCCAATAATTAATAAAGAAGTGTCGATTTGACAAGAGTTGACTAGATCGTTAAAGTCGTTATCGGGCGTTTCAAACGAGCACTACCAATATAGTGTGTCACCATCTCGGTTTAAACGCGTGCATTTCACATCTGCTTTCTCTACTCTTGCTGCGGTCAATTCTGGGCTAATGAACCTTCTTGACCTTGAACCAAATCGAATACCAACCTGAAAAATGACCAGTTAATATAAAAAGCTACAATGACAAGTTTCCAAAAATATCCTGTGAAAGTTAAAAACAAAAAACACGACACGTAGAATGGCTTAAGTGTTACTCTTGAAATGAAGTGGACCCTTTCAGGCCAAAAAATGTAGAACTATTAAATTTCAAGTCGTGATAGTGGAAATAACGATCCTTGAATTTAACCTTGATGATTATTTTTCTTTTAAATATAAAATGAACAAACAATTATTGCATTTTTGTTGTTTATAATATCGTGTTTTTAAGCCTGGGATGTATCATATTGTAGTTTTGTCTTTAGACGATTATAAAGGGCCCTTCATTTATTCAATATATATTTTCTTTTGTATGCATGCTTCTTGGGCAAGAACAAATATTTTTAAAGCACCCTTGATTATTTTGAAATGATTTTTGTTGTCTTCTTCTTTTTCATTTCATGGCATCTGCCCCGATAGAGTTATTTTAAATTTTCTTTAATTTCTATTCTTTGAATTATATACATGTTAGCACTAATAACGAAAATAAACGTAAACTTTGACCACACGTACATTAAAAAATGTTAAAGTAGCTCCATCGGAGCAGATGCCATGGAAAGAAAAAAGAAGAAGTGAAAGAAATCTCTTCTATTCTTATATTGTATTATATATTCTTCTTCTTAATGTTTTTAAGGCATCGAAGTATATATTAGGAATAATATTTTATTAAAAATTAAACCAGTGACGTCATTATTTCGTAATTAAAAAGAATTTAATAATTTAACCAAGGAACTAATCAGAATTAATTAACAAAATAACATATAGACTCTCGTGTTATGTTTATATATTTTTTGTAATATCAGTATGTAGATAATGTAATATAATACACAAAACTGTTAGTCATAATCTGCTGAATGGCAAATAAAAAGAAAAAAAAATAGCAGGATTAGCAACATGAAGGATTAGCAGCATATATTTCAATAAGAAACGTTTGATGACTGGTAATCTAATACGAATATACAAGAAAATCCACTTTTCTCTTTTTTCGCGTATTCTTCTTTACATAATAGTCGTGACCTATGGAAACTCATTCCATTTGCGTTCTTATCTCGCCAGCGTTATCTATTTCTGGTTTCCTTGGTTGCACATTAGAGAGATGTACTAGTTAGATCTTGAACTTTGTTTGTTCGTCTTTTTGGAGGTCTGCGCATGCTCTAGAAGCATCCATCCCTTTCTGTATCACTAGTCTTTCCAGTTTAATGCCATCCCTGCGTTTAACTTGGCCGAAGAATCGTAATATTCGTTCGTGAATAAATTAGAATAGTCTTGCGGGTTCATTAATTTTTTTAATAACCGACGCGTTTGTTGCAGAGGGCTTGTCTCTAGTACCAAAGTTCAAAAAAATTAATATGCTTGATGTCTTGTTTTTTTGTAGTCCATGTTTTAGCTGGATATAGCAATACTGGAAAAACTAAGATTTTTACAGTTTCTTTGCGTTTTGTGTTATGTCCCTATCCGCCCAGACTCATTTCTGGCAAATAATGCATCTCTATTAAAGCCCCACTATAGACGCATTAACTCGCTACCTTAAATTGCCCTAGTTGGCTGATGTTGGGCATTTTAAAATTAAAAAAGACGCTACTTATGGGTACGACTAATATATAATTTTAAAAATGGTGCTGTTATGAAACACCAGGAACTTTCTAGCAAAAAAGTAATAACAGCTGGCCACACTATACACAAGAGGTAATAGTTAAAAAAAAGCCCAGCTATAATTTTCTGCTTGCGACGACTAAGATAATAACATTTAATTTTCTGCGTGTCGTAGGCTTGTAGAAACAAAGGATATTACGCCCATCGTTACGCGATAGTCTATTAGAGTCGATGAGTCAAAAGGGCTGATAAGTGTTTATCACTTTATAAACACATCGTTTGAGAAACTCTTGAATTTCTGTTATGCCCAGGAAATAGTACTAAGAAAATTTTTGCCCGCATACCCCCCGAAAATACGGGTCAAAATCTTAATGGCTTTAGATTAGTGCATAAAAGAATGTAATGTTGGCCTGGTCTGGAGCGTCAATCCATAGAAAAAATTAATTATTTTATAGATAATGCTGATTTCTGTATATTTCTGTTCTGTGTTTCGTTCTAGACATCCTATACAATATTGTTCTATAATCTTCAGCTTCATTTGACACTGTTCTTTTTTCGACATGACCAAGCCCTTCGACAGAATCCGTCTGAAATCAAATATTAATAAAGCTAATATACGAGATCATGAATTAATAAGAATAGGTAAAGAAGTAATAGTTGAAAATCTACCTAAAACAGCAGGCTACAAAATGGGAAACATTTTGCCACGCTGATAATGCGGTACTTATCGCTGACTTAGAAGACAACCTACAAAGACCACTCTAGTCCTTTAATCAAACAGAAAAAGAAAATATGGTCCATATACACAGTATATCGGAAAAATAACGGAACTTTATAAATTCAAAGAAAACAACATTTTCAACAACAACAACAATTCAAGAAAGGAACATTTTATGACAGTGTTAGACAAGTCGAAAAACAAAATATCTCCATACAGGCAGTAAAATAAGAAACAGTTATTTAACTCGTCATGTCAAAACAAACCCAGAACAGTTGAAATGAAAATAAAAAGAAGCATTCACGGGGAAACATTACACGACATAATTGAAAGCGAGAACCTTCGACAACAAAGTAAGAAACAAGATATAGGAAGGTGGGTAAGGGAGCGTAGAAAATAGTGGAATGAACTAGAATAGACTAGAAATAGAATTGAACAATACTGCTGGAAAAAGAACTGAAGATAGGTACTTGACTGAACTACTACTGAACTGAGTATAGATATACTAAAACGCTGGAGAGAACCTTTTTGTTTTGGTCAACATTACTTTGTTAATATTGTCTGAATGATTGTGGCGTGTTCATATATATATATATATATATATATATATATATATATATATATATATATATATATATATATATATATATATATATATATATATATATATATATATATATGACAACATACATTGGGATATTATTGGGCTCTGTGAAACACGAAGGAAGGGTGAAGAGTTAATCAAACTGGAACCAACTGGACACGTACTCTACACTCGAGGTACGGAAAATGGCCGATGTGGCGGAATAGGATTCCTCATCAATCGAAAGCTGAAGGACAGTGTGGTAAAATTTGAAAGTACATCCGACCGATTAGCCCAATGCGTCATTCAGCTGAATAAAAAGTTTAGGCTTCAAATCGTCCAAGCTTATGCACCAACTATAAGCCATAAAGATGAGGAAATTGAGGAATTTTATGATGATGTGGCCCAGCTTTTATACAAGGAGAAATGTAGGTACAAAATCCTGATGGGTGATTTTAATGCCAGAATTGGAACAACAAGAACAGACGAAAATGCAACTGGCCCATATGGAACTGGTGAGCGAGACAATAGAGGTGACAAATTAGTTGATTTTGCTGAAGGACAAGAACTATATATTATGAATTCATTCTATAAGAAAAATATCAGCAGAAAATGGACATGGAAAAGTCCATCTGGGCTCACAAGCGAAATTGACTACATCATGACCAACGATAAAACAATATTTACAAATTGTACTGTCCTTAACAATTTTAATGTTGGAAGTGACCACCGAATTGTACGAGCAAGGGTTCGGATTGACTGTCGAAAAGAGCGCGAAAAAATGGTAAGATCAAAGAAGGGCAAGGTGGATTCTGGAAAACTGCTGGAGAGAGGAAGCGATTTTGAGATTGCTTTGTCAAACCGGTTTGCTGCGTTACAAGATCCAGAGGAGGTGGAAATATCAGTTCAATATGAAGAAATCGCCAACAATGTACTTCAAACGGCTGCTTCAATAGCACCAGAGGAAAAATGTCTCAAGCAAACAAAAATCTCCAGTGAGACCATTGATTTAATGAAGAAACGGCGAGCAATGAGAAATGCAGGTAGTCCTCTTGGCAGGGTCGAGTACACTGAGCTCTGCAAAACTATAAGAAAACGTATCAGAGAGGACACGCGCCGATTCAATATGCAGCTAGTGCAAAAAACCCTGGAAGAAAACAAAGGAATTAACAAAGCTAAACAGAAGCTGAGAAACAAAAGAACGCCAATATATGCTTTAAAGCGTGAGGATGGCACAGTGTGCAGGACGCGTACCCAAATGTTAGAGATTGTCAGAAGGTTTTATTCCCAGTTATATGAAGATCAGAGCCAGTCAGGGACAGCAATACCCACGGAAGAACAATATATAATACCAGATATCCTAGTGGAGGAAGTAACAAATGCTATAGAATTGATGAAGAACGGCAAGGCTCCAGGAAAGGATAGTGTAACTGTCGAAATGCTAAAAGCTGGTGGTCGGACGTTACATAAAACCCTGGCAAAATTATACTCAAAATGCCTCAAAGAACAAAAAGTACCTGACTTATGGAAAAATGCAGAAGTGATCCTTTTACATAAAAAAGGAGCACAGGAAGATTTAAAGAACTACCGTCCAATAAGCCTCCTATCAGTGATGTACAAAGTTTTCACTAAGATAATTTTTAAAAGAATATTAAAAAAACTGAATGACGCACAACCAAGAGAACAAGCAGGGTTCAGAAGTGGATTCAGTACAATGGATCACATCCAGGTTGTACAGCAGGTCATAGAAAGGCACAACGAATACACCATGCCACTGTGCTTGGCTTTTATCGACTACGAAAAAGCATTTGATTCCATCTCAAAGCATGCGATAATGGATGCACTGCTTAGCCAAGGTGTAGAGAGAGCCTATGTAAACCTATTAGAATCAATATATGATGGAGCTACAGCCACAATTCACCTTGATGATCTTGAAGTGGGAATTAATATAGAACGAGGTGTACGGCAGGGTGACGCAATATCGCCTATTCTTTTCTCGGCTGGCCTTGAAGAAGTATTCCGTAAACTGGATTGGGAACAGGATGGGGTAAAGATCAATGGTGCAAACTTAAACCATCTTAGATTTGCAGATGATATTATTCTCATTTCACAAGACCCAGAGGAGCTGCAAAGACGCATACAAGAACTGCAAAGGGCTGGCGAACCATTTGGCTTGAAAATAAACCTGAAAAAGAGTCAGGTTATGTTCAATAACTTCGCTCAGGACAGAAGAATTTCAGTTTTAGGAAGGGATTTAGAGATTGTGGACAGCTTTGTATATCTTGGGCAGAGGATTTCCATGGAGGGGAATACCGCCCGGGAGGTGGAACGGCGTGTTAAATGTGGCTGGCAGGCATTTGGTAGGCTCAACATAGTGTTTAAGAGCAGACTCCCACTTTGCCTGAAAAGAAAAGTATTCGATCAGTGCGTTCTACCCGTTATGACATACGGAAGTGAAACCTGGACACTCACATCGCAATCAATTCAAAAACTTCGGGTGGCACAGAGGGGAATGGAAAGATGTATGCTTGGCATTACAAGACGAGACAGAAAGTCCTGCGCATGGATCAGGGAACAAACAAAAGTCTGTGACATCATTGGAAGAGTAAAACAGTTGAAATGGAGATGGGCAGGCCATATAGCGAGGCGATGGGACGACAGATGGACCAAGGCAATCCTGGAGTGGATACCGCTTGATCGCAAACGTCCGCGAAGAAGACCGAAAGCACGATGGACTGATGACATCGTTAAGTATATTGGACCCGAGTGGCAGAGGAAAGCCCAGGACCGTGAAGGTTGGAAGCATGCTGAAGAGGCCTTCATCCTGCAGTGGATCGATACGGGCTGATGATGATGATGATGATGATATATATATATATATATATATATATATATATATATATATATATATATATATATATATATATATATATATATATATATATATATATTCATATATATATATATATATATATATATATATATATATATATATATATATATATATATATATATATATATATTCATATATATATATATATATATATATATATATATATATATATATATATATATATATATATATATATATATATATATATATATTTATAAATGTAAGTATTATTGACATATACACAAAATATATTTACTTCCCTATCTTTTCAGTGTATATAGAAAGTAATATAATTTATTTTTTAGATTCCTTTTGAAAACGGGGGGAGAAGACCTCCCGAAACGTTAATGTTCAAAAGTTTGTATTTATTTTAGAAAATTTTTGTATTTTTTAAAATTTGGCTCGTTAGGCAAATTTATTACAGAACACGAATCACTGAGAAATTTGCCTTCGTTTTGTTTTTTACCCAGTGAGCCTACATAACAACAGATATTTTTGATATTTTTTTGAGTTTTAGATCGTGGCGAAAAACCCAAAAAAGGAAAAAAATATTACTTTGGTAAAGCTAGTGTTGACGAAACTCATCCAATATATATCTAAAACAAAGTGGAAATTAGACAAGAAATGAGATGGAACTACTGAATTATCTCTCCTGGATTATATTATAAACCTTGCGACTTTGCTAAATAAAAAGTATATAGAGGAAACCAAAAATATTCAGGAAGTTAGAAGAAAATCCAAACACTGAAACAACTATATTTTTATTAAAATCAGTCTACAAACATTTTTTAAATTATTCTTTAAAATACGTTACAGACTGACAGTTTCAATTAGGACTCTGTACAAGTCCCGATACTTTTTCATGTGATTGTTACTCGAAAAAGCGATAATTGTTCTCCCTGTACTTATCCTATTTTTCAAATTAATATCACTGTTACTTGACTGACAGTACTAAATGACAATAAATTATTTGTATGTCGTACTGGGACTAGATACTGTGAAAAGAGGATGTACCAAATTTAATGATTTAAACAGAGATGACTCAGCTTATGCTCCTTAATATTATTGTAGGATATATAAATTAAAAATGCGTATGTTTATATTGTTACGAAATAGCATACGATGGGAATTAAAAACAAATCAGAACGTTATTTTTTATTTTAGTCATATGCCATGAAACAAAAATATAAAATTTCCAATGTCATTACTTTTTAATCACCAATTACAGTAAAAAAACGTAACATGTTTTTCCTTTAATTGCGTCAAGTAAATACCAATGACTACATATTTAATATATGCGTTTTTGAATATGAAAACATTATATATTTTTGCTATTATCGACAAAAAATTGACCAGAAAATCGGGTTAATTAGCAAATGGTTACGACAACCGTAAATAAATTACTGTAAATCTGTTACAAAAAGTGATTGTCCTTACCAGGTATCTACAATGCAAGTATGCAGTTCAGAGTAATGGTCGTACACTTCACCTTTTAAACTTCACTCTAAAGAAGCACTAAAACAAAAGTAAACTCGAAAGGTGTTCAACGAAAAAGACGGAAAAAAGTAATAGCTAAAAAAGCAACTAAAAATACGGACACGATCTAACCACGCATCCAAGAAAAGCACCACTAAGCTTCCAAGACAGGTTTTCATATCAAAACACACAACTAATCCAATCGCCAATAATAGAAAAAGACAACAACATTGTATTAGAGAGAGGTAGAATAACTTGACGTATCGGGAATAGAGAGCTTTTGCCTGATTTCAAGAATCTGGGATAAAATCAAATTACAATTTACCGATTTCTTTCACCCAACATTTTTATTTTAAAATATATTACAGTAATAATCTAGTAAATTTTAGAAATATTTATGAACTCTTTGATAATTAAATTTAAATAATCACATGTAAACATATCCCCCTAATATACGACAAAAGTCATTTAGAGTTAACCTAACCTAATTATTTATACGTAAATATTTGTCACACAATTTGTTTAAAATAAGAGATGACTTTAAATGAAAATGAAAAACGTGCGGACAAGAAAGAAAAACCACTTACCAAAGTAGTTATTAGACGCCTTCCTCCGACCATGACTCAAGAACAATTTCTGAATCAAGTATCTCCCGTGCCAGATTACAATTACATTTACTATGTGAAAGGTGACATGAGTTTAGGGGAGAATTCGTTTGCTAGAGCTTACATTAACTTTATATGCCCCGAAGATGTCTACAGTTTCAAGGAGAGGTTTGATAATTACGTTTTTGTTGATAATAAAGGTCACGAGTATCCTGCTGTGGTAGAATTTGCCCCTTTTCAGAAGATCCCCAAGAAGAGAGGAAAAAACAAAATGGATCCGAAATGTCACACTGTTGAAACTGATACATACTATCTAGATTTTATAGCCAGTTTAAATAAACCAGTCGGGCAAGAGGAAAAACCAGAGTATACACTGCAACTAAATGATAAAAGTGAAGAAAAAAAAGACACTACCACTCCTCTTTTGGAGTTTATTAAGAACAAGCGCGCCCAAAGAATGAAAATAAGAGAAGTGAGACGAGAAGAAAGAGAAAGGAGAAAGAAGGAGTTTGAAAGGAAAAAAGAGCACAATAAATACGAAGGGAGATATTATGATGAAAGATCACCTGCAAAGGCTAACAGGCTGCCACCATCAAAAACTAAAAATGAATCATGTAATGAAAAAACTAAGACAGATTTAGTTGATGATAAAGGTGAAAAATCAACTGACAAAAATACCCCTGCTAAAAACAAAGAGAAGAAGTATGAGGACAGACGGGAAAAAAAAGAAATTAAGCCTAGATTTCCCAAGAAAGATTACACTGAAATTAGAGACTACAAACGTGATGATTTTACACACAGAGAATATCGTTCAAAATATTATGAAGATTTTAAAAAGGAGGATAACAAAACTTACCCTAAAAAGGTAAAAAAGTACAGCGAACGACGAGAAGAACGAAAAATGGAAGCACAAAAAGCTGAACAAAAGAAGTTGGAGCAACAGCAAGAGAAAGACACCAAAGAAACATCTGCTGAAAATGTTCTGGGAGTTGAAGCAGCTTCGAAGTGTACAACTGAAACAGATGAGAAGAAACCATCACACAAGGAAGTGCCTCAGGAGAAGGAAATTGATGAAGAAAAAGGAAAAGACCAGGATAAAAGTGAGGGAAACTCTTCAAAACGAATTCGAAATAAAGATCGCCCCACAATACCTTTGTATAGACCAGGAATGTTGTCAAAAAGAAAGCAGAATGATGATGATGTTAAATCAGAAGATAAAAAAACCTAATATTGTTAGTATAGTGTATTCAAGTTTCATTACAATAAAATTACATTTGTTCAGATTTACTTATTTTTCCTTATTTTTTTTACAGCCATTTTAAGACAGCATCATCTACAGGCAACTTAAAATACAATTAACCTTATTAATTTTTCTGGAGGTTTTTTGGGTTGCCTATATTAATACCTATCCAGATCTTAACCCCTTTATGCATTTTTACATTGGAATAGAATATAAGGTTTGTTCTAGCAAAGGTTTGAAACCAGTTTGATGGATTAATTAACTGCGCATGTTCGTCTCTAAACTTGGTTGCAAACGGTTTGAGATTTTTTTTCTGCTAGAACGCTTATTTTGATTGACATTTCGCTGAGTCGTTGAATTGCGTTTGTTTATATTTTCATTTGAAAATAGTAGAGGGAAAAAAAAATTATCATAAAAACGATACTGTGGGGGCATTAAAATCGTCCAAAATCACAAAAGAAATTAACTTTATAACCAAACAATCCAAAGTCAAAACAAATCAGCGAATATTTCCAGCTATTGCGCTTGTCACAAACTAAATTGAACGGTTTGAAACTAGTTTGCAAACTGGATATTGGTTGTTGCTAAAACTATTTTATAAGAAACTTCTTAACAATATGCCAGATTAGTTATTTCAGTAATATAGACAACGTAAAATACAACTACTACGATAAATCTGTTTTGATAAATTTATTTTGAGGATGTTCTGAATATTTAAGAATACCGGATTGTATTTTCTATTGAAACAGAATATCTATAGATATTTTACTTTAGAATGTTTAATTTTTTTTAAATAAACAGTATGCAAATCTTAATAATATGATAAAATAATGAATTGTCATTTTATTGCATGCACAGTATATTATTATATTTATTCTTTGCAGAATATAAAAATTATTTCAAATAGTCTATTTATGCAAGCTGTATATGCAACTTAAAATACATTTAACCCTACTTCAACAAATTTATTTTCATGTATTTATTTAAAGAATGTTCTTGATTTTTAAAAAAAGTCGAACGTGTTTTATATTGAAACAGAATATTTATAGATATTTTAATGCAGCAAGCAATTTACAATTTAAAAAATCGCCACGGAAAGTTATGTTTTTTGGTAGTGATAATTTTGCCCTTTACAGTTTAAAATCTCTTTTTAATGAACAGTATGTAAGTATCAATAATATGATAGAATCATTAATTGTTATTTTTTAGCAAGTACAATAGTGCCAGTATAGGTGTATTAGATCTAGTGACCAACTCACATAAAAATCCTATATGGAAATATGCCGAACAACACAAACTCAGAGTTATAAGATGGCCTCCAGATTTACTTGAAAATGAATACGACTTGGGAGTTGTTGTATCGTTTGGGCATTTAATACCAGAGAAAATTATCAATTGTTTTAAATTGTAAGTAAATACAGTTATTATTTTATTTGATTTTCTTATTTTTGTTTGATTTATAGTATATAATTTGGTGTTGTTTCATATCAGAGGAATGTTAAATGTTCATGCCAGCCTTTTGCCAAGATGGAGGGGGGCAGCCCCTATAATTTATGCCCTGGCACATGGAGATACTGAAACTGGTGTTACCGTGATGAGAATAAAGCCAAAACAGTTTGATATAGGGGAAATAGTGATGCAAAAAAAAGTTAATGTATCAGGTGATATGGCCATGCCTCAACTGCATGAAATATTAGGAAAATTAGGGGCTCAGTGCTTGGTTCAGACGATCAACAACTTGGAAGAGTATCTTTTGAATTGCAGACCACAATCTACTGAAGGAATCACTTATGGTAAGTCTTTTTTTGTTATTGTAATTGTTTTTTTGTTATTGTAATTGTTATTATCTCTTTTAAAAGCAATTTTTATAATAGTGTGATAAAAATGGTCAAAATGGACATTTGAAATATTTTTAGCTCCAAAAATAACTGCAGAATTTGCCAGAATTAAATGGAATGTCATGACATCCGCAAATATTTATAATTTACAAAGAGCATTGCAAAATATTCTTCATTTATACACAGTGTGGGGTTCTATGTCGATTAAACTAATAAATGTTGACATAGATATTGGTACTTATCCACTTCAAGAACCAGGTAGTCTGGTCTATGATAAAACTAAGAAAATATTGAGGGTTGAGTGTGCCCAAGGAACCTTCATACAAGTTTCTAACCTAGGCATTTCAGGAAAAAAAATTATGACAGCAAGTGATTTTAATAATGGTTTTCTTAAAAAACTGAATGTAGATAAAGTATGTTGTTTTCAATAAAGATGTTATAGTATTTTTTTTGGCAGTGGCTACTTGTTTAATTTCCATTTAATATAATTATAAAATCTTCTCCAGAATTCACTGTCACATATTTTAGTTTATTAAGATTTTAACATTTCTGTATCAACTTTCCTGATGGTTCTGAATCTGCATTAACTTTGCATTTACTAAAGACTGAATAAAGTTTTTAAACGTAACAGGCCCGGTGTGTATTCTTGGTTGCATATATATATATATATATATATATATATATATATATATATATATATATATATATATATATATATATATATATAAACTAGAGAATTTTAATCAAAATTGAGTCATCAAATTAAGGATTGTAAACAAGAAAAGTTTATATAGGTGTATGTCCAATTGTAGCCTACTGACATTTGAATATCCAAATTCATTTGTGGAATGCTGCAAAAGTTTGATCTTTCATTCTTTAATGTGGATTCTTTTATATTATTTAATGAGTAATTCATGGTGCTCACATTTCTGTTCCAGTCAATACATTTGCTTCTCTTCATCGTGTAAAGAATATAAATACAAAGCATTGTTTTGAAGATCTTTTTATGTTATATGTGTTGCTGTTGATACGTTTTATTAGTCGTTTATTTACTATTAGAGTTAGGTCAAATAAATAAAGTCTGCAAAAAAAGCAGATGATCATAAATAAAACTAAAAATGTACGCCAACTTTTCGCTTGTTTTTTAATTCAGTACAATTAATGGTATTATTATTTTTTTAATTTTAAATGAGATAATTTACTTTTGCGCCACCCTCTATATGATGTAAGGTCATGATGTAAGGTATGATGTCAGGTAAAATAAATAAAAACAAATTTAATTTTTAAATAAATTTTATTGAGATTAGTCAATGTATTACTTTAGTCAATAACACTGTCAATTATTTTTTTTCAATCTTAAATACCTAAAACTATGAGACTAATCACCTGCCTTCTTATCTGCCTCTTTTACTAAAAATAGATCACTAGATCTGAGTTGAAATGTTATTTTTCGTGGTATAGTTAGGCCCTAAGTGGCAAGAGATTTTACGTAATACTATTATATTACGTAATATATTTTATACTAAACTAGTAAATAAACAATAAATAATTAAGAAAACTGACTAGAAAATACAAATAATTTCAAGGGTCTATAGATTTTTTTTGTAAAATTTTGCAGTTGTGATTCAACACCATGTTTTTGGTTTCCTCAATGCTTCAATGCCAATAAAAAACTCTATATACAAAAGGAATTTTCACTCCATTACTGATATTTACCCAATAAGAAACCAAATGTCGCATGTAGAATTGCTTTTCTTTCACACTCCTTCAGTTGATCCTCAAACAAAGTAGTTCAACTGCATTGTGGGTCACTTTAACACCCTGATAAATCTGAATGAATAATAATATATTTAATCTCTTTGGCAACAATTTAGAGGCCATTCATTTTTTTTTAAGTTGATGCTCTGTCAAAAACATTGCTAGATCTATGCTCATTTTTTTTTATGGGAGAGAGAAAAATGGGAGGGGGGGTATGTAAATTAAAAACTACATTTCTAGATCGCAAATTGGAACCCTTCTAGGAACATTTGCGTTAATTATAACTATATAACATCGCTGTGGTTTTTTTCGGAGTAAATAGCCATATATAACAGTTTTTTTTTGTACAAGAATACACTCAACGTCAAAATGTTTGACACATTACAGAAACTTCAAAAAAAATGTAATACAATTAAGTTTTATTATTATATTTATTTGTTTTAAATACAAGTTAAACTATTGGAGAAGGGAAGTAGTTTAATTGTAAACGTCTTCACCTTAAGATCAGTGAAAATTCACTTTACTACAGTTTTCATATTAAAATATTACTTTGAAAAGTCTTAAAAAATTATTGTTTAAGTATGTCATTTCAATATTTTGACACTGAGTGTATGTCCTATATATAAGAAGGAGTATATATAAAGGGTGAAAGAAAGAGGACAGAGAAAGTAAATAATCTAAACAGCACCCTGCTTTATCCTGCAAAATAAAAATGGAACTGCATGAAGAAAATGTTAAACTAGCAAAAGAAATGAAAGATTTGTTAGTAAGACATTTGATCGTGTGAAAAAGAAAAGATAGAAAATAAGAAACCTAAAAGTGTTTTTAGTGAGTGAAATGATGAAAATCCTTTTTGTTATTCCACATTATTAATAAACAAACATGTTTTAAAGACCTTTTTTATTGTTTTTTTTTAATAATAACGTTTTAATGTATGAGTAATAACCTAACAAATAACTCTTTTTTTTTTTTTTTAGTTGTAAATATACATATTCGTGCTATAAATTCTGTCTTAGAACTGAAGGCGTGCTAGAATGTTTCGCTAGAAAGTTCCACTCGTGCCTTTGTTTAGGAGTAACAGGGAAGGCGTTATAAAAATTGAAAAAAATCGTTTATTGTGCTGGGAAATGATACAATTAGAAGGGGGTCAAGACCACTCACGGGCTGTACACAGAAAGCATTCGGATAAATTCGCAGGGAAAACAGAATGCGCGAAGTTTGAAGATTAATGAATAAATAAAATATAAAATAAGATAGAGTATAAAAACTTACATATTAATATATTTCGTAACTAGCAAAAAGAGCAATTTGTTTGATTATTTCGGTGGAGGTGCCGGGTAACTATGAAACCACCTACGTTTTCAACTTACACTCACTAACAAACCTCAATGCCACAACTGAAAAAAACCACGTTTTCTTTGAAAGTGAGTGTACACTCCAAAATCTTTATTTAAACAAATCAAATTGTAAATAGCAATGTTAGTGTTAAATTATCGTGACATGAAACATAAATAAAGTTTAATGAGGGATTACTTTGGATTAGAGCTTAACATTAAAGCCGATTACAAAATGTAACTATCACAAATAATTTTTAGTAGGATCCTAAAGTTTGCTAGAATGATGCTCAACGATTCTGTCAGAATGATCGATTAGAGAATTCCTAAAACAAAACAACGATTAACAAATAAAAAGCAAAAAAAACATTATAAAGTTGGGGGGCGGGGGTACATCAATATCAATTAAAATAAAATCATCAAATGTCTTCATACAAATATTTGTCAGTCTATAATAAATCATCTCGAAGTTTCGTGAAACAGTCGCCAGTTTCGATAACGATGCGCTCATCATCAGGAGATGATTTTCAATAGACGCTTCGAAAATAATATTAAATAAAAACTCAAAAGTTAATAAGGGACAACATTTTATTTAACAATAATCATAACAAATTAGTAGAGTGTATAATGATATAAAATGATAAAAAAAAACAATAATTAAAAAAAAGGAGAGTGGTGGTCTGATGGATTTAAAGGATGGGATTATGGGTCGGTCATTGGAACCCAATGTGTTTTGGGATGTATCTGAAACAAGTTCGTTTACGGAGCTGGATTTTTTAAAATTCTACTTAACCTGCTATGATCTTTTTTCATCTATGATAAAACAAAACGAAATAAAAAATATTTGATGATAACATGCAAGTAAATTTGACTAGAAAAGAACTGAATGTTGCACAAAATTACATCTTGAATGGTATATCTTTGGTCATACTATGGAAGGTAAAATATTAAGGTTTTTGCACTGTGTGCCTCGCCACAAGAGGCCAATAATTATTTATTAACCTCGGTATTGGAGATAAGACAGTTACTGATGTAGCTTATCCCAGATGGGTCCTTTTTGAGCACCAGTACTGGAAATAAACTGAAATTTGCACCTGGCTCCATTAAGTGCAAAAAGAGATAGAAAAACGTGCAAAATGTCAACAATAGATAGAAAAATCTAAGAACATTCATAGTAGAGAATAAATGCAGAAAATTAACGAGAAAACTTAACAAACTCTTGTTAAAATATTGTCCAAATCATCAACGTTCTTATACAGATTTGTAAATCAAATCTATCAGTCACTTAGAGCTGAAGAAAGAAAAGAAACAGGTGAAGGAGTTAGTTGGAAACAGGAAACTTTTTAACTTGGATCACATCTTTTAAGAAAATAAACAGACATAGAAATTAAATTCGTTAAACGTAAAGAGGGGGGGAAACGTGGATTAGAAATGACATATCTTACATGTGCTCTGGATGATTCCTAATGCAGTCGATGAAGTCTTTGGGTGTTAGCTGGCCTGTACATATTTTGTGAATTGCAGTGAACAGAGGAAACCTGAAAAAAAAAAGTTTTCCAACTATCGATGATTTATTACTAATGAGGCTTTTGTGATATTTCCTAAATCTTATCTCTCTAAAGATGAGAAGAAAAACCTACCAAATTAAAACATTTTGTTCTTCACTGAAAGCATTCGGCCTGGTTACCCGCGTGAGAAGGATACATCGAAATACTTCTCTTTAAAGCTCGATGTTCTTCTTCTTCTTGTGGCGTTACATTTCGTCAGTGAGCTGCTTCATTTCTTCTCTTTGGTTTTCCACTTTCTGGCATTTCTGACATACTCTATACAACCCAGATCTTTGCGGTCCTTGGTTGAGTTCAAAGTTATATCTAATCTTCCTATTGCCATCATCATCACTCACAGCTACATTCGAAAATGCTTGGGAGGATTCTTTTTTCAAATATTGCAGGCGTCTCTTCTGTTTTCTCTTCTGTCATTGCATAGTATACAGTTTTGTCATCTTCCTGTATTAGTTTCCTTTTCCACGTTTATTTTGTCTGGATTTAGTTCCAGACCGGTCATTTTGCCTTCCACCATTTGAAGTTCGATCGCCAGTAAGCTTTGAGAGTTATCGGCGTGATAAAAGGTGAAAAAAAGTATATATGAAGATATAAGATCTTTTAAGATGATAGGTATCTGTTAGAGAAGATGATTTTTGCTTATAAAGTTTTGAGTGGAGTATAATATCTCGAGAGCATATCCCATACCAAACGCTTAAGTAAGGAGTAAAATACAAAAAGAGGATGCAACACTTACTTTTCTTCCATACTCTTGTTTCGCAGCATGAAATTCACTTCTTCGGCGGTGAACGGACCCTGCAGCTTCTGTCCGTTCAACATCTCGTCTTCGAGCTCCTTGATGGACTTGCCGGTGCGTACGAAGGCCTCGCTCACTTTACGGTTACGGCCACCGTAACAGGTGGTGATCAGATCGGCAACGCCGCAACTTTCGAAGAACGTCGACAGTTTACCGCCTGGGTAGAAGACGTCTACGAACTTGACCATTTCCATGAGGCCCAGTCGGATAACAGCCGCTTTGGTGTTGTCCCCGAGTCCCAGGCCATCGACGAAACCGGCACCACAAGCGACAATGTTCTGAAAGTTGTTTAGATTCAGTATTTTTCGTAAAGAACGTGTTTTTATAGCTGGACTAGTGACGAATTTTGTGCAGGTTGTTCATCTACATTTGCTGGTTTGTTGAGGAAGAAATTATACAAACCCCATGCAAATTTAGCTAAAACTTTCTTCTTCTTGGTTTATGCACAATTTCATAGAAGCTCAGAAAATAAAGGAACTAACGGTTATTGGTGCAAGTAAATGTTCGCCGAGGAGCCCAGTGGCTTCAGGTACCTATAAGTAATTCTTAAAGGTGCGTAATTTTTAAAAGTATTAATTTTTAAATAAAATCAAATTTTATGCAACATAAAAACCGACGACATATCTTATGCGTAGAAAACAAAAAACTCCCAAAACCATGAAATACAAATTTTTAACGGACAGAAAGCTATAAGTTTAGTTATTGGCACAGGCCAATGTGAATGTTTATTTTTGTGAAAAAGTGGTGGTACTGGAAGGAACAAAAAGTCTTGAATTAAAAAACGATAAACATACAATGACGTCGAAACAAATAAATATAGAACACTAATTATATCTAATTATAAATAAGTTTCTTCAAGCTGGTATAAGAATGTTGACCTTTACAGCAAACATATTATATAATACATTTAAAAAAATGTATCGGTGATATTCTAAGTATGGAAAACAAAAACACCTGGAAATAGATTGTCTACTTACCAGTAAACAATAACATCAACCGCACTTAAGTTAATTTTATCACCTCCAAATGAAATACCACTCGAAAGAAAAATTATTGGGACTGATTCATTTAAAATACCTGTTGCAATAACGCCCAAAAAGTATAGGGACTGGTTCATTTAAAATATCTGTTGTAATAAAGTCAAAAAATGCCCTTGCAGCTTTAGATTGGTGCACCGCCTCTTGCAACGATGTGATTTGTTATTCACAGTAATGAAAAATAATAGTATAGATTTTTTTTAGTTTGGTTATTCTTGTATCAGTGATTAGTATATCCTAACCAACGAATACTTCAATGATCCAAAAAGCTTCAAAAAAGGCAAGGAACGTATTTAAAACGAGTCAAATGCTTTTTGGACGTTTCTGTTTCAACGCCTTTCCAATAAGGGTGTTAGAACTTTGAAACGTAATAGTGGCAACACTGTTTCAACTGTCAATTTCACTCATAGACTGCTGTGCTCAGCAGATTGGGTCAATTCATAGGAAGACACATTCTAGATCAGTTGGAAGACGACCCCCCACTTTACCTACCAAACTACAGACCTCCAGACGAAAAGAAAAAATCTAGTTGGACCAAAAAACAATGCTTACCTTCAAAGCTCCGCATACTTCAACGGTGTCTTCATCGTCCACCACAACCACTCTGAAATAGTTCGTCTGGATGATGTCTCGAAGCAGAGGACCAACCGTGGCATCTTTGCATCCTATCGTTGTCTCGCAGAACATTTCGTCCGCCACTTCGTTAGCAAGATTGGCTCCCATCAGTACAGAACAGGGGATCTTCAGGTGTCTGGTGATGATGTGGGAGATTAGGTCGATACCGCCACCTTCCGCTTGATCGAAACCCTGAAAAATTTCATTTATTCTTCGTTTCAAGGCAATCTACACTGGCTGAGGCGGATAAGATGGCGTGGGGAACAGAGTTTGGCCCGAGCAGGTGGGTCTGGTGATCTAAGGACGTAATGCTGTTGTTGGAACCTTGAAAGGCGAGATTTTACTTTCGCATCAGAATAGAGACATGTTTGAGTATAATGATAGAGGAGCCTGTATGCCATTGGGGCTTATCCAAGTCTCATCTTTCACCACGATAACCCCAGACTGCATACAGCCTCTCAAAAAGTGCAGGCTTTAGAAGAGTTTAGTCCGTGGGCAACGTTTAACCAACTCGCTTGGGACAGATTCGATCTAAGCCTTGCCGAGTGTTATAATAACTATGGTAAACCCCCCTCATGGTCAGATGAAATATTTTT
Organism: Cosmopolites sordidus; assembly: GCA_031761425.1. NCBI lineage: Eukaryota > Metazoa > Arthropoda > Insecta > Coleoptera > Curculionidae > Cosmopolites > Cosmopolites sordidus. The sequence continues at coordinate 107,169 of JARFXV010000014.1, forward strand.
TTATTTGATCGGGTTGTATTTTTTTTGTTATCGATTATATTAAATTACTTGTAATGAAATATTTTGCTAATATGATTCAAACGTTTGTTTTGTTCTACAACCCCGATAAGCTCCTGTTGTAACGCAATATATCATAATTGTATATTATAATATACGATAATTACTCCACCAAAAGAATATTTATAGATATTCTGATTATAATCACACCAGAAATTCAAAACGGAGCACAATAATTTCGATTTATCTGTAACCTTTTCAGAGAGATAATACTATTAATGATTTATTAACGGATGTCTTGTTATCGCTTTCGGGCTTAAGTCCTCACGTCGTACTAAGAAACAATAAAAAAAATAAAATTTAAGAGAATAGGTCGAAAAGTGACTGACTATTCAAAATACATCCTTTATGATGCCCTTTAATAGGCCCTTGATGAGTTAATAATAAGGGCATAATAAAAATAGTTGCGTCTTTTTTAAAAGCATTCCTGCTAATATTTTTAGAAATCTACAGACATGATAAGCTCGCCAGGGAACTATCCAGAAATTGCACGGTACCAAATCAGGCGAATATGAAGAATGATCGCGTGCCATGATAGTTTTTTTAGTCATTTTGAAGAGCTTTAGGTCAAGTTTTTGCTTAGTTCCGGACATAAATGCATCAAAAACAACTATTCAAACAGTTGAGTTTTATCGCCCACTGTGTACACCAGGTTCGTCTTTGTATCGGTTTCTACTTCGTATTAAAATTCCTCATTGTTTATAATGGTTTCGCATCAAATTATTTCAAGGTGATGTTGTTTAACGGTTCGCGTTTAAAGGTTAAACTTTTAAATCTGTTATCAGTTACGAACAGATTATGAACCTTTTCCAGGATACGAAAACTGACAATTGATGTATAAATATTATGTGTTTGTTTAAATAATTTGTGCGCGCAATATTTATGACGTTTTCGCAAAATTTAATTCGTACTACTAGGCCAATTGAAAAGTTCGCTGAGCGGAAATGATAAAACAAGTTTATAGTTGAAAAAAAATGACTTTATTCTTCCGTATATTCTCCCTTAAGCTTAATACGTTTTTTCCTAGTGCTTCTCCAATTCATTTAATGAAAAACGCTTGCCACGTAGGAATTTTTTGAGGTTTGGGAACAGATGAAAGCCAGAGGGAGCCAGATCTGGTGAATATGGTGGATGCTTCAACAATTCGTAGTGTAACTCCTTCAATTTGGCCGTTGCAAGAACACCTCTCTAAGCCGGTGCATTCTCTCACGAATTTTTACATGTTGATCCAAAATGTTTCAGTAATACTGTCCTGTTATTGTTTTACCAGTTTTTAGATAGTCACTTAACAATATATCCATGACCTTAGCAATTTCACTTAAAGTCAATTGTCTGTCTTTCATAACCATATCAGTAGTTGCACTTATTGCGTTTCCAGAACGAGGACCATTTAACAGTGATTTCCATTTCCTTTAAACCTTTTTTACAAAGAATTTAAGCACTGCACGCTTTTCATTATTTTCCATTATAAAAAATAACTCTGATACGTTTACTTTAAGCTTCTGTTTTTGTAACGAATGAATTGACAGATCGACTTGAAACTTCTCATATGGTCATATGAAGGATGAAACTTCAAAATGTAGTAGATTATATAGTTCTTTTACTGCTCTATAGATGTCGCTCCACGAACTTTTCAATTAGCCTAGTATTTTGAGAAAAAAATAACCGAAATTACATAAATGTATGTCCTCTGGATGTTTCATTAGTGCTACCGATGGTTTATTTGATTTTTTTTGAGGTGAAATTTATATTTCGCTCGTTTCAAATGTTTATTTAAACAATTTGCACGTAAAACGTTTATGATGTTTGCCAAAATTAAATGTGATTATTTTTAGGTAAAAAAACAGAACTATATAAATTACTGTCTTCTCGATATCAAATTAGTGTCATATATTTTGTTTTTGATTTTTTTTTTGTTATCAACAAATTTATAATACAGAGTGGATCAGAAAAACGGGCTGATATAAGAAATTAGTAATTGTTAGGTAAGTTCTTCGGACCTGAACATAGCTTTGACGATCTAAATATTTTTTTACAAGATATAAATTCTCGAGAACCTACAATTAAGTTTACTTTAGAGATGGAGAAGGAGAATAAATTGCCATTCCTCGATACTTTAATATTAAAACAAAACAACACATTAAAAACTATAGTTTACAGAAAACCGACAAATACAGATAGGTATCTCAATTTATTTTCCAATCACTCAAAATCGGTCAAAATAGGAGTAATTAAAAGTTTATATGACAGAGCAAAACTTGTTTGTACCGACAGTGATACACTACAAAAAGAAACAAATCACATAAAAGACATTTTAATAAAAAACAATTACCCAAAAAAATTTATAGATAAATCGTTTAAAAATTTTGATACCAGACAAAATAAGACAATTTATTAATAACAATAATAATAACTCTCAAACAATTATCTCACAATTCCTTATATCCTCGGCATTTCTGACAATTAAAAGAGTAGGAAATAAATACAACATAAGAACGACATTTAAAACAAAAAATACTCTTAGATCTCTATTAACAAAAACTAAACCAAACAACACACAACAAAATACCAAAAATGTGGTTTATAAAATTTCCTGAGAATGTGGCAAATTCTATATAGATGAGACATCTAGACCGTTAGATGTTAGAATAAAAGAAAAGGCTTCTTAGAAAAGGCGATTTTAATTAATCTAGAATTTGTCAACACGCATGGGAATCGGGTCATAAAATCAATTGGAATAATTCCAAAACGGTATTAAAAGAATCGGTAACAAAATACAGAAGATTAAAAGAAACCGCTCTAATTAATTTAAATACAAATAAATGTATTGCTATGCCTTCGGTAGATTTAAATTCAATATGGTTCCTGATTCTAAAGAATACAATTAAAAACATTTAAGAAATTCAATAAATAATCACAATTACACGGTAAACCTTTCTATCTTTTCATAATTTATAGAAATGAATATACTTTATTTTTAGATTAATTTTGAAAACGGGAGGAGAATACTTCCCGAAACGTTAACGTTAAAAGTTTGTATATTTTTTAGAACATTTTTATATTTTTAAAATTTTGTTCGTTAGGCAAATTTATTACTATAAAGAATCACTGAGAAATTGGTCTCCGTTTGGTTTTTTGTTTTTACCCAGGGATTCTTTATTTACATAAGAACAGATATTTTTGATATTTTTTGTTTTAGATCGTGGCGAAATACCTAAATAAAGAAAAAAAAATATATGAACACGCCACAATCATTCAGACATTACTTATTTGTTTATTGCTATTTGTGTGTAAGTGTGTTGAGGTATTGACCAAAACCTATAAAATTTAGTATATGACAGTGAGTTCACGTGTAAACATCATTTAAGGGAAGCTTTAATTGTATTGTTTCATCTAAAGAAAACTGCCGCTGAAAGAAGCTCACGGAGAACATGCTCCCACTGAAAGGACTTGTGAAAATTGGTTTAAAAGTTTCCAAAGTGGTGATTTTGATGTGAAAGACGAAGAACGTCCAGGCCAATCAAAAAAAAAAAATGAATTATTCGATGAAGATCCATGTCAAACACTTTAAGAATTCTCAGAAGCATTAAATATGGATCCAATAACTGTTGGAAAACTTGTAAACAAACTTGGATTAATTCAGAAAGAAGGAAATTGGGTACCGCATGAATTGACTGTAAGACAACAACAAAGCTTTTAACCACATGTGAAATGTTGCTTGAAAAACATAAAAAGAAGTCAATTTTGTATCGAATTGTTACTGGCGATGAAAAATGCATTCATTACTACAATCCTAAGCGAAGAAAGGCAATAGTTAAGCGAGGTGAAAGAAGCTTATGCTGTGCATCTGGTGGAATCAGAAAGGTGTTGTGTATTGTACCATTGATAATTTCAAAAATCGACTTTATATCAAAGAATCTGAAAAATAACATCAAATTTCTGGGACTAGAAGAAAATCTGTTTAGAATAATGCACATGGCGGTAATCCTTAATACAACTCGTATAGCTCGAAAATGTTTTTGAAGGAATTAAGTTGTTTTGGCTACGGCCCGGCCGGCACTTTATTTAAAATCCAGCTTAGCTGGGAAAAAAAATAAAAAGGAAAATAATAATGAAAACTGAATTTTTTGTGGAAACCTTCGATGTGAAACACTAAACTGAAAGAGATTTACCGTTAAACACCGAGTTAGTTTTTTAAAAGTTTTCGACGCACGTTTCGCTAACCATGTTAGCATCATCAGGAGATGATTTAATCTTGAGTTGAGATTAAATCACCTCCTGATGATGAGAACTTTAAAAAATTGATTTGGTGTTTAGTGGTAAATCTCTTTGAGTTTAATAATAACAATTCATAAAGGAAAGTTTTATATTCGATGTTCTACGTGAAAAAAGTAGAAAAATCTCCCGACAATCACATAACAACAATTATTTTGTACAGTACAAAATACCAGCTTGTAAATAATTTAAAATACGTGTTAGCTACAGTAAAGTTTTCAAGTAGTTGTTTCAATATTTGCATAGACTGTTGGCACATGCTAAATTGTTTATGTTAAAAATAATTTAACTCATATTACAATCAACACCAACTATATTTATCAAAATATTTAAAATGCATTAGTGAGTGAACCAGTTGTTTTCCATTTCGAAATAATTATAATATAATTTTATAACAATAGTACAAAGTTTTGCAATAAGAGTGTCAGAACTTTGAAAAGCAACATCGGCAACACTGTTTGAAATGTAAATGTCACTCAAAGACAGCTGCATAATCCGTGAATTATACTCTGTCGTGAATTATAGCTGTCGGAAGACGAATCCTACTTTGGGGAAAAATAATCTTTTCTGACGAAGCCACTTCTGGCTTAATGGTTTTGGTGAACGAACATAACTGAATAAACCCCGAACAATTCTTGACATTAAAAGAAACATTCAGGCCACTATTGAAAATATACCACGCGATCTGCGCGAAAGAGTAATCGAAAACTGGGACATTTGAATGACATCATCTTCAAAACACTACGCCATCGTTTGTTCTTCAAGATAAAACAAAAATTTCCGGATTATCACCTGTAGTTACCATTGTGCCGCATTTTGAAGTTATGACGCTCTTATTGGTAAACCCTTTAGACCGCTGACACACAGATTGCAACAGATTTTCGTAACATTTTTCATAAAACACAAGTACAATACCAAACGATTTAAAAAAATTGGAGAAAAATACCAATAAAAAATCCAAAAAGGGAACGAAATTCCACTTCCGAAATTCACTGGAAAATATTTTCTTGGCTAAAAAATGTATTTCGGCACTCGTCCATCCTCCATATTCACCTGATTTAGCTCCGTATGATTTCTGGTTGCTCATAAGACTAAATTTGATGATGACACCAAACAGAAACACGTACACGATACAGAAATTATGGCAAAGCAGTTCGCTTTGCCATAATTTCTGGTCTTTGGATGTAGGACTGATTCGGAAAGGACTGATTCTATTCAGTCAAATTTTTGAATAATGATTTTTACGCGCTTCTCATATAAATTGAACATATATTATATACATACATTGTTCATACATTATTCGTAGGCTGATTGAGGTAGCTCGTTCAGCGAATTTTCTTTTATGGGCTCAAAAGGCCATCTTCGAAGTGGAATTTTAGCTTGGAGAACAGAAAACTGTTGGCGTATCTACATGTGGAACTCGTGAACCCATGTCTCGTCACCCGTTTCATGAATGTGGAGTTGGTAGAAGCTCGTGAAATCATCTCTTCAGCGACGTGCTTTCGATGCTTTTTTTGGGCGAAATTGAGCTCTTTCGGAACCAGTCGTCTGCCGATGCGTGTCATGCCCAAAATATCAGTCAGAGCTGAAAGGATATGTTCACCTCTTGAGCTAACTCTCTAAGACTCAAATGACGATTTTCGAGCCCCAGCTTTTGGTTTTGTCAATGTTTTCGTCATTTCACGTTCGTCACCAGAACGAGGCAAATCAAACTACCACTTCTCGACCCTTTTGGTCCGCTTTATACCATTCGTATATAGTCCGGTTCAAGATATTTCTTTGTCTTTCGGCAAAATGATAATTGCCACAATAAATTTCAATAAAGATATTCCTAGTTTCTTCAAAAGCGCCAGAGTCGGAGTGGTTTAATTTTTGAATAATTTTAAACTATTTAAACTATAATAATTTTAATAAAAAACTATTAAACCAGGCATCAAATTAATTTTATCTTTTAACCTGTTATTTTATTAGGCCCGGCTATGTTTCCGTTTCGTGCAACTTTGCCGGATTTCGTTACGACAGAGGTTGTTAACAGTTTATTGCTGCCATTCGGTCAACGGTACATCTTGAACCGCACTATACCTGCGTTTATGACATGCAAGACTCACCGTAGGTCTCCTGCAACATTGTCAGCGATTCGACACACGAAATTTCGTTGAACCCAAAATTTAAGGCAAAGCTCATAGTTAAATCGCGATACACTAAAAAAAAGTAATCAAACTAGTTGACCTATCGCGCTCAAATCAGGTATTGTGCACAGTGCTGCCATCCTACAGTAGAAAATAATATTTTACGCGGGCTTTGTAAATGAGAAATTCCAAGTACTTTTTATACAGAACTAAATTTACTATAATAGTTACATTGAATTATCTCCTGATGATGCTAACATGTTTAGCGAAACGCGCGACTAGATTGGTGTTACTAGGCGATTTGGTGTTTACCGGTGAATCTCTTCGAGATTAGTAAATGAAAGCTGGCTAGAAAGAATACAGAAGATTTGATTAAAATCATATGAATTATCGAGAAAAAAAAAGATTCCAGATAAATAAATAAATTCAAGACAGAGACACCCTGTACTTCGGCAAATGATAAACTACGTAGTAAATACCTTATTTCATAAAAATTATCTGTGTTTGATTTTATTTTTCAAAATAAACTACTAATCCTTACATAATACCACAATAAACGTGCGTCTATTTTTATTTCTAAACATCAAGGCTGTATCTTTGGCCAAAATAAAAATCTGACATGTTTTAAACTTTTCATATATATATATATATATATATATATATATATATATATATATATATATATATATATATATATATTATATATTTATTCTTTTATTTATTGGGATTTTCGGTCAGTAAATAAGTTTTAATTCTTTATTGTTTTATTAACGTTTCGGTTCAACAACGAACCATCCTCAGGACACTTCTACAATAAACATTACTTTTATAAAAAACACAAACTTACATTTAAAAACCTACCAATATCAAATTAAACAATTAATTTTTTAAATAGTTAAAACAATAAACGTTAATAAAACAATAAGAAATTAAAACTGATTTACTGACCGAAAGTCCCAATAAATAAAAAAATAATAATACTAAACGGTCACGAAAATATATATATATATATATATATATATATATATATATATATATATATATATATATATATATATATATATATATATATTTTAAAGCGAAAGCAATTAATTAATTCATTGTAGCACGAAACCTTTTCGAAAAATCTGTAGAAATGTGCGAAATATTTCTTTGGAATTTAAGTTTACACGCTATACAAATATTTTTAACACGCGTTTCATATCAAATTTAACGACATTTGAGGTGGATTAAGTCATTCAAATTATTTTGTGTTATAAACCGTTTCGTAGCTATACTATTATTCGTTTTTATATTTTGTTTTGCACGGGCTTAGGGGCTATGGGATTACTGACGAAAAAGCTATACAAATCCAATACAACTGTACTTGAATTTCATCGGACTTTTACCTTTTCTATTTACCGGAACAGTTGTTACCTGAAAAGAACTTCTTCGATGCGAAATGTGATGAAAATGAGACGTCTCAAATTTTCTGGTCCTCAGAAAAAGAACAACAAAATAATTATTACTTTACTGAGAATTCTAAAGGAACGAGACAAATGGAAAGGAACGAAAATATATAGTCTCTCCAGTGAGAAAGGTGATTGGTTGCATCTTTACTTAATCAGCAGCACCAGTGCAAAAAAAAACACAACTACACATCGAGACGTCGGAGAGTACACACGTGTTCTCTAGCTCCCGAAAAGTGAGGTTAAGTGCAAGCAAACGTTTACTAAACGTTTAGTGTGTTTTTTGTGAAATTGTAAATTAGTGCCGTTCGCGATGAGCAAAAACCACAGAAACAATTACCTAAAGCAGGTAAAAGAAGCGTGCTATACATATGATGATTTAGTACGCTGCCACGCCGAGTGCTTGGAGTATCATAGAGATGCTCTAGCAAGTGTTAACAAACAATTAGCGGAAGTAATCGCAACAAATTCAGTGCTTCTCACCGAGAAAACAATACTTCAAGTTGCAGTCGACTATATGAAGACTGAAATCATAAAAGCCGGTGGAAGTGTAGGTGCGAATGGCACGGTTTCATTTCCCACGGCTTCGGAAAAAAGAAAAAGGTCCACAAAACTTAGTCTCACACCAAACCACTAAGGCTCAGACGGACCAAAGTGGACTAGAAGGAGGCTCCAAAAAAGCCACCGCAGACAAAGAAGAATCCCAACAGATTTCTTCCAAAACCAAGAAGAAGAAAGGTCAACCAGCAGCACGGGCTCCTGAAGCAAGCCATCCCCAGACAGCGCCGACTGCTCCTTCCTCTTCAAAGGCCGAAACCAAGAAGGTTATGACCGAAAAGCAATCAGCACCGTCCACCACGGAAAAACCCTCAGTAAAAGCGTCAGAATCAGACAATAAAAAACCAACAGCTATTATCCTGACGGATAAAGCTAAATTTCTAGAGGTAATGAAGCTTCTAAAGGAAAATAAAGTGGCGGTCGGGCCAGCTATTACCAAGCCAAATGGGGTTTTAATACCCCCGGAGACAGAAAAGGACCGAGAAGCCGTTTGCAAATTGCTCGACGAAAAGAGCTATGCATACGACACACCAAAATCCAATAAGAAATTTCTACGAGTCTTACTGAAAGGCATACTAGAAACAATCAAAACCGAAGTAATTGCAGAAGAACTCCAAAAAATGGGGATCCAACCAACCAAAGTAACCAGATGGCTAACTAAAGAAAAGAAACCCATCGCTATAGTACAAGTTATTGTGCCAAGCGAAGGGAGAAAAATCCTGAAGATTACAGAACTCTGCCACCAACCCGTCAAAGTGGAAAAACAGAGAAACAAAAAATCAATCAATCAACAGAATCAAAGGAAGAAACCCCAACACGAGGAAAAAAGAGACGCACATCGTTCAAACCAAACCGGAACTGAATCTCAGGCAGTTCCAATAAGCCAACAATTTTCGACGCTATCGGAAATTGTACTCAATCTCCAGAGAATTCTAATCGCGATTCAATTAAATCAAGATGCGAATTCTCAAAGCAAATCATCGAACTAAATCGACGAAGCAGTTGCAGTGTCAAGAACTTTGCTCGCTCTCGACCACGCCCACATGGACAGTGAATCAAGATACGCGTTTTTCATTCGTATCATCCGCGGAATCGGACCTTGCGGTCCGTTTCCGAAGCAGAAAAGAAAAAAATTTCATCAATCCGAATAAAGACGATCATGTTTACCGAAAGGTTCACTAAATCGTCACACCAGGGCTAGATAGAAGCCCCCAAAACACAACCAAGGGCCTGCGAAAGCAAGCAAACACCCGCAGTGCGGAGACTTCAGTAGAAACTGGTAAGAGCCGGAAGGCTAACCAAAAAACCAGGAGAAATAAGAAGAAGAAGAAGAAAAAAAAACACAAGTTTCTCATACCTTTGAATATGACGAATTATGTATCAGAAAAAGACGTTTTTCGTGGAAGTTTTAATAACCTTCTTTCATTTGAAGAAAACAGCTGCTGAAAGTTATCGATTGTTCGTTGAAGCTTATGGCGCAACATGCTCTAAACCAAAGAAACTTGTGAACGATGGTTTAAATGCTTTAAAAGTGGTGCTTTTGATATAAAAGACAAGGGGCGTCCAGGACAGCCGAAAAAGTTTGAAGATGCAGACTTGCAAGCATTATTGTATTGGATGAAGGTTCAACCCATACGTTGAAATAATTGAGAGAAGTATTGAATGTGATATAACATACCATCAAGTCACTTTTCAACATGACAATGCTCGGCCCCATGTTGCAAAATGTCAAAAAACATTTAAATGGGACGTCCTAACCCACTCGCTGTATTCATCGGACTTAGCCCGTTCGGACTACCGCTTATTTCGATCGATGCAGCATGAACTTTCAGAACAACCATTACATTCTGGCGATGAAGTGAAAATTTGCCTTGATGAATGGTTGGCTTCAAAAAACCAAATGTTCTGTTGGGGCAGGATTCATTCTTTGACAGAAAGAGGGGAGGGAGGGAAGAAGCAGAAAGTAATATGCATGGCAAATGTTTTGATTGCACTAGTTTTTATATACCACGAAAGAAATGTATATAAATATGTTAACTTACCTCCTTTAAATCTAGAAGTGTTGTACAGTCATGTAGAATTTTTTTTCAACTACCAAGCCGAATTAAATGATCTTATAAGAGATTTAAAACTATCAAGATCTAAAGAAGACCTTTTTGGTTCTCGCCTACAACAATGGGATATTTTAACATCAGACTCGAAAGTTACGTTGTCCAGAAACAGGCGAAAGTTTACTCAGAATTTTTCAAAAGAGAAGGGGAATATGGTTATTGTACTGATATCCCGGGACTTTTTGAAGCAATGAATCAAAACTATAATAAAACAGAGTTGCCTTTATTCGTTGACTCTTCAAAATGTACTCTGAAAGCTGTTTTATTATATAACACAATAGGACACGCAGTGAATTGTAAACAGAGAGCCATGAAACGACGTGTACTATAATGAATTTAATAAAGTATAAATAACACCAATGGAAAATGTGCAGCGACCTCAGAGTCATCGATTTGTTATTGGGATTGTAGGGTGACATATAAAGACCGGATTTTATGCATTTTACATATATACACAAATTCTGCATATTTTGTGATTTTAAAGGAAAAATGCATATTTTAGGAACTATTGCATATCTAAGCATGTTTTGGGATTTCTGTATTCTTTTCTTACGTTTTATGGTCGCACGGCGCCGTGTCTGGGCGGTCCCGGTCTGCAGATTGGGTTTTTCCTAATGGGGCAATAAAAATAAAATAAGTACAAAAACTTCTATTTGTGTTTATTTTCTCATATTTGTTACTGTTTGCAAAGTTTACTGACTGGTGCCAGTCTAAATTCGTTGCTCCAAGTACCGACGCCTAGTGACTTAACTTATATTTATTCTGTAAACTTTGCTGTTTGTCAGTATTATTCAGGTTGTCGTTTGTTGTAGTCGCAGTTGTTATTGTGCAGTTAGTAAGTGCAAACAAAGTGAAAGTGAAAGCAGTGATTATGTCGAAAATACTATGTACTTCTTGGATGAAGCCTTACCCAGAACTTGAAAGAAATTTCAAATAGACCAACATATTAAGACGCCGTCTCACGTAGCTAAGGTTAGAAACATGAAGAAGTGTGGGCCCATACAGTCAACGCTGTAGCAGTCATTTGAGATTTTTAAAAACGGAAACCATGACCAGTCAGAATTTAACGTAGATCTATGTAAAACGTTCTTGGCTGCTAATATTCCTTTAAACAAGTTAACCAACCCGCAAGTTAAGGCATTTCTGCAAAAATATACAAAATTTAATGCTCCAGATGAATCAACATTAAGAAAAAACGTCGTTGGAAAGGTATTTGGTACCGTGATAGATGAAATAAAAAAATAAATTGGAGGTAACTATATGTATATTGTTGTCGACGAAATAACTGATTCGTGTGGTCGTTACATAGTTAATTTAATGATCGGAAAACTCACAGAAAAAGAACCTGGAAAAGCTTACCTTATAGCCGTAAAAGAAGTGGAAAAAACAAACAATCTTACAGTTACACGTTTTATTCAAGAAACCTTAACACATTTCTTTTTGCGGAACTCAGTTCCTACAGATAAAATTCTTGTCCTGTTGTCCGATGCTGCGCCGTATATGATAAAGACAGGAAAGAATTTAAAAATATTTTATGAAAATTTGATTCATGTAACTTGTCTAGCTCACGGATTAAATAGGGTTACGGAAACTATTAGAGTTTCTTTTCCGTTGGTCAATGAGCTAATAGCAAATGTCAAAAAGATATTCATAAAGGCCCCATTGAGAGCGCAGTTTTACAAAGAGAATTTGTCCGGAGTACCATTACCTCCTGAACCTGTCGTGACCAGATGGGGCACCTGGATTCGTGCAGCATTATTTTATGCAGATAATTTTCAAAAATTGAAGGACTTAATCTCACAAAAATATTTCAAAGTACTGTAGTGGAACAACAGTTAATGCATATTAAGTGTAACTATGTATTTATAGCAGACAGTATTTTGCAACTAGAGGAATCGTATACAAGTTTACCAGAGTCGATGGATATAATAGAGACATGTGTACAAAATTGCAAAAATATACGATGTGAGGTAGGGAAAACAGGAGTGGCAAAATTAGAAAATTTGATAGAAAAAAACACAGGTTTCAAGATTTTAAGGCAGGTCGTAGTCATAATGTCAGGGAAAACTGTAAATAATTTAGCTATTCAGCCTGCCTTAGTTGCGAAATTTAAATTTTGCCCTATAACATCAGTAGATGTAGAAAGATCGTTTTCTTTGTATAAACATTTCCTTAGTGATAGACGCCACAATGTTCTAGTTCAGAACCTTGAAGCACACATTATAACTAGTGCGTTTTATAATTTTTCATTGTACATTGTATTAGGTGTTAACTGAATTAATAAAGTATATTATATTATAACTTGAATTTATCTTTATTCAATACTCAATCACCTAATTAAATGAAAATGTAATTTAGGAAATCAAAATTTAGTTGCATATTCACTGCATATTTACGGATTTTTTGCATATATCCTGCATAAATTAAAAAAAATATGTGCATATATATATGCGCATATTCTTAAGGTTTTTGGTTGCATATAATCCGGTCTTTAGTGATTACACAAAATACTCTTGTTTCCTTTGTCTGTGTAATAGCAGGGCCAGAGCAGGGCCATTATGTAAGAAAAGAATGGCCTATTCAGAACGAGTTATATTCCGGGCAAAATGAACATTAAATACGAGTCGTTGGTAGATCCAAAAGACATTATTCTACCCCCTTTACACATTAAATTGGGACTTTGTGAAGACGCTAAACAAAAATAGTGGTGATTTCCTGTATTTACGAAAAATCTTTCCAAGTATAACAGAAGTAAAACTGAAAGGGGGATATTTGTTGGCCCACAAACCCGTAAGTTGTAAAAAATCGTCAGTTTGAAAGCCTTTTATCTGTCAATGACAAAGCTGCTTGTAAGTCATTCAGAATGGTTGTCGAAGAATTTTTGGGAAATAAAAAAAGTTAAAATTATAAAAATATTGTTGTTGATTTATTGACAACTTTTCAACAGATGGGAATGAACATGTCTGTCATTGAAGATTAATTTCCTACACTCGCAGTTTTTTCCATGAAAACTTAGGAAGTCCTAGTGACGAACAGGGAGAACGTTTTCACCCAGATTTAAAGATTTTCCAAGAACGACATTAAGGATTTTGGGAGGAAAATACGTAAGGGGATTACTGTTGGTCCGTTATAAGAGAAACCGATCCAGAAAACTATAAAAAGAAGGCGAACATTAACCATTTTTAATGTTTTTATTATTCATGCTAAGATTTGTTTCCATTTTTAAGTAGATAAATGTTTCTAAAAGCAGACGTGACAGCATTTTTTATGATTTTTTTTCTGGATAACTCTTACCTAAATAAACAATAATTAACAACTTTCAGCTGGGGTATAAACACTGTGTAAACTAGTGTTATTAAGGAAATTTATTTTGATATGGAAATAACCGCTCATTAACCTTATTTGTTTGAGAAGGAAATTTGTGCTGTGCCAGAAAATTTATATAAAAAAAATTAATGCAAATTTACTACACATTTTGTAACAAACGTTTTGCGAAATAAGCACGTTTTGTTTTCTTTGTTGTTAACGTTTCAACAGACAATAAAAACTATTTGCTTTGTATGCACAATTTAGTATAATATAACGATTACTTATTCTGGTTTTTTCAATCGGCTGTTTTTCGTCGAGTGTCTACGTAAATGCCACGGACTGAAGTTCATTTTGGACTTGCTTTTGATCTCAGTCGTGTCGATATCGAAGTTCAAGCTCACACAAGAAGAGCAAAATACCAAGTCCACGATTGTAAAGATTAGTTATTTTATATAAATTAAATATTTAGTTATCTTTTGATTACTTTGTTTGAAAACGCCTTGCTATCTTGTCTCATATCGACGTTCCCTTTTAATAAACAGGTTATTGACATGAAAAATATAGGAATAAACATTCGATGCATTCCAGAGATTGCACTGTTTGAATATCACTTTGGTTCGTTTGAAGATGAAACAGTTACTTCGATTACTTGCATTGAAATAGCGATGTCCAAACTGGGAGGTACGAAAACTTTGAAAGCAAATATAACTACAAAATATATACACATAAATAAACTTTCATAACATAACTTTAAATTATATAACCTATTTTTAAACCATATACCGCCACGTAAGTCACTCTTACTTCGATATACACAGAAACTTTTTAAATTTAAAGAAAACTATCAGTGCCATCTATCGAAAGAATACATAATCTGAAAGCTGTATATCTCCGCGGCCACCATCATTAGAATCGATCAACAGATTGTCCATTCCTTACCTTTAATTTTCTCAATTGTTCGTTTATTGCTTCACCTCCATCTTTTCCTCATCTGTCAGTTTTCCTTTTACCTTCCGGTATCATCCACGCCACATTTTTACCATTCTGTTTACATCCAGTCTCTCTCTAGAAGTCCTCGTTACTGTACCCTTCCAGATTTCCTGAATCTATTTATACTTGATTCTCTGTATAACCCATAAACTTTTTTACAAGTTCACGTCCCTCCGGATATTCTGAGCAAGACTTTCTTTTTCCAGCTTAATAATACACGAGGTGTGAAAGTAAAGTACTGAGAGTGATGGGGTAGTACACTGCTGGCATCTCGTTTGGAGGTGACGCGACCCAACATCTGATGCGCCTTCGGTTTATTTATTTTTACTTCTCTAGGGTCACTAAACTTGAAGAGATTTACCACTAAACACCAAATCACTTTTTTTGAACTGCTCGACGCGCGTTTCGTCAACCATGTTAGCATCATCAGGAGATGATTTAATCTAATTCTAAAACTAAACTATGTACTATTTATATGAAAAACCCTACCTAACGAAGGGTGTAAAAAAACCATGTCGTTAGGTAGGGTTTTTCATATAAATAGTACATAGTTTAGTTTTAGAAGTAGATTAAATCATCTCCTGATGATGCTAACGTGGTTAGCGAAACGTGCGTCGAGCAGTCCAAAAAAAGTGATTGGGTGTTATGTGGTAAATCTCTTCAAGTTTAGTGTTTCACACCAAAGGCTCCAATAGAAGAATTGATCTCTAGGGTCGGTTGTTGGTTCATTCCAAAGAATCAAACATCAAAGATAATGTGGGCCGGTAAAAAGGATCGGACGTGTCCAATACTTTTTGATTTGAGTAAAACAAATATCTAACTATTTTATAATAGTTAGATACCTTTTCTTTTTTTTTTCCCACCTTTCTCTCTAACATTTCGGTCGGGTATTGATTGAAAAAGCTCCTGATCAATAGCCAACACATTTGGATCACGCAACAGAAAAAATAACAGAACTTGGCAACAGCAGAACTACTTGTTTTTATAAAAGTAGTTAAGTACACATTAGTTTTTTTCTCTTAGATAATTAACTGTAGTGAAAAAACAAGTACAGTCTCCAGTCCCTGTAATATTTTTGACAAGAATTGAATAGCATAGTGAAAAAATATACCATTTCAACTTCCTGGCACATCATTATGCCTTGACACGTGGTGATGCTAAATGAGTATGTATCATTTAAATTTGCCCTATACGTAAAACTCTAATTAGAAAACACAAATAAACAAAACTTAAATATAACGAAAGGGCACAATCATCGACATCAACAAATAAAGAGTTTTCCAATAAGAGTATCAGAACTTTGAAAAATCATAGCGGCAACACTGTTTGACATGTAATGCAAATGTCACTGTGTTCAATATATGCTGTCAATTCACTTTAGAAAGATGTACTATTCAACAGTTGTAATATATATATATATATATATATATATATATATATATATATATATATATATATATATATATATATATATATATATATATATATATATATATATATAGCGAGAGCGGCAAGCAGAGCAGGCAACATACAACTGTTGCAACATACAACATACAACAACATGCAACATACAACTGGTACATTTTGAATTTTGAAGTTTATTTCATTTACATTCGTGTTTTTGGCAGCTAATGTAGCACGTTCGCTCGACCAAAAATGATCTTTGTAATTTTGAGCGACGTTTGGAAACACCTTTTGTATGAGCTCGGTTGTTGTTTCAGTAAACTGACAAAAATCGACAGAAAATGTAATGAAGCCAATCGAATCATCAACAGGGATTTTGCCATTACCAAGGTCAATGAGTTGTTTAGAAAATATCTCTTCCTTTCAATTTCATTTCGCTCTTCACGTTGTTCTGTAATCCGATTAGATTGAAAGTTTGCTTGGTTTGTAGCATTTCGAATTCTTAGACCCAAATTACTGCGGCCACGTTTTGGCGACATGGGTCTAAACGTAATCACATGGAACACACAATTGGTTTTTAAGAGAAGTGAAAATATAAAAAAAAAACAAGAATCGCCACGCACAGAAGAATTAATTTTAAATGACACTATCACTATAGTATTATTACAATATACTATATTACAATATTACTATAATATGGTTTTTGAATATTTTTTTCACATGCATAAATTGATATTCATATAGTCTAATCAACTTGAATGTTTAGATTGACGTTGACAATTTACGTCAACTGTTTGACAGCCAGTTTTTATGTGAAAAGAAAAGTGTTGTTTTTACTATTGTCCACGCATTTTTTTTTATTATTAAAACTTTCCGTGTGCCTTAAGGAACATACAAAAAAAATTAGGCGAATTGGTCGAGCCGTTCTCGAGTTTTGCGCTTAGCAACATTCATTTTTATTTATATATATATATATATATATATATATATATATATATATATATATATATATATATATATATATATATATATATATACATATATATCTATCTCTTCCAATTCCAACAAAAAATTCATAAGTTTTATGACTCGCAACAAGATGTAAAAAAAAGTGATTGATAAGTCAACTGATTTAAACAAAAAACTAATAGAATCATTGCCAAAATATCAGCAGGCTGTGGCGAAATACGTGAACTTGTTTTTTACAAATTGTAGTTTTAATAAGCTTTAAAAATAAAGAAAAATATCTCGGCAATGAGTTAGAAGACCTTCAGCATTATCTCAAGCTAAAAAAAAGTTGTTACATTATAAATAAAAATCAAGGAGACTTAGGTACGATTGATAGTATGTACGTTGGATTATGAACCTCAATACAGATAGTTCCAAGTGAAATATAAGAAAAATTGGTAATCAATAAAAACAGGGAAGATTTAGGATTCTGATTAAGATAACAAGAACAGCAATTCCAAGACATTCTTCTTTTACGCTTCATGACGTCTAACTTTGAACAAACATAGGTCTTTCTAAGTCCCCTTATGTATCACTGCTTGCACCCCTGTAGTCTGTCGATTCGTTTCAAATTGTCACACCCCATGTTATCTGAGGTCGACCTCTTCTACTCCGCAACCAGACTCTTCATTAATGCCCGGTCGCGGTGGTCTGGTGGGTTAGTCGCCTGCCTGGCAATCCAAAGGTAGCTGGTTCGATTCCAGCGCTCTGATGGATGTTTTTCTTTAATTCTTCTGTCCATCTTACTTCTTATCCTACACACACACACTTATATACACTCACATACACACACACACACACGCCCACTCATATCCACACCTAAATGTCTGTGATTGTTTCTAGGCAAGAGTGTAAAATCCGACTACGAATTACCCCTCAGTCACGCCAGTTAAAGGCTGGGTAAGGCCGGGTGCCTTCTGAGAAGTGTTCTACGTTGGTCACTCGCCAGTCGGTAGGTTTCCTGATAGACTTATGGGTAGGCACATAACCAAGGGTTTATAGCCCGAGGGAGTGCTGGCCTGGGTTTGTCGGTAGCTGATGACCGTGGTTCGGAACCCACGTTAAGTTATAGATCCATCGCTCAATAGCATTAGATGCTGATAGGCCTCTCATCGTAAATTCTTTCCTTTCTTCATTATTGTACTTGAGACTGAATGAATCTCCTGATGACGCTAACATGGTTAGCGAAACGTGCGTCGAGTTGACAAAACTGAGTGGTAAATCTCTTCGAGTTTAAGTGCTTTAAAACGAAGGTTGCAATTCAAGAATTGATTGCTGCAGTAGTTTACTCCATCTCGTTACTGATCTTAGAGTTTCTGCCATTTTGTTCGTATTAGTTATCGTCACGAGTTCGTCTCGAAGCTATATGCTAGGATAAGGAGGATGAATTGATAATTTTCATTATCTGATCTTCGAATATTGGATCATCGTGTTATTAATTTTTAAAATTTTTCTGATATATATATATATATATATATATATATATATATATATATATATATATATATATATATATATATATATATATATATATATTTATATATATATATATATATATATATATATATATATATATATATTACTAAATAAAACAAAATTATTATTCCAGTACTTTTAGATATATCTTATGAATATTATGAATACTCCAAGACCTTTGTTTTTTCTTTTTTTATCTTCTCCTCCCATTTATTATTGTCAATGATATATACACAAAATATAGTTTCTTCCTATCTTTTTAGTATATATAGAAATTAATATAATTTATTTTTTTTTAGATTGGTTTTGAAAACGGGAGGAGAAGACCTCCCGAAATGTTAACGTTCAAAAGTTTGTATTTATTTTAGAAAATTTGTGTATTTTTTGAAATTTTGTTGGTTAGGCAATTTTATTACAGAAAAAGAATCACTGAGAAATTTGTCTCCGTTGGGTTTTATGTTTTTTGCCTAGTGATTCTTTATTTACATAAGAACAGATATTTTTGATATTTTTTTGAGTTTTAGATCGTGGCGAAAAACCGAAAAGAAAAAAAAAATATATGAACACGCCACAATCATTGAGGCAATACTCCAATAATTTTGTTTCTACATAATAGAGCTAAGATTCTTATCATTTATAAGATTCATATTATGTTATTGTGGAACAGAAAATAGTCCCTAGAAACTAAATCAGATAAGAAAGATGGTTCATAAAAACAACATTTTTCATTTTTTAATGAGGATGTGCATTGTAATGCAATTTTCAGTTTCCTTCAACGTTGTGCCCTGATCACGCATGTAAAACCTTTGATGTTTACATTTTTTTTTTAGTTCCAAACAGAACTTAGTTGGTACATTTAAACGTTACGATTTTAAGCCAAAAATCAAGGAAAAATCGTCGCGTTTCACGCTACACAAAGGTTTGTTATGAACAAATTGAAATTCTATCGAGAACGAACCTTAATATATCATTTCTGATGTAAAAATTGAATGTTTTCCTAGACCAACTGTTGTTATGATGCTGAAGAACCGGTCAACTGATGTTAAAAGTAAACTCATATTAATTAATTAATTAAACTTTTACCTTTATTAAAGACAACGCTATAGCGGTGGGTTTTATTTTCCCCAGCAGCGTCGAACATATCGTCCGAATAAATTGATGGGGCACTACGAAAATGAGAATGTCGGCGTCCTTGGCCGCCTCCACGACATCAGGAACCGCAACCTGAAACAAATTAAACAAAAATGGCGTATTTCGTTAAAGATCAATGATGGTCCTTTCGTTTTATCGCCTGCCAGAACAAGTACCTGTTTTAACAGTGGGAATTAGATCAGTCTTAATTGGTTATGTTAACCTATTGACATTAAGTCTAATAATTACAACTCGTCTTATATTTAACTGCAAGTAAGATATCTGCGTTTGTTATAAGCCAGCTTTTTGAGGTGTTAAATATCTTGAGAAACAAACAATGATGATATATTTTTTTTTACTGTAGGTTCAATATAATGTTGGTCTAGCCAAATATTTTGTTTGTTTTTGTTATTAGTACTAAACTGTGTATGGAATTAAAAAATATATATTTATAAAGTTGTAGGTTAAAAAAAAATGTGATTTCGATTTTGATCATCTTGTCGTCGTTATCCCTATTAAAATTAAAAAAAAAAACAGGTAAAAAGTATAAAAATTAATGTTTTATGAGCTTTGAAAGCATAACAATGCCACTAATAAAGATAAAACGAAGTACATAATATTAAATCCAGAATATATCTTCAAATACAAGTCGATATCATAATCGATAATAAGATACCAGAGATCTATCGCTTTCCTTCGAATATTTGATATAATCAAGCCCTAATAGCCCTAGATTTGTTTAGAATGTTTTGAAATAAAGAAGTAAAATTCATCTTTGAGCGGTATTTAAAAAAATAGTGCCTAAAAAGTATTTAAATTTAAAAGAAACATTGATAATTAGAAACTATTTCAAATGTTAAGAACAATACTTTGCGAACCGTCCCCGTATTTTTTATTGTCAATCAGAAAAAGTTCCCCCACTTCTGCTTGACAGTATATATCAGTGGTCTCACATTTTTCTCCGACTTCTTTTTTTAGTTTATTGACAGCTAACTAAAGCAAAAGTCCAAAATCACAGACAATTACTTCAGAATTGATTTCAAATAAAAATAATTAATATGGTACAAGGTAATAAATTTCATATAAATCAAGGCCACCACAGAGGCAACAAGACACCAGTTTTCTTTGCATAAATCTCTTCAAGGTACTCATTAAGCATAATTCCATGAATTTAAAAGCTTTGTTTACAAGTATGCTTATGTACCTTATTCTGTTTTATCTTTATTATCAATATATCATCCGTAAGTCAATCTTTTATTGATTTGACACTTTAATAATGAGGATTTCAGTTACAAATTGAAATTGAAGTATATTTTTGATAAAGAGCAAGTATACAACTAAAACAAACATCTAAGTTTATGTATTCAACAATTACAACACACTAAAATTGACTTGTTTATTGCAGTCTAGTAATAAAATTGACAAATTTTATAATGAACAGCCAATGCACTAAGAAAACTATTTAAAAATTTAAATTTAAGAAAAATTAACCAAATAACTTACCACGTTAGAAGGCAGCTTGTGTCCTGGTAAATACTTCACATTTTCGTGGGTTTCATTTATAATTTCAGTTAACTTTTTTCCATTTATCAACTCTTCGTATACATACATTGTCACTCTTTCATCAAAGTTTTTTGATCGAACAGCATTGTTCCCAACAATCTTGGCAATGGCTGAGCCCCTAATCACACAAGGTTTCATTCAATTTTTTTTATTCAATGTCTTTCTTTTTGTATAAGAACATTTTCTAAGTTAGTTAAAAGTTCCAGAGGTTATGTAGTTATAAAAATTCGATGATTTAAAATGACATAATTAAATAAGAATTACCAGTTTCCACTGCCAATTATACAGACTCTTTTTGGATTGGTACAGGCCATCGTATCACTGGAAGAGTAAGAATTATTTACAGTGGAAATGTGTCTAACGGTCGACTTTATACACAGCTGATACGTCCAGCTTAGATTCCGCACTGAGACTGCAAAGGAGCTCTCGATAACACGATATAATGATACGACCGGGGTATAAGGTCGCCGTTGAAAGTAAATTTTACATATTTCTTTACTTGTATTTAAAACTAAGCGAGATAATATAATCATAAATCCAATCTAAAGGTTATGACATAACCAAAAGTTTAAATTTAAAAATAATTACAATGACGCAATTATTTTATCCTATGGCCTTAATCCTGTTCCCATTTGTTCCTTTTTTAATATCTGAACTCATTGAGTAACATATCTATAAATAAGTTTATATAATAAAATATGGGACTGTAACAGATTATAGAACCAATAATACAGGGTTTTAGTCCAGTGCAACATATAATTGTCAATAATATCGGAGATAATTATCTCAAACTGTTGTTTCATATAACATTTGTGTATTATTACCCAACTAAGGATCCAGATTTACAGGTCTCTCATTAAAATCCGATTTTTTATTTCATTTATTGCGCTTTTTACTTGAAAAGAGTTGAATACTGACAGAACGATACATCTTCACTGTATACTTGTCATTATTGTTATTTTTCTGTCATATAACAATTCCTACCTTTAAATGTATTTTAAGGAAATTTAATTGACCATTATGATCAATTGACCTAAATAGTTGTTACTAGTATTTTAGGTTGCATAATTTCAATTGTTTATTTCATTATAAAATGTCATATTTGGTGGTATGTTAAGTTGCCTGTACGGTGAATACATACATACATACATACATATATACATATTTTATTAATAAAAAAATACATTGATACAATTAACAATTTAATACATTAGCATGAACAAAATTAAATATACAATATTACAACTAACAATTTTATATATAAAAAAATTATAAATTATAAAAAAAATTTTATAATGTGCCGTCGCCATTTTGCCAAGACATGTTATTTTAATTTTTTATTCCTTATCCCTTACACTAGACTTGAGACATTTTTAATTAATAAAATTAACAATTGAATATTTTAGCAAGAACAAATAAAAATTTTATACCTTAACGAAAATATAAATACTTTTGCCTTTAATATTGAGTTCTTCTTCTTTCTTTGCCATTTCGCAATACGTATTATTTTTTTTATATTTTTCAATCCCCCATCCCTTATACTAAACTGAATACATATTTTATTTATAGAAAACACATTAATACAATTAACAAGAACAAATAGTTTCTTGTTTGTTCTAATTATTGTAACAAATATATTTTTCTATCTTATTTGGCAACGTTCGTCATTATATATTAATTTAATCCAGTCCCTTATACTGGACTAAAGACATTATATATATATATATATATATATACATATATATATATATATATATATTAATAAATAATACATTAATATAGTTAAAAATCTAATAAATTAACAAGAACATTAATTTCTTCTTTGTTTTAATTATTGCAACAAATATATTTTTCCTATTTTATTTGGCACCTTCGCCATTTTGTCATTGCATGTTAATTTCTTATTTTTCAGTCTCTGGAAGACAAATTTTATTAAAAAAAAACATTAATACAATAAACAATTTAATACATTAACAAGGACACAATTTGTTCTTCAATTCCGTATACTAAACTAAAGACATTTTTTTAAATTGAGAGCTACATTAACAAAGCAAGCGTTGCCAAGCTGTCTTTTGAAAATTTTCCCATCAAGAAAAAAACTCTTTACATCCTTTACAGTGGATCTCAGGTAGGACTCATGCAATGAGTAGATAAAAGAGACTTACTTACACTTACCAAGCAGCCAGCCAAAAAGATATCTGCCAACAAAGTAAGTAAATCAGCCACAACAGTTCACGAAAACTGTCGTCTGCAGTAGCACCATCCGTAATTCTATGAACTTGTCAGCTCAGTGTCGCATAGAAAAAAGGATTTAATAGTGAGGGATAAAAATTACAGTACTAAAAATAAGCCATAAACATTTATATTTATTTTATTTATTACATCAGTACATGTTTTTCAGAAATTTCACATTACAATTAAGGAGTGTAGTGCAAGTGTACACTATTGTTCAAACAAGCTACTAATTTTTTTTTTTAAGAAAGCCTTACACACCAAAGCTAACACTTATAATGATTAAATCGATTAGACTTATCTCTTGTTATTAAGATTCGTGTAAAAACTATAAGGACACGACTTCCTTTGTTTTTATTTAGTAGATTTTATTTCTCTATTTTTCAAAACAACTTTGGCAAATATATTTTTGTTCCTATTCATCATTATTGGTCTTTATGTTTTTTTTACCTTTACTAATTATCACATTTCATCCTTATATTAGCTGTCCTTAAAGTTTTTGCATGAGTAAATCTTGATAAAAGAACAAGTTAGATTTGGTTAAGTCATTCTGAAATAACATGTAAAAAAAAATAGAAAAGTCCACTATAAATCTTAGAGTTACACAAGTGACTAACGATGCTCTCCTATAACTAAATCAGTAAACGTAAAAAAGAAATGAAAAACGGTTTAGTTTATTCCTCTTTGGTTTGAGAGGCTGAATCGAGAATCAACTCAAATGAGAACGGCTGGAATGCGTATCCATTTCCAGAGTAGAATTTGGTACAAAATTCGACCCTAAAAGGAGAAAAAATATTTTTAGTTATATATCAGGTGTGGCGATTACTAATTCATAATTTTAAAAATCTCTCTCTCTCTCTCTCTCTGCCACTATCTCTCTCTGCCACTATGTATGGGCAGATTCATTACTTCACGAAACCGTGCAGGCGTGGGGTCAGCGATTTGGCTACCGATTTAGGAAAAAAAGTATAATATATAAAATATATTAATTATCTTATAATTTTTTAAATTTTTTTATAACTTTTAACAAGCTCGAAATTTTCAGGGTTGTTTGGGGATAGAATGAAGTATATTCTCTGAAGATTTCAAGCAATTTCGAGTTGATAGAACAAAGTTATAGCTATCTGAAACAGCGATTTTCCAAAAATTGATTCTTTTTGCGAAGTCATATGTCTAAAGAATTGAGGCAATGAATGCAAAATTGGGGTAGACACTAAAGAACATACCTAGACAAAAAATATGAGCCACTGCTCAGCCTTCTAGTTCAGAAAATGAAGATCTGGGAATGTCTTAAAAACAGTCAAAAGTTCGTTCAAACAGTGATTAAGGGCGTTAAAAGCGCCCAGTCAAGCCGGATTGAAGTTTGAAACAAAAAGGTACTTTTTTTCCTCAAAAATACAAGGCCAGTAGAGAAGATTCGGTTCATGTCTCTAAGTTATACAGAGCATGAGATACAAAATTCTAAAAATAACCAAAAAAATGACTTTTTCTTTTAATTTATCAAGCATCGAGCTTAAATTTTCCGAATTACCTGTAACAGTACTACTGTATAAAACTATCCGTGACCGGTCCCAGGCCCCATAAGGTCAATGAGAAAAGACCAAGAGGCAGAACGCCGACAAGGACGCTCTGCATGGGGTACAAGATTGGGAGACATGGAGACAAATAATGCAACTATCGATAATACAACGTCACTACACCCATTAAAAGGCTTAAGGACTGAGAATCGAAGAAAAATTAAACCAACGTGCCACAGTCTTCTGTAATTCAATTTCAGATCACAACAATATAAATTTACTGGGATCACATTAATAAAAAACAGTTCTGTTAAATGCGCTACTCACCAATGAAGACGGAGGGTGTGTAGGAACGCTGACAAACCCTCCATGAGGACTAGAATTGAAACAGTCAGAGAGGCCCAGATGGTAAAGATGATGTAGAGGGCCACACCGCCCGACCATCCGTCAACAGTCAAGCCTTTATTTAAGACCATGCCCCACAATACCTCAGAGAGTTCTGTAAATAAAACAGTCAAGTTGATACATGAAATAATGGACATTTTAGATAAAAATCTTATGAAACTGGTACTTACGAGAGTGAGCTAGAGACAGAGCCCAAAGACGAAGGTACGACGCCGTGTGTGACACAGATCCCAAAACGTACTCGATGGTGTGGATGCCCTGATGAATGAAGATTTCTCCCATTGGTTCCTCGTCGTGGCCACCACCTCCGTGAGCGGCAGCTGGAGGCTGAGAGGTGTTGTTGTGCATCGGTTGTTCTGCGTCACCATTCTCAGTAGCTGAATTGAGCTGATTATGGGTCACCTAGAAAATAAAAGTAAAATATTTTTCCCACAGATCAGTTTCCTTCCCACAGTTATTCTGAAGCGTAAGAAGAATTAGGGGTAGAAATCATCTTGTCAGTTCTTTTTGTTGTTTATCATTTCTGTTAATTGTGATGTTTATCGAGTATCAAATTCTCTTTTTGTAAAGTGGGGTTTAAGGTGAAGGAGAGAAGTGAGGGTGAAGTATTGGTTTAACTCGTTGATTTTTTCTTGGATGATTCTGGCACTATAACGTCTTGGATAGTGAATGCTGCAGAAAACACTTTTCCAATAACCAATCTTGGACGTTTTTGAATCAAAGCCATGTTTAGTTAGTCATGACAATATTCAGCGCTTATGGTTTCATTAAAGTTCACAACCTCATAGTGAATAATTCCTGTAAACAATCCCAGTGCACTGAGGATATAGTGAGATGGGGTAAAAAAAGAGATCGAAATGTTGGTGAGACCATGTGGAGAGTATGGATCAGCATAGACTGATTCACGTCGCTAAAGACGCAAAGCCAGCGGGACGTAGAACGGCTAGGAGACCACCTAAGAGATAGAATTGAAAAGTCCATTAGGTCTCCTTAAACAATAAGAATCAAAATAAGAAGGAGACGAAGACGAAGAAGGGAACCCACTTAGGAGATGGAAAGATAGTTAAAAGAAAAGCTATCAAGATTGAACAGTCTTTGAAAGATTAAACCGTCCATTATGTCTCCTTAAAGAATAATACGAAAAATAAGAAGAGAAAGACGAAGAAAAAGAAGAATAGGAAGAAAAAGGAAACGAATAAAAAGACGGAGACGAAGAAAAAGACTAAGATGAAGAAGAAGAAGACGAAAAAGAAGCAGAAGATAAAGAGATAAATGGCACTGTTACGCTTTCGAAACTTACAAAGCATCCAATGTCTAGTATGGAACTTTTCTACACTGCTCTTCCATTCTTTCAAGACTCATCTATATTTTTTTCAAAATTTAACAATTAAATATCAACATATTAAACTGAAATATCGGTTATTGAATTAAATTATTGAAAAAAATAACATATTATGGGTGCATCCATTAACAATGCAAAAGTATGTGAATACTTACAGAGTATTGGTTGGCTGCTTTCCTTTTCCTCATGATCATGATGGGTTTGGCCAAAAGGATCCACGGGATGCAAACGAACGCGCACAACAGCAGGAATTTCTGGACGCCGTCCTGGCCGGGATACATGTTCGGAGTCTCGCACACTTTTTCAAAGGGGGTCTCTTTACTGAGCACCATGTTGATGAACGTTATCAGTACGGACGGAGCACATCTCGGCCCCATAGTGACGTCCGATACTAAAAAGGGAAAATTCTATATTGCTACAATCCCAGATTGTTTAAGTTCACGACTTACAGGTAGCATAGTATTTGATCCATTTGATGAACATCAGGATTACCATGTAGAAGAAGAGGAATATCAAGAAAATGACTTGGGGGATGAACTCGCAGATGATACTAAGTTTATTTTTAAAGTATCTAGGAAAACATTAATGATTTAGTAAAAGTTTACTTATAATAACCGTACAAATGAACTACAAACACAAATTGAAACTGAAACAAAAAGTTGTAGTACTTTCCCTTACACCCCGTAATATAGTCAGACAATTTGTAGTATAGAAAATTATTTTTTTCAGCATTTGTTTTACCATATATCATCCTAATTATTTTTTGAGAGATAATGATAATCCATTTTGAACTGGGAAAATTTAACTATGAGGAAAATCAGCTATTTGGTCAATTGGTTCATTGGTTCATTGGTCTATTGGTTCATTTGTTGCTAAACACCAAACCACTGGTTTTTTTAATTTATCGACGCGCGTTTCGGTGACCATGTCACTATCATCAGAAGACGGTTCAATATAGAGACAAATCGAGAAATTAAAAAAATTCCTGCATATTCCAAGAATACTAAATTGTATTAGATATCAGTAAAACTACTTACAAGTTGTTGAACAAACTTATTGCGACTCCGAACAACATGTGGGTGACGCCCAGAACGATCGAGATCTTCATTTTAAACGAGTTTTGGAAAATGATCTTGTTCTTCGATAGTTGCCAGACTGGATCCATCCCGATGGGATAAGGATAACCTAAAGTAAATATAATCAGGGATGTTACCATGTATTTTGCTTTAAAAAAAATCGACCTATGTAGTCCTCTGTTGCTGGATCCAACATGTGATCGGTAATTGAATCGACATAACTTTTGGTCAAGTTGTTCACCTTCCAACTAGAACCAAATATATTCAGAGATTTTCCAAAGGCATCGTTGTAGATTAGCCCGGTGTACATGGAGAAAAGACCCATGAGCAATATAATGTACCGTCCACCGAAGAATATATTCCAAATCTGAGAAACACCGGTGAAGTTTATAAAGTTTATATATCGGGTTGTCTGGAAAATTCGTAGGGCTTTTTGCCGACTCACAGTGGGACGAATTACTTCAACACCTAGCCAAAATTCGAAAAATTTAAGGTCAGATTTTGGATAGGAACGCGTCGTCGTGTTCGGGTCGTCGACTTAACCCACAATCAGTTCAAACCTGCCAGGTGAACTAACATCCGTTTTTTCGTTATACTGGTTATTTGGACACAGAATATCTCTACGAAAGTAAAATACCTTTTCTCTGATAATTCGCTAATGCGCCTGTATTTTTGGTTTTTAGAAGTTTCTAAGTATTTTTTCATGTTCAGCACCTCGAAAGGCATAGAAAAAGTAACTTTCAGAATGCTGGCCAGGTTTTGGGATTATCTGCCTCACTGTGCGACGTAGAAACAGGTTGTTTTTTCACCTCTTCTTTCGTTTTAAAAGATCTCTCATTTAAACAATTTCGGAGGGAGTGGAATAGATGGTAATCCGATGCTGCGATGTCCGGTGAGTAAGGTGGACGGGGCAAAAAAATCCCAATTGAAGCTCGACAAGTTTTGCAAGGTCCTGATTGAAACGTGTATGGCTCCCATACAATCTTAGAAAATGCAAAGCATAATTTTCTTCGAGTGAAAGCAGTCTTTCCTCGATGACCTTGGCAATCTCCATGCCTTTTCTTCGTTGCACGTTGCTGTACACAATCCAGTTTCCATCTCCTTCAGAAATGAAGCTTCAGCTTTTTTTTCGGCAAAATATTCGATCCAGCAGATCTCGCTCACCAAGTTCGTGAGGCACGTACCTATTTTTTTTTTCAGATGGTCGAGAAAAATCGATTTGATTATTTTTATTTACAAGCGTTAAAAGAGCAACTAATGAAAAATCCCTACGAATTTTCCGGGCAACCCGATGATTTACGTTGACTTACTTCATTATCAGACTTTTTGGCAGCCAGAGGTTTTTCCTTTAGTACCATCCAGGCAGCGAAGATCGTCATGAGAGAACCGTGACCCAGATCGCCGAACATGACCGCGAACAAAAACGGGAAAGTGATGATGGTGTAGGGTGTAGGGTTCATCTCCCGGTATGAAGCGATGCCGTAAGAGTCGTACAGTACTTGGAAACCCGAGGTGAATTTGTTGGTGTGATTATAAGTAGGTGGATCCTCCGGGGTGTCCATACGATTTAGGATAGGAGGCACAGAACTACCACTTCGCTCCTATAATAGAATAATTTTTAAAATCACTTACTGTTAAAATATTAGACACCTAAAGAAATCAATTCTTCTATTGGAACCTTCGGTGTGCAACACTAAACTCCAAGACATTTACAACAAAAGATCAAATCTCACTTTTTTTAAACTTCTCGGAGGAGAAGATGATTTAAATCATCTACTGATGATGCTAACATGGTTAGCGAAACGCGCGTCGAGAAGTTTAAAAAAAGTGATTTGGTGTTTAGTGGTAAATTTCTTCGAGTTTACCTTACGAAATATTAAGTTAAATTGAAGACGTTTCACCACGTCTAAGAAAATAAACTTAATATTTTACATTTTTTATGGATTTTTTAGCTGCGTTAAAGTGCTACGTCTGGAGAGACAACAGGCCAGTCGCTTTCCACCCCTTTTCACTACATAAAGAATCTTTTTGGTAACGAATCATACAGCTTGTTTTATTGTTTGTTGTGGAATTTCTTCCTATGAAGCTCGAACAGAACTTTTCAAATCTTCCCTGTTTGTAGATTATCTTCAATTGCCATAAAGTCGTCTTGAAAGCATCTGCCAGACATTTTCATTGATATTTAAATCTGGAGAGACACCAGGCCAGTCCTGTTTTGAAATATCCATTGCTCGAATCAATTCATTATCATTTTTTTCTGAATGAATGGGCAAAGCACTGGCAAAGTCTCACTCATCATTAAAAAATAACTTTTGTTGTTCTAATATTTTTTTTTATATTCTTGGGAGTTAACTCGACGAGGAAGAATCACCAAGATAGTTTTTTTTGGTAACCATTACTGCTCCCATTTAATAAAAAGAAAAAACTATCAGGCCCACACAAACTGATTTTTTTTAGCCAGAAAATATATTTAATAAATAAAATAAATAAATATTTCTTTTGGATGACGTGACCTTTTCATTTGAAGGTCCATTCAGAGGTTGGTTATTGCTTTTATGAGTTGGAAGATGTGTCCGGAAAATCAAAAGGAAACTGACAAATACACGAGTTGAAACCCCATTATGGTCCAGATTTAGAACTTCAGATGTCATCTGGTCAGTAATAGCCTCTCATCGGATCTATCTTAATGTTCTCATAATTATAAGAATACAATGTAATCTTCAAAACATGAATTTCCAAGAATTTTTGTAAATTTTACGAATAGGTTTGTTAACTTTTTGTTTTTTTTTTTAAATTTCATTTCAAGAAGCTCCACCCCTCCCCCCGGGGCCGGGGGTGTTCTGTGACGGGGAAAAGGATAGCTAGACACTCTCTTTAGTGAGTTCTCTTATCCGCCTCTTTGGTAGTCTAACTGTCCCCCCTCTCTCCTCTTTATTTCAGCTTCGGGGGAATGCTAGTGGATTTCTAGTGGTTCTGAAGTCGACATTAGTAGTCTCTAGAAAAATATTCTGGTAGCACTGTACTCACAGCTGCTGTATAAGTGTACTTTAAATATTAAGTATATAAAGTATATTTTACGTAAAAAGTATACTTTAAATAAACTAGCAATCATTTTCATTAGAAATTATATCCCCAACTACTCTACATTCCACGTTTGAACGATTTTACACCGAATTCCCCTACTTGTAATAAAGAATACAATGCGAATTAAAAAAAAATATTTTTTCTAGAAAAAAAGTTTAGATTATTGTTCCCTTATGCATCATATGATTCAGTTTTATTCTGTATCTAGACCGGGTTTAACAACTGTCCAGTAGCAGTACACCTGCAGGGCTTCATTGAAACTGATAAAAGGTAGGTGAACTATTGTAGTTTAATTTTGCTATATTGTATCATAATATGTGACAGTTTTCTATTTTTGAAGAAATAAGATTGCCATTAAATTTAATACAATCAGTTTCGAAGTTACCTCTGCCAATCTCCTTCTTATACCTGTCTGTATAACTTAATTTACTACACAGGGTGTGTAAATAGTGGTAACTGATAAAATTATATACAGGGTAACATATGTATATTAAATGTGGAGTTCCTTGAAAAACAAATATTTTTTTGATAACTAAACTGGATGAGATGTACTAATAAACACAATAATTTTCTTAAACTTTTCGAGGCGCGTTTCGCTAACCTTGTTAGGCATCATCAGAGGATGAAAAAATGGAATAAATTCGTTAATAAATAAATGGGGGCATGTTCGAAATAACGCTCGAACACGTCGATTGGTATTTTTAGATGCGCATTTTTGTCAACAATTTTTTTTTATACAGGGTGTGTCATGTAACAGTGGCTAATACCAACTTTCTTATTTTAAATACAACACCCTGTATATTATTTAATTTCTGGATTCTTCAGGAAATTCTAGACATATTTCATGTAAAATATCCTAGACTTATCTTCAACTGTTTCGGAAATATTAAGTAATTCTTCGAACATTATCAGCAAATAGGCAAAGATAAAAAATCAGGTTTTCAAACGTCAAAAAAATTAACGTGCCTTTTAAATTAGTTTTCTTTGACGTGTGTGATTCATTTGATTTAAACATGGTGTATTTATCAGAGAGTCATAAAATAACTATCTTAATGATGATAGGTTATGGAGATAGGACACGAACTCAAGCCGAAGTTATTCGTCTCTTTAGGGAAAAATATCCTGACTTACCACCCATATCCCAAGGTACAGTAAGTAAAGTTGAAAAACAATTTAGAGAACTGGGACACGTGAGACAAATTAAGAAGGAAGCAGTGTCGTTGACCGATAACAAAAAATTGGATGTAATGCTTGCATTCCAAGACAATCCGCATACCTCAACTCGACAAGTTGTCTTGGAAAACAATGTTGGTCGCTCTTCGGTTGCCAGAATATTGAAAGAGAATAAAATGCATCCGTATAAGTTACAGCCTACTCAAGAGCTTAGCGAAGACGACTTCGGCAGGAGAATGGAGTTTTGCGAACAAATGATGCACAGAATAGACAACAACCTTCTGAGAGTGGAAAACGTTTTATTTTCTGATGAATCTACTTTTACTATTCATGGACATGTCAATCGCCAGAACTGTCGTTATTGGTCGAGAGAAAATCGTCACTGGATGCGGGAAATTCACACACAAAGACCTGAAAAGATTAATGTCTGGGCAGGTATTATAGGAGATCAAATAATTGGTCCAATATTTTTCGATCAAAATTTAAATGGGGTAAATTACTTAGACTTTCTCCAAAATCAGCTCATTCCAAATCTTATAAATTTGCACCCTAATAGAAGTCCTCAATTGCTAGCCGACACAATTTGGTTCCAACAAGTTGGAGCACCCCCCCCCCCCCCCCCATTATATCAAGTGAATGTGCGGCAGTACCTCGATAATGTGTTTCCAAATCGATGGATTGGGAGGAGAGGGCCACTAGAATGGCCACCAAGGTCCCCAGACCTCACTCCGTTGGATTTTTTTTATCGGGATATCTCAAAAGCGTCGTATACAAAACCAAGCCACAAGGTCTGAATGATTTAAGAGGACGCATTACCGACAGCATTGTCTGTAATCTTGTCTGTACATTTATGGATTTCAAAAAAGCATATGATTCTATTGAGCGCGAATCTTTATTCCGAATCTTAAAAGAACAATGACTAGATCTGAAAACGCTGGCAATTATTAAAGCAACATTCACTAACACAAGGTCAAACGTTAAATTCATGGGTGACATCTCAGAGCCCTTCGAAATTAAAACTGCAGTGAGACAAGGGGATGGACTCTCGCCACTCTTATTTAACTGTGTTCTAGCAAAAAGTAATACAGGAGTGGCATGAAAAAAAGTCGGCCCTGAATATTGATCAGCCCATTAAACTAGGGAGAACCAACATCAAAATTGATTGTCTGGCGTTTGCTGATGATCTAGCAATTTTGGCTCAAGATATATTAACGGCACGGAAACAGATTGAAATCCTAAAAGAAACAGCAGAAAAGGTAGGACTCCAAATTTCCTTTGAAAAGACACAATAAATGACCTACAACAGACTAAGAACACCGTTTCTAAAAACAAAAAATGGTAACATCAGACGAGTCTCTCAATTCAAATATTTGGGTGAAATAATCATGGAGAATTGGTTGGACAAAGCGGCCAATAAGGGTAGATGTCAAAAAATGGAAACGGCATTGAGACTTACACAAAATATTTACACCAAAAAATGCCTATCTAAAAACACAAAACTGAGACTTACAACACAGTTATTAAGCCAGAAGGTTTATATGGGGCAGACACGCTCATTTTGAATAGAAAGAGAGACATCGAGGACATTGAAAAGAAGGAAAGAAAAATCTTAGGCCCCAAACAAATAAATAGCACAACATACCGACTTCGAGAAAACCAAGAAATCAAACAATACACAGATATACATAGCGATATGAGAAAAAGAGGACTTAAGTTTTACGGACACATAAAACGGATGAATCCGAGTAGGCTAACTAGACAAATAGTCGAATTTTATGAAAATGGGAGTAGAGCTAAAGTAGCAATAATGAAATGGATCGCTGCAATTAAAGAGGACCTAAGATCAGCAAATATTACACAAAGGGAAATTCAGGATAGAGGCTGTTTCAGACACAAGGTTGACAGAGAGAAAAATGTAGGAAGACTGGAACAACTTGGTCTGACAAAAGAAAAAAAGCTCATAGCGAAAGAATGAAATTAGTATGGCCGCAAAGGAAGACTAACAACAACAAACGCCTCTAATTGTACTTCGCGTGGTCCAGTAGGACCAATAAGTGAATTATAATAATATATATTCCTTTAGATTGGTTGTAAAACATTATCAAATAAATAAAAAAACAATAAATACAACTTACAGTTCCTCTCCGTAAGGCCAAGTGAATGTTCTCCAAATCCAAAACTGGTACCCAGCACTCTGCAATCAAACATTTCTGAGTGACGTCCAGGTTGAAGAGGTTCAGCGTGTGATAGATGGCCTTGATTTTTCTCACTTTCACAAACCAATTCTTGATGTTCTTCGCCGCCGCCACCAACACCCTGTGCCTATGATCTTGAGTTTGTCCTAGAACCTGCAGAAAAAAAAACCCGTCACAAGACAAGACTGTGCCACGCCATCAGGAGATTCTTACAGTGTTGAGGTCTTCGATGCGGGTCATGACGCCCATGGCCATCTCCCTGCGATCAGCCGGTGCCTCAGGGCAGGGATAGAGCGTGGCTCGGAAACCCTCGCAAATTTTCTTCACTCTGGTTTTGAGCTGGTCACCTTGGAAGAATATGATGAAGACTGATTTGTAGACTTGAACGCCCTTGAAACCAAAGTGACCATGTGGTTGTTAATTATCCAAAAACAACACGCAGTTAAGAATAACAACAGTGACATTGGAGGCATTTCTCGTGAAGCGGACAACGAAAAAAAAAGTGAGGTTCTGAAATTTGTTCATATTGGACATATTTGTATTTCTTGGGAATATGAACGCGTACACAATATTGTTTTTATTTGAAATTTAGTTGCTGATATATGGGATTCTATAGAATTCACCAGATTGACGGAAGATTTTCTTTGGAATTTTATTTTCATATTGAAGTAAGAAAATGTACTGTTCTTTTTGATTTTCAAATCAGATTCCAATTTTTTTTTCTAGTGTTGAACCGGAAGTAAATATTTCAAATATTTTTTTAACAACTATTTTTTTGCTGGAAAATAAAGCTTAGCATTTATAAATTTTACCATAAAAATTGCAAAATGGAATCTAAATTAGTTTTGAAGATAAATCAAAGTACGTACATGTCGCTTTGAGTGTGATACTTGTCGCTTGTTAAAGCCGATTGGTGATGTAAAAATATATTGAAACGTTGGTTATATTTCAATAATTTTGATTATGAATTATTGTCACTTCATCAAAACGAATAAAGAAGAAAGTTATATAATAGAAAGAGATTGAAGTATGACGATAAGCCACGTTTGTTTTTCGTTATTAACCTCAAGTGAGATACGTTCGTTAATAAGTTTTATTCTTTTTATTGATTTATTACGGCTCCCTACGGTGATCGGTGCTTCAATCCATTTAATTTACTAGCTCACCGAAAGTTTAAAGATACAAAAAAAACCTACAAGTTTAGCTAAAAAATGGAACTGTTCCTCAAATGTGTGTGTGCATGCATCCTTCAAGAAACGAATGTCGGTTGAGACACCTCCGATAGTGGTAGAAAATCTCGTACAGAGTAGTCAATCATCAGTTGAAACTCCACAAAACTCCCAAGATAGTACCGTACGTTCCCGAGAATAAATATAAATATAGTTCGACCCAAACTGATTTAATGATCCGTCTACATCTACTTCTATGACAATGATACTGACTGTGAATGAAAATAAACTTGTACAAGAATTAAAAACTTCCAGGCGACAAGCAAAGTAATTAGTGGATCAGTTCGGCATTTTATCATCTCCTAATCCACGATGTGACCGTACATTATCCGTCGACACAGAGAATTTGGTGAAATAATACATAAACAATTTTATTAAAATATAACCAACGTTTTAATGTGTTTTTACATCACCAACCGGCTTTAACAAGCGACAGGTTTGACGCTCTGAGCGACATGTACGTAACTTTAATTGCCTAATCTCCTAAATTAAGTTAGATCCCATTTTGCAGGAAAAAAAAAAATAACAAAATTAATAAGGCCGAAGTTATTTAAAAAAAAAAATATTTGAAATATTTACTTCCGGATTTAACACTAGAAAAAAAATTAAATTTGGAATCTGATTTGAAAATCAAAAAGAACAGTAAATTTTCTTACTTCAATATGAAAATAAAATTCCAAAGAAACCCTTCCGTCAATCAGGTGAATTCTATAGAATCCCATATCTTAACAACTAAACTTCAAATAAAAAAAAATTATGTATACACGTTTATATCTCCTAGAAGTACAAATACGCCCAATATGAACAAATTTCACAACTTCACGTTTGCGCTTCACGTGAACGAGTGGGTAGATACAATTATTTAAGAACTTGAGCCAATTCAAACACCGAAGAAATGAAAACAAGGACAGAGACACCTAACAACACATACTACAAGATGAAATCGTTCTTGAAAACTGGTGTGTTCAGTAAATTATCAATTCGGCATGGAAAGATACGATTCAATATATATTGCTCTGCTTTTACCATCCACTGAACCAATTTCTTGTCATTTTTGAACACTTCGATTGGTCATACATTACATTTCTGAAATGAGGCTAGACCTAAGGAAATTCACAACGACATGTGTTTTATTCGAGAAATAAAAAAAACAAACATGATTCAACACCTCGCAGAAAATGGAGGTTGGAAAAGCTGTTTGAGAAAAAATAATCTTTCCTGACGAACCGCACTTCGGGCTTTGAATGAACATAAGTGCAGGATTTTTGTTGTGATTCGCCTGCAGGTGATTCGGGAGTTAACTCTTCACCATCAGAAAGCCACTTTTTGGTGCTGGAGTGACAGGACTTGATGAAGACTATGATGGAACTCGGGCTACTGTTAATGGTGTGATCTCTAGAGACTGATAAATATGGATATAAACAATGTTTTCTTGAAATGGAGTTTGTCACACATCTCACCAGACAATCGACAAAAGGAGGAGGAAAAAAAATTTTCAGTGATTCTTTTCTGTAATAAATTTGGCTAACAAACAAAATTTTAAAGAATATAAAAATTTTCTAAAATAAATACAAACTTTTAAACGTTAATATTTCGGAAGGTCTTCTCCTCCCGTTTTCAAAACGAATCTAAAAAATAAATTGCATTAATTTCTATATATAATGTAAAGATAGGAAGTAGATATATATTGTATATGTCAATGATAGAATTATTAATTAATAACAGTAATAATAACTCTCAAACAATTAACCTCACAATTCCTTATAACTGCGGTATTTCTGACACAATTAAAAGAGTAGGAAATAAATACAACATAAGAAGGACATTTAAAACAAAAAAATACTCTTAGATCTATATTAACAAAAACTAAACCAAACAACACACAACAGAATACCAAAAATGTGGTTTATAAAATTCCCTGCGAATATGGCCAATTTTATATAAGTGAGACATACAGACCGTTAGATGTTACAATAAAAGAACATAAAAACCTTCTTATAAAGAGCGATTTTAATAAATCTAGAATTTGTCAACACGCATTGGAATCAGGACATAAAATCAATTGGGATAATTTCAAAACGATATTAAAAGAATCGGTAACAAAATACAGAAGATTAAAAGAAACCGCTATAATTAATTTAAATAAAAATAACTGTATCGCTACGCCTTCGGTAGATTTAAATTCAATATGGTTCCCGATTCTAAAAAATACAATTAAAAACGTTTAAGTATTTCAATACACAATAATCACACAGTAAACCTGTCTTATATATTTTTTTGCTACTATGTCACTATAATTAAAACCTATTATTGTCAATGTAAGTATCGTTGACATACACAAAAAATATATTTACTTCATATCTTTGCATTATATATAGAAATTAATAAAATTTATTTTTTAGATTCGTTATGAAAACGGGAGGAGAAGACCTCCCGAAACGTTAACATTAAAAA
Source organism: Cosmopolites sordidus (assembly GCA_031761425.1). NCBI lineage: Eukaryota > Metazoa > Arthropoda > Insecta > Coleoptera > Curculionidae > Cosmopolites > Cosmopolites sordidus. Next base: position 145,335 of record JARFXV010000014.1, read on the forward strand.
ATTTGGATATATTTTAGAAATTGTTTATATTTTTTAAAATTCTGTTTGTTAGGTACATTTATTACAGAAAAGAATCACTGAGAAATTTGTCTCCGTTTGGTTTTTTGTTTTTTTACTACAGTGATTCTTTATTTATATAAGAACAGATATTTTTTTGAGTTTTAGATCGTGGCGAAAAACCCAAAAAAATTGCCTTAATAGTTCTTGTAAAATCACCGTATCTATATGGTATTTTACATCGAAATCTGAAAAATAACAAATATCACTTACCGTCGATGGATCTTCCAGAGGAGTTTCTATTTCTGCTTGACGTAAAAACACGTTGCCTCGGCAGGCTCTCCACAGCATCCGTTCGAACGCCGGAATCCTCTCCCGAAGAATGACACCGGCGACAAAGCTACACGTTTCAAACAATGCTCTTTATTTTATAGCTCTGATATAATCTAGTACATAATAGGCAAACAAATTTGAAAATATTAATTTGCAGAAAAAAAATATCGTGTGCAATCTCCGATCAATTGTTAATCAGTTCTCAGTCAAGCAACATCCACTTTATTCACCAATAATACATATGGCATCATCTAGAGGGGTCTTACCACATAAAAAAATAAATTTTGACATCCCTGTAATCTTTTTTTTTTAATTAAGTTATCTTTGAGCCAATCTGTTTGAGATCTTTGAAGCAAAACAAGCGAAAGCGTTCTACTGGGCGGACTAAAGGCGCACAACACGTAGCGGCAAAAGCAAAAGGTGAAGCTATTCCCACATTTATTATTTTTTTTCTTAAATATACATAAAGAAAATTAAATTCTACTGACCATGGATAGTACTCCTCCGGATCATAATGCTTCTCCGGGAAACTGTCTCAAGTAAAAGTACAATTATAATTTGTTTTCTTGTATAGACAAGTTGAATAATCTGTTAATAGATGGTGGCACTGTTGCTTGTCCATTTTCATTTTTTTTTAATGTTCATTATAAAAGAATGTCGTATATTTATATGATGTAAATCTGCTGCAATTAACAATATGCAATTGATCATAGCACCGGTTTCCAAATTGGAAGGTGCGAAAAGTTAAGATTTAACAAAACTGTAATTTATATTACACACACACACACACATATATATATATATATATATATATATATATATATATATATATATATATATATATATATATATATATATATATATATATATAAAACTCAGTTTCATTCCTGTGAAACTTCGCCAAAAACTCGAGTGAACTATCCCCACGTTTTTGTTCCATTGTGAGTAATCGCGTCACCCATCTTGCGACTCTGTTCTCTCTAATAAACAAGGCCGCAGTGGCTGGTCTCATAGTACCTAATCCAGCTTCATTTAAGCGTATTTTAACTGTTCTAAAAGAAAATGCGACATTGCGGGTAGCTTCGAGTTCATTTCTCATCATAGAACTAGTAGCAGTCCTATTTCTTATAGCATATTGTCTAAGAAAACGTTCATCTCGGTCGTTAGAGCATCGTTTTCGCCCTTGCCCTGGCCTTCTAGAGTAAGTTCCTACTTCAGTCAAACGTCTTACCATAGGACTTATTGTGGAACGATGTTTGCCTGCGAGCATATCTCGAAATCTTCAGCACCATAAATAAAAATAAGTTCAATTTTCTCTTGTAAAGTATATATCGTCACTGTATACACATTCTGTCAGTGACACTGCAACTGACTCCACTAGACAAACAGTTGAAAATCGGCTCTTCTGATAAAAATATTTTATAGGAACAGAAAGTTCCTAGAATCATTAGATTAAAGGATAAAAGGATATGACACAGAAAAAAAACAGCATGTGCGAACTCACATACGTCTTCATGGTAATTAAAGGACATATTAAGCTATCTCCTGAACAAAAGTTTGTAGTCTGCGGGGGGTCTTGATGTTGTTGACATTATCATCTCAATGTTTTTATCAGATAATCCATTGAAAGCCAAGCACTTGAGTTTTTATATGATTTTTTTAATTGTAGATTCCAAATGTTAAATACTTGTTGCCATAGCAACTTGTTTATTCACTCAGTACACACAAATAGAAGCAGTAGCGGCTCGTGGGTTTTTAAAGTGGGAGGGCGTAGAAGAAAATAGTGCTGCTGAAATTTTTTTTGTCTTCCCCTTCCCTCTTTCGTGCTATTGAAACCCCATACAGGGGTTCAAATATGGTATTTTGCTTTGAAAAATTGTTTACTCTAAGAAATGCTGGAGGGGCGACGCCCCAACGCCCTCCCTCATGAGCCGCCACTGCATAGAAGGTATTATGGAAGTTGGTCGATACCAAACCTCCTGAATGATGTGTATGTGTGACGTATTCAACTGCGACGATGCTATTTTGTTCCTTTCACAAAGTACAGAACTTGTTTCTGTGTTTGGGCAAAACCAGCTTGAACTCTTTACTGGCCGTCTTTACTTACCGCAGTTCTTTAATTTTACTTGTTTTTGACACAGTATTAAGTTTAGGTTTTGTGGCAACCATCTAACGATTAGTTTTTTGACTTGGGAGAACATTCTAGCTATTGAATCGAGTAGCATGGTCTTAACAAAGGCCGCATAAAACATTTTTGTTCCTTTCATATCAGTATTTATACGTTGACAGCTTCAAGTGTTTTTCTCTCTCTGTCAACTGTCGATTGCCAATTGAAATTTACTTGCATTTTACAGAGCATTTATATATATATATATATATATATATATATATATATATATATATATATATATATATATATATATATATATATATATATATATTCTATTCTATTTCTTTAACTATTTCAAAAAAAGAAGATGAGGTTTACTTTCTGTTAAAGACGATCCACATTCTCAAAGAGTTTAAACTTTCATTCAAAATAAACAGATCGAAGACATTAAGAATTTACTAATCAGTAAATTTCATCTGACATTTCGCTGAACGAATAGGAATATGGCTGAACGTATAGGAATATCAATGGGATGTGGAACGAACTGCATCTCGTCTTGTTTAAAAAAATTTTTCGTCTTGTTTAAAAAAGTCAATTTTGGTTACTTAAAAATGTTTTCTTTAGAAGAAAAATCACTGGGTCAGACGAGGGTTTGTTAGCACGATATTTGACCAGATTAATAATCAAGCGAATGAAGTACAGAAAAAACGAAGTGTGGACCCCTTCTTCGACAGTTATTTGTGTTTTGCATCAACACCCTATGAAAAATTATGCAAAGGGGGACGTAAAACATGGAAGTATAGAGGACAGAGACGAGGAAGTGATAGGGAATAAAAGCAAGGAGGGAGGAATTCTATTTAGAACTTTATCTTTTATGGTATACATTTCAGCTTACCATACATCCACAAGCGTCAAGCACGGTTCTTTTTATTACTCTATGCTAATTACGGCAGATTTTTATCACATATTTCTTATTATTATATATAGAGAAAGATCTAGGGAATCTTGAAATATACACTATATACATGTAACGAATTTGAACAAGAAAAGTTTTGTTTTTCGTTCTGTACAAGGTTTATATATGTTTGAACAATCTATGCTTGTGAGGTGCATAGAACGTGTTAGTGGTTGAGTAGACAGGCCGAAATGCACAAACTTTTTAGTATATATAAGTGGAACCGTTTCTTGCATTAGAAAATGGTCAAGGCAACATATTTAGTGGAATTATTGTGAATATATTTGATGCTAAACTTAATATTTGCTCTGTTAGAAAAAAACTCTAGCATCTTTCCAACTCGCGCAGACCTGAGCTTTTCTCTACCATTCAGATTTAATATACTTAACGATATTATCAGTCCATCGTTCTTTCGGTCTTCATATATATATATATATATATATATATATATATATATATATATATATATATATATATATATATATACAAGGTGTCCGCTAATTAATGGTACACAGAAAAACTGTAGATTTTTTTAGTAAAAATAATGCGATTTAACCCAATTTACCTTTGGTCCAAAAGTTAATAATAACCAAGATACATAGAGTTAAAGTTGTAATTTTATTTTCAATTTTCGTCAATAAATTTCTTAAAAAGTATATTTCTTGAATGAAATTTGGTAGTGAGGGGTTTTATAAAATAAGAAATTTAAATATCTAGAACATTTTTATGTAGATTGTAGATTGTTTATTGCACCATTTTAAATTGCGCTTTTGAAACATAACATTTGTGTTTGCTTGCCCTTTTTTGCCTTAATTCTAGAGAAATGTTATCTAAATATTTGGGTAAATGAGTTTGAAGAAAGTTATGATATAGTTTGCCATATAAATTAGGTGGTAATTCGAATGGATCATTGGGTTATTACATAACCACCAATAAGACCACATCGAAGTGTGGATTTTCTAAATCTCTCGCATGTTTATTCCAAAAATAGAATAAATCTCTACCTTTAAACGTTGCTTCGTCTGTAAACAATATTTTTTTTTAAACATGTCGTTAAACACAATCGAGCAAATTCCAGTCTGGCTGGCAAATCAACTTCCACTAGAATCTATTCAGGCATGAAGTGAAACGGATACAGTCCCTCCTCGTGAAAAATTTTGCATACGGTGGACTTGCCTACCCCAACTCCCAATGCCTCTTTTGTTTACTTCAGTGTTTTCGATTACGCCAACCACAATTTTTTCTTCCTGGTCGGTGGTTAGGGTCTTCTGACGACCTGCAGAATCTCGCTTCGGACGGAAAGAACCTGTTTCACCCAATCTGTCGTAGAGATTTTTGAAAATCTGTAAATTCGGCTGTCTTCGTCATGGATACGTTACCAAATATCTTCGATGAGACCTGCGTCATTTAAAATTTTCCTGCGCGTATATGCCTATAAATATCTCGCATCTCTCCATTAGAAAACAATTTATGTCTGGGCATTTTGTTCTAGACTCAAGTCAAACTCTTTCAAAAACTATTTTACTATAGTATATAAAAATTATTATAATTCTTATTATTTAAAATTATTTTAACTATTTAAATACTCATAATAGTAAATATTAACAATCAGTGCGACAGTCGTCTTGATGTACTTGTTATAATCATAGCATACATACTTTAAGAAAAGTGTTACATTTCAAAAGCGCAATTGAAAATAGTGTAATGAGCAATTTAAACCCAGATATCTAGAAAAGGGTACCTCGGTGCGACATTTATAAAGTATACCTTATTTTCGTAAAAAAAGATGGATAAAATAATATTTTCATTAAAAATGCGAATGTACTAAAGAGCAAAAAAGTTGTGACCTTTCAAACGTAGAAAAGTGTCGCAGACAGAGCCCTCTACAATCTACATAAAAGTTTTCGAGACATTTAATTTCTTATCTTAAAAAACCCCCCCTTACTACTTTTAAGAAATAAAAGTACTTTTTAAGAAATTTATTGACACGAAAATTGAAAATAAAATTATAACTTTAACACCCTGGATCTTGGTGACTATTAAGTTTTAGACTTTGCGGACACCCTGTATATATATATATATATATATATATATATATATATATATATATATATATATATATATATATATATATATATATTTTCTCGATCTCCCAGGTAACGTCTACTCTACGTGAGAGAATCATTAATCATAAACAAAATAGATTTTTTTTTTGGTGGACGATGCATCAATAATCCTTCAGCTGTAGATTAATATAATGTATAGTAGATTTTTTCCATTCAACAATAGTTGTAGATATTCCTACAAATCAGTTTGAGAGACATCTATACGTGAGCGATCGAAAGTAAGTTTAGCAACTAATACATGGGTAATGAAGTGAAAAAATAAGGTAATGGTTTTGTTGAAGTGAATATTATTAATGGCAAAGATTGAGGTGTCTATATCTACGTTAAGATTATTGATAAAATGTCGCATTGATTCATATGCTCCCCTTTATCGGCAATGTTGTTTGAAAATTTCTATAAAAAAACGTGTATATTTGGTTTCTAAATTTATTTTTATTTTATAAAGACGACGCATAGGTCAAAATCACTAATAATCATATATATATATATATATATATATATATATATATATATATATATATATATATATATATATATATATATATATATATATATATATATATATATATATATTTCCTGTTTGTTAGAGGTTAACATGTGATGAGAGGTTAGATGTTAAATGTTAACATCATCAGGAAACGACCAAATATGTTTTCAGTCAAGAATGTTTTCAGTTCAAGAGAATCACTTTCTGAATATTTCTTAGAACCCTATGCTACTTTGAAATTTAATTAAATGAAAAAAAAATGGTTGAGTTTCCAGAGTTACGAGAAAATAAAAACGTATGGTAATTGGTATCAGGAGGAATATCATTTCTACTTGTACTTCAGGTAAAAACGCAATGGAAAAATATCCAAGGAATGTAACATTAGGTTTTCAAAACAAAAGGTTTCCAAAAATCTTTACGATTCAAATTACAATCAACACTCTGTAAAAACGAAGGTAAAATCAGTATTTTTCTAAACAGATACACTCATTCAACTGTCAGCTGATTGAGTGATTTGTTTGATTTATAATTTATTTAGTGGTTCTTATAAGAAAAAAGTTGTTAAAAGAATCAATTCTGTTAATGTGATATGTTCTAGGATATGACCTGATTAAAACCTACTTGAAAACACTCTGACAACGAAAATTTTACTAAAAAAAAAAGATTTTAGTGGATAACGTTTTTTCAATTATGGAAACGGGACATATGAAGCAATGCAATATTAATATAGAAAAAAAGTATATACATGTTAAGTTGTCTGAAATGTAGTTTTTCCTTTTCACCAATCTACGACGAGAATTGCCATTCAGAAAAATTATTGTCTTTAGCGTCGTTTCAAAAAAGGTCAGGTTATACCAGTCCTGGCAAAAATAAGAAAAATATCCATGTCACCCGTGTTAAGTGATGATGAATTCCCCAATTTTTAACACGCTTTTATTAGCTTCACCTGTATCTATGTAACGGAATCTTTAAACGTTCTTTTCACCCACTTCAAAACGTCAGATTAAATTGAAACTTTGCACACTTATCAAGGACCGATGACAATACAATAATTTAATAAGTTCGTCCCATTATCCTGAACAGGATAGTCAGGATCAAGGATTTGCTTTCGGAGAGAGAGCCTGAGACACGGTTACATCGCCCAAGGAAGGAGTTTTTTTTTAAATAAGATTCTTTTGAAAAAAAAGGAAATAATTTTTTTTGTGGAAAGAAAAATGCGAATTGCTGTATCATTTTGAAATCTTCACTAAATGGATCATCTTAAAGGTGAATATCAATCTGTCTCTCTCTAATTCGTCATCGAACATCGTCACTATCTCACTCGTATCACATATTCCATTTCACTTACACTGGTGAAGTCAATTTTTGAACACACAAAAATATTTTTTATGAGTTTTTTGTGAAATGTGGTCCTTTTGTAATAAAAATAAGCAATAATATTTTTGTGGAGAGAAAAGTACCATTTTGAAATCTTGACTAAATGGGCCATCTTTTGAAATAACTTGGTAGTGTAATAATTTTTTTTTTAAGACGAAGTCTCAAAGTTAGGTGATATAATTTTTCAAACGCCTCAGTGAAACTTTTTTTTTACAAAATTAACAACGTTCATTATCTGGTTTGTGACTGCTATTAATAGTATGGTATTTAGGATCACGTTATAAAAAATAACACTGAAAAATTGGGAAAATTTGTGATCACAGTACCTAAAGATTATAGGCTAGGGTGTCGAATTTCAAGATTTTCAAAAATATGCCTATTATTACTAAACACGGTGATATTGACTTTTTTTTTCTTATTTTTGCCAGTACTGGTATAACCTTATCTTTCGCCTGGCACCCGCTAGATATTGAGATTCGGGATAACCTGTATACATATATATATTTTTTCATTGTCATTTCTGTTAGTCTTATTAGCTTGCCCGGTATTTTCACATCCGTCTTTTATTACTTGTTCCCCCATTTCAGACTATCGAAAGCTTGAGCATATTCCTGAGATTTCCTGAGCATATTCCTGAGTTTTTTCGATTATTTGCTTTACTATATGGACCGCATCTACGGTGGATCTGCCTCTGCTAAAGCCGCATTGATAGTCTCCAATTTTTGGTTCTGTAATAGCATGATATATATATATATATATATATATATATATATATATATATATATATATATATATATATATATATATCCCAGCCAAATGGAATAAATTCGTTAATAAATAAATGGGGGCGTGTTCGAAAAAACGTTCGAACACGTCGATTGGTATTTTTAGATGCGCATTTTTTTCAACCAAATTTTTTTATACAGGGTGTGTCATGTAACAGTGGCTAATACCAACTTTCTTATTTTAAATACAACACCCTGTATATTATTTAATTTTTGGATTCTTCAGGAAATTCTAGACATATTTCATGTAAAATATCCTAGACTTATCTTCAACTGTTTCGGAAATATTCAGAGTCATAAAATAACTATCTTAATGATGATAGGTTATGGAGATAGGACACGAACTCAAGCCGAAGTTATTCGTCTCTTTAGGGAAAAATATCCTGACTTACCACCCATATCCCAAGGTACAGTAAGTAAAGTTGAAAAACAATTTAGAGAACTGGGACACGTGAGACAAATTAAGAAGAAAGCAGTGTCGTCGACCGATAACAAAAAATTGGATGTAATGCATGCATTCCAAGACAATCCGCATACCTCAACACGACAAGTTGCCTTGGAAAACAATGTTGGTCGCTCTTCGGTTGCCAGAATATTGAAAGAGAATCAAATGCATCCGTATAAGCTACAGCCTACTCAAGAGCTTAGCGAAGACGACTTCGACAGGAGAATGGAGTTTTGCGAACAAATGATGCCCAGAATAGACAACAACCTTCTGAGTGGAAAACGTTTTATTTTCTGATGAATCTACTTTTACTCTTCATGGGCATGTCAATCGCCAGAACTGTCGTTATTGGTCGAGAGAAAATCCTCACTGGATGCGGGAAATTCACACACAAAGACTTGAAAAGATTAATGTCTGGGCAGATATTATAGGAGATCAAATAATTGGTCCAATATTTTTCGATCAAAATTTAAATGGGGTAAATTACTTAGACTTTCTCCAAAATCAGCTCATTCCAAATCTTATAAATTTGTACCCTAATAGAAGAAATCCTCAATTGCTAGCCGACACAATTTGGTTCCAACAAGATGGAGCACCCCCCCATTATCAAGTTAATGTGCGTACCTCGATAATGTGTCTCCAAATCGATGGATTGGGAGGAGAGGGCCACTAGAATGGCCACCAAGGTCCCGGGACCTCACTCCGTTGGATTTTTTTTATGGGGATATCTCAAAAGCGTCGTATACAAAACCAAACCAAAAGATCTGAATGATTTAAGAGGACGCATTACCGACAGCATTAGGTCAATTACGCCACAAACATTAAATAATGTCTGGAATCAGTTTTACTTGAGGTTGGGGTTTTGCCAGGACGTCCAGGGTTCACAATTCGAGCATTTGTTCCATTAAATGTTTTAAATAAAAAATTTATACCAAAACTAAATAGTCTTGAAATTTCCACAATTTTGTTTACAGTGTTAAAAAAAGTGTAGTTGCGCATTTTTTGCAAGAAAAACCTTTTATACAGGGTGTGTCATGTAACAGAGGCCAATATCATCTTTCTATTGTATGTTTCTATTGCGAATTTCTGTAATCAATTAATTTTCAAAAAAAAAATCCAGAAAATCAGTTAATTTTTGCAATAAATCTGAAAACACTTAATATTTCCGAAACAGTTGAAGATAAGTCTAGGATATTTTACATGAAATATGTCTAGAATTTCCTGAAAAATCCAGAAATTAAATAATATACAGGGTGTTGTATTTAAAATAAGAAAGTTGGTATTGGCCACTGTTACATGACACACCCTGTATAAAAAAAAAAATGTTGACAAAAATGCGCATCTAAAAATACCAATCGAAGTGTTTGAGCGTTTTTTCGAACACGCTCCCATTTATTTATTAACGAATTTATTCCATTTGGCTGGGACACACGGTATATATATATATATATATATATATATATATATATATATATATATATATATATATATATATATATATATATATATATATATATATATATATATATATATATAGGCCCTGGTGGACCTGCGAAGTACAGATAGAGGCCTTTGTTGTTGTTAGCCTTCCCTTGCGCCCATACTGATTTCATTCTTTCGCTATGAGCTTTTTTCCTTTCGTCAGACCAAGTTGTTCCAGTCTTCCTACATTTTTCTCTCTGGCCAACCTGCCAAACGTCAACTTTGTCTCTGAAACAGTCTCTATCCTGAATTTCACTTTGTTTAATATTTGCTGATCTTAGGTCCTCTTTAATTGCAGCAATCCATTTAATTATTTGTTGTATATTCTGTTATTTGTCTAGTTAGCCTACTCGGATTCATCCATTTTATGTGTCCGTAAAACTTAAGTCTTCCTTTTCTCATATCGCTGTGTATATCTGGGTATTTTGATTTCTTGGTTTTCTCGAAGTCGATATGTTTTATATGTTACAATTTTTAAAATTTTTCTTTCCTTCTTTTCAATATTCTCGATGCCTCTCTTTATACTCAAAATGAGCATTTCTGCCCCATATAGACATTCTGGCTTAATAACCGTGTTGTAATGTCTCAGTTTTGTGTTTTTAGATATGCAATTTTTGTTGTAAATATTTTGTGCAAGTCTCAATACAGTTTTCATTTTTTGACGTCTACCCTTATTGGTCGCTATATACATATATACATATATATATATATATATATATATATATATATATATATATATATATATATATATATATATATATATAATATATATATATATATATATATATATATATATATATATATATATATATATATATATATATATATATATATATATATATATATATATATATCACTCACACTGTGGAGCGTCCATATCTTTTTTTCGGAGGGCGTATAAAAATATATTTTATTGTAGAAAAGCGAAAATATTTCCCAGACAACTTATCATAATCTTTGGTATTTTAAATGTATTAGTAAGACGCCAATTAAATACGAATTAAAATACGTCTTATAAGGATCCTACAGTCAAATTTATGAAGAAATAATCGACTACTGGGATTTTCCCACTCTTGTCAACTTAATATCCCATTCAACAGCTTTCTTTTTTTTTAACGGTTGTCGCGAAGTAGCAAAAACCGGAGAACACCGGAGAAGTAGCGTCATCTGATAACAGTTCCGGGTTTACCGGGAAGGTCTTGTTGATGATAACGTTCACACTATCGCAAAGACTTCTTAAGGCCGCACAAATAAAAGTCTAATTTATTAATGTCTGTGCTACGAGGTGGCCAAGGAAACTGAACTTTTTGAAAATTTAGTTTCACTTTCAACACCCTGTGTCTTTTTAATGATTTGCCAATACATTTATTGACTAGATCTTCTTATTTTCATCTCTACTATCACTAGTTGCTCTATCGTGGATAGGTTATGGGACACCCCATATTTCTGAAAAGTTGATTCCAGTGATTTTGGGAACAACAAAATTCGCAATAACACAGTTTTGTAAATTCTTAAGCGGATGATAATGTGAGTCTATATGGTGGATGAATTTTTAAATCTTCGCCATGCGATTTTTAAATCTGCGCCTGCGTCCACTATTCTCATCTACCACTTTATATACCACATTTCTCTTTTACTGACCAACGAAAGGTTATCGGTTTGTGTTTGTAGGATCAATTATAAGACGTTTTAAGTCACTAAGGAAAAAAATCAATTACATATATGTCTAATCCCACTCCCATGACCGTTATTAGTTCAATATAATGCTGGTAAAGAGAAGAAGGGTACGAATGAATGAAATGGTGGTTTCTGAAAGATTCGCTCTGATTAGTTGATGGATATATGTATACGTACCCTAGTTGGACAGGACCACTTTGCCTAGCGATAGAATCTTCGCTAATCAGAGCTCTGGTCATAGACTCAGTGGGATTAGTGCCCCCCTCGTGCTGTTCAATAACACAACACATTAGCAAACCCATGTGTCACGCACCCACACGCAGTTTATAAACTAGATCGTCTTTTCGAAAACCGAGACAAACGGTATGAAAATTCACATTTGTATCGTTTTAACTTAAATTTCCTTAACGCTAACAAGCCATATTATTGTTCTACATTTTCGTATTTAATAGTTAGTTATTATTTTAATATTTTTCTTCCAACATAATGTAGAATCAATTAGAAATAACTATATGTAACTAAGTTAGCCGATCCTTGATGGAAATGCATTCGAAATAAACAAACCAATATTTATATCTAAATTTCCACCGTATTTAAAACTTTCAAATAACGGGTCGTTCAAATTAAGCGGTTTTTTAAATTCTTGTGTAAAGCACAGATGGCGTTGTGTATTTGTCTAGGTCTAGTCTTATTTCAGAATTGTAATGTATAACATTTATAAAAATAGAGTCGTACACAATACAACACAGCGTTAATAGAATTACACTGGGGAGCAGCAATTTCGTTGACTTGGATCTGTGACTTGTTTTTGACTAATTTTTCATCTCTGAATTCCAAAATATTCACAGTTTTTCTCTATCGCGTCAAGTTCTTAAGCTACAGCATACCCCTCATTTTACCTTAAAAGCGTACATACGAAAGGAAATAAGGTGAGATCTAATCAAATAGATTAGAATATTTTATTCATATAGAGGTTAACATATTATTAAAAGTTAAATTGTGTTTATACAAAAAATAAATAAAAGATATTATGGTAAAAATTTCTTCTTATAGCTTTTCCTGGAATGTTCAGTTTGTGGATATTCTCGCTTGATGCTCCAACAGTAGTCAGCCAACATACTGACATCCCATCTACCTTGATACCGCGTTTCCATAACCTTTAGATCTTGGTGGAATCGCTCGCCCTGTTCATCACTAACAGCACCAAGATTTTCTGGGAAGTTAGCAAGATGACTATGTAAGAAATGCAGTTTGATGCTCATGTTGCAACCAAGCTTTTTAAAGCTCTCCAAGAGTTGTTGAACAATTTCGATGCAATTCGGGGCTCGTGTATTTCCAAGAAAGTCTTTAACAATATTTTTAAAAGCCAACCAAGCATTCCTTTCAAGTTCGGTCATTGTTTCAGTGAAATTTTCATCTTTAACGAGTTGACGACGAGTTGTGGACCATCAAACACACCAGCTTTTATCTTTTCATATGACAGACTAGGGAATGCCGAAATGACATACTTAAAGCAGTCTCCTTCAATTGACAAAGCCTTAACAAATTATTTCATGAGACCTAGTTTTATATGCAAAGGCGGAAATACAATGTTTTTCTGCCGACAAGTGGCTGATTTAAAATGTTTGGATCACCAGGTCTTAGGTCAGATCTTGGCGGGCAGTTCGATTGCACTCAATGCTTCTCACGAGCCCTGCTGTCCCATATGCACAAAAAACAGGGATATTTGGTATACCCGCGTTGCTGGTCAAGAAGGAAACAGACCATTTTAAGGTCAACACAGATGATCCATTGATGCATGTTATATTGCAACAAGTCAATGACTTTCTTTATGTCGCCATATTCTTCACGCAAAGAAACTGAATGACCTATTGGGACTGAACCGTATAAATTTCCATTATGTAGGAGAAGCTACGCTTTGAGCTATCCATAAACAATCGCCATTCAGTTGCGTTATAGTTAGAAATGGTCAATTCTTTCATTAAACCTTCTGCGTTCTGGCAATATACAAATCCGTCATTTTTTCTGAAGTACTGCCTAAATTCACTTTCTCTGGATCGATAGTAAGTGACTTTAGCTCCTTTGTCAAGCAAATTTTTTTCGTGCAGTCTTGATGCTAATAATTCCGATGCTTTATTGGGTAGTCCCAAATCTCGTGCTAAATCGTTTAATTCTTTTTGATTGAATCCTTTACGAACAGAATCATTAGAAACTTTGAATTATTCGTCAGTGGAGTCACTTCGATCTTCACTTGATTCACATTCTTGTATTTCTAAAGAAGGTAATTCTTGAAAGACTGGCACTGGAATTTCAGCTGAATGAGGCACATGGCGTATAGCTGACGGTAAACTAGGGTACTCAATTTTATGTTTGTTTTTCTTGTTGAAGTCTGATGCTTTCATTATGCAAAAGTAGCAATCACTTAAGTGATCTTTGGGCTCTCGCCAAACCATTGGTATACCAAACGAAAGTTTATTACGTGTTCTCTTCGTCCACATTTGTAAACTCTTTATACACTGCTTGCACACTTTATGAGAGGCCCATGATTTATCTTGGTCACCTATTTTCACTTTAAAATAAGCAAAATAGGCTTGCCTGACAAATGTACTAATATTAGTCTGTTGAATGGGGATCGTAAAACTGCCACATATATAACAAAATGAATCAGGACTATTTAAGCACTTACGACGAGAACTACCAGAGACAGACAATCTGTAGTTGTGTATGTATACTTTGACTTCACTATCACAGCGACACAGACCCGCGTACTTCAGCATCTCATGCGTAACTGACCGAACTAGTTTTGGATGACGCAACGTCACTCACGCCCCCACTCCTAGATCAAAGAACGCTCGCCGGTAGGAGAGCAGTAGTGACTTCTGTGATTCGCCAAGCTTAGTCGGATGCGCAACAACTGTAGAGAAAAAACTTGACGTGATAGAAAAAAACTAAATAAAGTTTTGGAATTAGCATGTCAATTTACGTATAAAACAGCTTAAATATCGAACTCAACAGAAATTATTTTTCAAATTGTTCCCTAGTGTTATCAATCGAATTGTTAAAAAATTTGAAGAAACTGATTCGGTGGAAGATAAAAGAGCAATATATATAGTCGTAGTGGTCATTCACAAAGGTATATTGCTTTGGTACGTGAAAGTAAATTCTGCTGAAGATGCAGAAATCTCAGTCGGCGTTCACAACGATTTGGACTCAGTGAATACATCACATGGCGTATTTTATGAAAGGATTTAGCTCTGAAGGCATATAACACAGGAACTAAAGCCACTGGATCATTCAAAACATAGTGTATTTGTCAGTTGGATTAAAGAATTAACAGATGATTTTTCTCAAAAAAATAATCGTTCAGATGAAGCTAATTTTGAAATTGGTGGCTGTTAATAAACAAAATTGACGCATCTGGGGCGAGGAAAATCCACGATTAATTCATAAGACACTTTTATATCATAAACCAGTCACTGTTTGGTGTGCATTAAGGTGAGGAGGTGTAACTGGATTGGAATACCAGGATGGTGATGTTAAGAGGCCTCCGAGACCATGTGATTTGACACCGCCGGACTATTTTCTTTGGGGACACCGGAAAAGCCACGCATTGGTGGGATTGGGTCACGATTATGCCAAAATGTCATCGAAAACTTCGACAAGAGTGGACGTCTATGGAGCTGTCTGTGTTTAATTTAAGAATTTAAAAAAAAAACGCTCAATTTGGAGGACTCTTTATAGCTTCTTTTACGTTCACTGCGGCTCGGGGAAAAAGACTTTCCTGTTTGTCGAACGTAGACTTTAAGACACGAACCAAACCCAATTATAATAAATAAACTTCAAATAAAGTCTATTAGTTTGATTTTTATTATTTTTAATCAGGCGTCCTAGACTAATATTTCTTTTAAAAACACTGTTTATATTATTTGTTTTTGATAAAACGTGCAAAAATATGCAAAATACTATTTAAATGGGCCGTCCTACCCTACGCGCCGTATTCACCTTCGGACTACCACTTACATCGATCGATGCAGCAGGGACTCTCAGAGCAACACTTACATTCTTTTACATTCCAAAATTTGGCTTGATGAATGGATGGCATTAAGAGTCAATTCTTTGAATTAAACCCTCAAATTTTGTGAAATAAATGTCTTCTTTCCTATAAAACCGAGGGTGTATGTAATATAATGAGGCACCTAATGTAAAAAAATCAAGTTCAATTTAAGATGAGTAAAAATTAATTTTCCTACTTTCCTATTATTTGATACAGAGTGTATGTCAATTAATGTAAGAACATAATTTTTTTATGGCTTGTTTACTGTTTGTATGGTGATTCGAATTGTGAACTTTAACATTTGTCTCGATCGTCAGCTGACTGCATCAACACATTTTACGTGAGGAAAATTTACGATCAATCATTGTACGTTCATGAATCGTATCTATTTTTAAAATGACATGATATGGCAGTACTGAGTCATTATCTCTTGTAAGTAAAACGAAATATAGCAGGATATGTTCGTACATATCGAAACGGATACTCATAATCAGAGAAATCATACAATACTCTGCTGTTTATTAGATTTATTATGGCATAACTGGCTGACAAATAAAATACAAATAATCGACAGTTTAAAGAGAAAATAAATGTTGTTTTGATTAAACTCTTTAAAAGACAAATATGTTTAAAACTAAATGAATTCATATCAAAGCAATGGTTTGTGATTAAATACCGTCAGATAAAGGAGAGCTTTACGGTTTTCGTTCTTGGAATTTGTATAATTATTTCAATTTGTGTTAGGGCGAGGTAGTATGTTTATGATACTGCACACGTACAGAGTGTGACATCAAAACCTCGAATACATTTCAAAATGAGGCGCCCTCTCTTTACACCATTTGATATTTATTTATGAAAAAAAAATAATACCACGTTAATACTTCTTATTTCCTTTAATAGATGGCGCTGGAAACAATGGTCAATTCACAGTTTAACCTCTATAAACTTAAGAGTTTCGATAACTAGGCAGTATGAAATTCGACCATTTTCCGTTACCCCGGTAGTGGTTAGAACTATTTTAATGCTCTATTTTTTCCTTTTTTGTCAGTTCGCTGTAGTTTAGTTTGAACGATGGATATTGTAATTGTTGCATTATCTGTGTTTTTTATCGCAGCAAAAAGCAAAAGATATTTCGCGCACAAAAAAAGTTCGTCACGCAATACTTGAACATTTTTTTTAGTGATTAAAATCAGTTCAACCATTTTTGAGAAATAGGTACCTGAAGAAGTAAAAGTATGATTTTACAGGAGAGCGGTTGTAAGTTCCGCAGAAGTATGACGTCATTATAAACAACATAATGGCAGCTTCATCTATCCCCATAACCTAATTTTGAATTGTATATCTGTATTGAATCTGTACTTCGTATAACCTTTCCAATGGAAAGCAAGCTTCTCGGTTATGCTGTTGTGTTTCCAAGCTGCTACTGCTAATTACGGGGCCGGTTTTCAAAAAAAGAAATAGTATTACAATCTAAAGGCTGAATGAAGAAAAAGGAACGTTTTAGCTGGTTCAGTTCAAAGTCATGTTCACGAAGCAAATGAGCCAATACCATCTACTTTAGGCGAGCAAATTTCGAATAGTTCTACGTCATCCAAGAAGCCGAAACGACATTTTGAAGAACATGATAATTATTCATGTGCAGATAATTATGACATTTTAGACTTTAACAATTTTTAGACGGCAGTAAAAAAAAATTGGGTTCTAGAAAGAGGGGATCTGATTCCATTGGACCAACTCTAAAACATTCGATGTTGGAAGACAGACATGAAAATATGACAGACATGAATATGTCTGGATTCAATAATAAGTCACTATTTTGCCGTGGAATTCACTTCTTACCACACATAAAAGAAAAAAGGGAACATTTACCTCGAATATCAAAGTTAACATAAAAAAATATCATCTCCTAGTTACGTGAAACACTAAACTCGAAGAGATCTACTTCTCGATATGCGTTTCGCTAACCATGTTATCATCATTATGATTGGAGTCGATTGGATCATCGTCTGATGATGCTAACATGGTTAGCGAAATGTCCGTCGAGAAGTTAATTCGGCGTTTAGTGGTAAATATCTTTGAGTGTAGTGTGAATTAAACTTAAAATTGAAAGATTATATAGTTTTGTTTTGTAGTATTTTATAGTTTTGTTAAACTAATAAATAATCACACCCCTATAATCGGCATATGAACATTGTTTGCTATATTTCGTACATCGTTCAAATTAATCAATATAATTACTGAAGATAAAGTTGTAGATGCAGTCAACTACTGTGTAAAAAAAAAGTGTAAAACCAAATTAATTGTACAACGAAAATACAAAAGCCGTACAGATATAAGCTCCTGTGAATCGGGATAAAATAGTTTGGTGTACAGTCAATTAGGTGCCTGGTTAACAACTCTGTTTCAAGTTAAAATATTATCTTGCTCTTTGATGATTTGTGACTGTGAATCGTCAAGTCCTCAAAACGCAACATAACCTCACAAAAAACTAATAAACACGAAGCTTACAACATGCAACAAGCAACACAACATATTTCGCATTTCTTCTAAACAATGATTGTAAAGAAATGCTTGGAAGATGGTATGGATGTTTTACTGGGAGGCCTAATACACAGTTGGAACGCATGGTCTGATTTCAAAATGATCCGAAACACTCTACTGTGTCACAACACAGTTAAGAACTCCTTCCGAATTACCGGACTTAAATCTATTAGAAAGAAAGCTGAAGGAACACCGCATAAATAATAAAATCCAATTGTGATAAGCCCTGGAAGAGGCGTGTTTTCTACTGGATACTACTGTGACAACAAATTTAGCTTCCTCTACGAAACAAAAACCCTGTGAAGTTATTAAACAAACAAAGATAGGCTTACAGACCATTAAATATTACTCTGAATTATGAAGAAAAACTTGCCAAAAGATTGCTCTGCCAGAGGATTGTTTATCCTGTGCCAGAGTCCACGATTGATTTAAACAATTCAAGAAAGTCGTGAAGACATCAAGGGCGATGAACATCCTGATCCGAAAAAGTCCATGGTTACTGAAATTGTGCGTGAATTTGTAAGACAATCGCCAAAATCTTCATTGACAAACATGGAAATGGAATTGAACATGTCTAAAGATTCAATTCATCGCATTTTGACCGATGATTTGGGACTTCGGAATTCTTGTGGTCGCTTTGTTTCACGCAAATTATGAACAAGGAGTTCGTTCCACCTGTTGAAACCATCAATGGTGTGTTTTATCTTGGTGTTATGAAGCGTCTTTTGCAGGTATTCGTCGTGTGCGGCGACAATACCGTCAACAAGGCAGCTGGCGCTTGTTCCACGCTCATCGGTGATTTTTTGACCATTCATTCACCACACTCGCCTGATTTGGCTCCCTGTGACTTCCGTTTTTTCGAAAAACTTAATTTGACGATGTTATGTCGACATTGAAGCCATTCAAAAGGCGTCCACCGCCATCCTAAAGGACCTCAAAAATGCATTCGACAATCTAATTGAGCGTGCAAAACGTTGTGTTGACAAGCAAAGAGACTATTTTTTGTGAAAAAGTCCTGTTTTCCGTGAGACGCACCTTGTATAACTTTAAAAAATTAATGTATACGGAGTTTTTGGTATGGAAAATCGTTGAAAATTGGGCTTTGCCAGATAAAATGGCTTAAAATGAAAAAGGTTATGTTAACATGAAGTACACAGACTCTATTTACCAACTGTACATACAGAAAAATACTTACTATCTGGAAAAGAGGAAAGAAAGTGCGTAAAAAAAGAATAAGAATAATATCATCAGTGCATTGGACTGGAGAAATTATTCCTGGGACGGTTTATTCACCAGATTTTGAACCGCTCGACTCTCACTTATTTCACAGTTGACAATGATGACAAAAATGTCATCATTCAGTCAACGAAAATAATGGAGATTATTTTCAATAACAAATATGCATTAGTCTTTTATGAATATATTATAAAATTTATATAAACAAAAGCACCTAATCAACTAGTACATTTATTAAAAAAAATTACACCTAGCATGAACTTCACTACAAAATAACCCTTAATAACATTATAAAAATAAAACGTTTTAGAAACATGACATTAAAATAATGTTCCATTCACCAAAGATTTTAAAAATATATACAGTGTAAAAAATTAGTTTTAGTATGTGCAAAAAAATGCAGAAAAGTGCATAGTTATTGAGGCGACATGCATAAATGCGTTTTCTTTCGTTTTGAAGAAAATATCATCAACTAAAGAACTAGGTTAACTTTAATAAATATACTCGATTCAACTTAAAACTACAATTTTGTATGGAGTCGAGCCTTCACTTAATCCTGTTCGTTTTATGGAACAATATTTTCTTTTTCCGATACTTTTTTTTACATTTATGTTTAAAATAGTATAGGACTGTTCAAATATTATGTTTATTTTCTTTATTAGTGCTAAACTATGTATATGATTTTTTTATAAAAATTGAAAAAAATAAACGTTTGTTGTAGTTTATCGTTTTTGTCGTAGTTGGGTTGGTCGTCTACATTTACAGACCATGTGACTTTCGGTA
This sequence comes from Cosmopolites sordidus, assembly GCA_031761425.1. Taxonomy (NCBI): domain Eukaryota; kingdom Metazoa; phylum Arthropoda; class Insecta; order Coleoptera; family Curculionidae; genus Cosmopolites; species Cosmopolites sordidus. The sequence continues at coordinate 165,723 of JARFXV010000014.1, forward strand.
CTAAATGAAGGCTCTGTATAAAAACATAATATGTCTAACTGATCAAATGCTTGTTTAATAGTCAAAGTTAATGCTTGTTTCAACAGAAATGCTATTTATTTTTGTGGGCTAGCAATAGTCAACATCAAACTGTGTCGGTAACACTTTGCGTATTGAAAGCTGGAAAAAATGGGCAGCGCACACGTTAAAAGACGACACGTTTCAAAGGTTAAAGATCTTTATTTTTGCGTAATGACAGCGCAAACCTTTTTTTACCTTTTGTTTACGAGTGATGAAGAATAAATGGATTTTATACCTCACCTGTCATACTTTGTAAATATTTTCCTAATCGATATTACCCACATAAGAAATCAATAAATAAATTTTAATAAACAAAATGTATATATATATATATATATATATATATATATATATATATATATGTATATATATATATATATATATATATATATATATATATATATATATATATATATATATATATATATATATATATATATATGCAGAAGCTAAAAGACACGAATGTATTCCTTAATGCGTGAGGATGGTACAATATGCAGGGAACGGACGGAAATGTTAGAGGATGTCCGAAGATTTTATTCAAAGTTATATGAGAATGAGAATCAAGCAAGAACAGCAATGCCCATTTAAGAACAAGTGCCGGATACCCTGGTAGAGGAAGTGACAAAGGCTATGCCAAGGCTCCAGGAAAGGATAGTATAACTGTGGAAATGTTAAAAGATGATGGTCGGACTTTACATAAAACACTGGCAAAATTATACTAAAAGTGTCTCAAACAACAAGAAGTACCCATCTTATGGGAAAATGCAGAACTGATTCTTTAACATAAGAAAGGATAAGGTGAAGATTTAAAGAACTACCGTCCAATAAGCCTCCTATCAGTGGTGTACAAAGTTGTCATCAAGATAATATCCAAAAGAATACTAAGAAAACTTAATGACGCACAATCAAGAGAGCAAGCAGGATTCAAAAGTGGATTCAGTACAATGGACCACATTCAGGTCCTACAGCAGATCATAGAAAGACACAACGAATACACTATGCCACTGTGCTTGGCTTTTATCGCTATGAAAAGGCATTTGATTCAATCTCAAAGCGGGCCATAATGGATGCATTGCTTAATCAAGGTATAGAGAAAGCCTATGTAAATCTACTAGAATCGATATATGATGAACCTACAGCGACGGTCCACCTTGACGATCTTGAGGTTGGAATAAATGTAAAGCGGGGCGTACGGCAGAGTGACGCAATATTGCCTCTTTTTTTCTCAGCCTGCCTGGAAGAAGTGTTCCGTAATCTGGATTGGGAACAGATTGGAATAGTGATTAATGGTGCATACTTAAATCATCTTAGATTCGCAGATGAAATCGTTCTTCTTTCACAAGACGTAGAGGAGCTGTAAGGACACGTACAAGAGCTGCAAAGGGCTGGGGAACCATTTGGCTTAAAAATAATCCAGAAGAACAGTCAGGTCATGTTCAATAAATTTGCTGAGGAGAAGAGGATTTCTATTTTAGGAACGGATTTGGAGCAGAGGGTTTCAATGGAAGGGGATACCGTCCGATAGGTGGAACGATGCGTCAAATGTAGCTGGCAGGCATTTGGCAGGCTCAGCATAGTGTTTAACAGTCAACTACCACTTTGCCCGAAGAGAAAAGTCTTTGATCAGTGTGTCCTGCCCGTTATGACATACGGAAGTGAGACTTGGACACTCACATCACAGTCAGTTCAAAAACTTCGAGTAGCACAGAAGGTAATGTATGTTTGGCATTACTAGACGGGGTGAAAAGAAAGTCAGTGACATCATTGGAAGAATAAAGGAATTGAAATGGAAGTGGGCAAGCCATGTAGTGAGGCGATGGGACGAAAGATAGACCAGGGCGGTCCTGGACTGGATACCGCTTGATCGCAAACGTCAACGGAGAAGACCGAATTGATACGGGTTGATGATGACGATGATACATATTATTTAATTATATCATTATATACACACACACATTAAATTATCAGTATCATTGCTGAAATTAATGGTATTTGTTTTTTTTATATAAATCATTTCTTTTTTTATATTGTTTTTCGAAATTTAAATTTTTATGTCAAAATTAAACAACAAATATCAAAAAAGATAAAATAATATTATTTTTTAATATAGAATATTAAAAAATTATTGAAATTAAAAAATATATTTTATGCAAAAAAAATTAAAAACTCAATTATTTAACGAGATAGCTGGTATGCGTTAAAATATAAATGTATACTGTTTATAAAAATAATATCTATTATATAATTGTAATTGTTCTGAGGACGGTACAATAAAAGAAACCGAAACGTTTATAAAATAGTAAAAGAACAATAATATTATTAATACAATTCATCGAAAATCCCAAAAAAACAAATATGATGCGTTCATCAGAAATGCGATAAAAAAGTTTCTTGCAAATTTTTAGAATACATAGGCTGTCGTGTAAAATACTGATGGCCAGATTCAGTTTTCGGAACAGCCGGAAGTCGCAGGGAACTAAATCAGGTGAATATGGGCCATGATAGCGCACAACGAGATATTTAGGCAAAACATCATGTATAGTCATGATGTTTTCTTTCTTTTTTTGCGTCCTACCCCCAAAATATATAATGAGCTAGTGGACCGAGGAAGTTTTCAGTGACTTGTATCGCGTAATCGTGTAAAACAAACAACGCTTAACATTTTCTGAAAATTGGATACCATTGAAACTGTTTTGTTTTAGCTGGGTTTTAACATAGATTGATTCCAAAAGTATTATTCTCCTTCGTTTTTGATGCAAAGAATTGGACTCTCGGTACACCCAAGCGCCCGACAAAATCGTCACAAAAATGGCTGGCTGAAGGTACGCGAGCTTGCTGACACTATAAACATCTGGATCGACCGTATCCACTTCATTTTACACGATGTTTTGAGTATGAAAAAGCTTTCCGCTTGATGAATGCGCCTTTATTACCAGTCGTCACTTCTCGAGACTGTTTAGACTTATTTAAACACATTTCTGCCGAGTTTCTCTGACGTTTTATAACATCAGATGAAACTTGGGTTTACCATTGTCACTGGTACAGTAGCAGTTCAAACAGTGGATGAAAGTGTGCCAAAGAAAGTGAAAAGAGTTTTCTCTTTTCAGAAAAAGTTTTCTCGTCTAGGGAGTATAATGCTTCACCACTAGACTAACTGAAGAGACCTATTCTGACTAAAACTCCGCATTTGTTGGTGCCAGTACAAAACTTCGCGATTAACAATTCCACACACTTCCGCATACACCTTATTCGCCGGATTTGGTTCCTAGAGATATATTTCTCTTCCAAAAACCTGAAGACAAGTTTCACTGGACGAAGATTCACTTTCAGGGACGAGACCAAAGATGAGACGACGACTTATTTTGTAGAGTTGGACGTATCGCATTACACTGACGGTATTCTCGTGGTAATTTCAAGAAAAATCAAAATGGTTGTTATGTAATATACGTCAATGATTCCCACAAACGGTTATGATTTTATCGAGCTCAACATGTTGTACTAAAGAAAGATGAATTATCAATTATGAAGACTGGTTTCATTAAGACATACGTTTATCTTAACAAGTAATCTCAAGTGGCCACTTGAAGCCATTAAAGATGAATCTGAATGCGTTTTGATCACACATACATCAAGCAAATACATTTGCGATTGACATACGTGAGTACGTTCCATGGAGGTGTTCGGAAAGTCCGTAAGGATTTTTTTCAGAGATAGAGAAACGCTAATAGTATATGAAAATATTTATTGAGTGCCTTATGAAATTATTATCATTATTTATAACTGTTATTATTATTATTATTATTATTATTTATAAATATCTGTTCTTATATAAATAAATAATCACTGGGTAAAAACAAAAAACCAAAGACAAATTTCTCAGTGATTCTTTAACGTTAACGTTTCGGGAGGTCTTCTCCCCCCGTTTTCAAAAGGAATGTAAAAAATAAATTATATTAATTTCTATAATAGAAAAGAATCACCGAGAAATTTGCCTCCGTTTGGTTTTTTGTTTTTTACCCAGTGATTCTTTATTTACATAAGAACAGATATTTTTGATATTTTTTGAGTTTTAATGATCTTAAGGAGAGATTCGGCCCAGCAGATTCGTTCATTATATTCGTGCGGGCCCCACACCTCGCATTGGTAGGCGTATCAAAAACACAGAGCGCGGTGCATGGACCTTCACCTATTATGTTCTTTATTTCGTCAACATCACTGCTTCAAGGAAGGCCAGAGCGATGTCGGCCTCTGAACCGACAAAAGCAATGTTCCACTGTTGTCTTTCCAACAGAACCCTCTCCGTAAACGACACAAAATCCTTTTTTTTTTGGTCGGACAACAGCTTTCGTCAAATAAAAATTGTAAATGCTATTTAAATGAACTTGATTAAATGATGGTAAATCAAAACGAATCTAAACATAAACACTGTAAATACCACAGGGAATTAATAATATGTAATACACAATGCTAAGCCCGCGCAGATTTTTGTTCACAAGCGCTAAAAGACCAATTGTAGAAAAATCCGTACGAACTTTCCTTATAACTCGACACTTTAGTCAGCACAGATCTGGTTAGATCGGGTGGTCTCAAACTGAAAGGCTCGATGAAAACGAAATATGCGAACAGTTTGTTAGATTAGCGTTTTCCTAGGTTTTTACTATTGCGTTATGAATTTTTCGTTTTCGTTACATCCACAAATGTACGATTTTGTTTTCTAGGACACTTATAAACACGATATTTATTACAACAATTTTTAAGTGTGCGGTGAAATTTAATACGGCTAAAAACAAATCCGTAAAATCAATTTATCTATCACCCATAATTTTTTTGTAACGCGAATATTTATATTATGCAATACGCAGTATTTTCGTCTAAAACATATTAAACCAGCCAGTTATTCCAACAAACTCAAACACACAAAAAATGGATCTTTTGACAGCAAGACCTTCAAACCAATGTGAAGATACCTGAAGAAGCCAAAAGTGTGAGCACACAATTCCAAGTCATAAAAGATGATGTAAGATGGTTAGGTCATTGCTACATGATGCAGAGCACTAGGATGTCGAATCAGATCCTGTAAGGCGAATTAAATAACAAGAAAAAAAATCTGAGGGGATCCAAAGAGAAGATATAAAAATCTCCTGATCTTAAGTCCGAGTGTCGATTCGTTCATTCAGTGAAAAGTCTGACGTTACGCCAAAATCGCCTCCGACTGAAGAATCCAACTGAAGTGCACGCGTCGTTGCGCTCGCTCTTATAGGCGGCCGGCGACTGCGCAGATTGTATCGGGGTAGTTCGGGACTATTCGTGGCGCTCGGCAACGCTATCGGGCGTTCGTTCATTGATTTTTCTTCCTCGTCGCCACGTTGCTGGATTTCTTCTTTTTTCAGAAGCCTTCAACTTTGATTTTATGTCCTGTTTATAGATGGTGCGGAAGTGATTTGGTTGTTTTTATGTTCTTGTATTCTGGCCGAGATTCGTCTGTTTGTCCTATGTACGTTCTGTTACAGTCGGAAAAATATATTCCATATGCCCCAAAATTTCTCAGTTTAACTTTGTCCTTGGGGTTTTTAAAGTTATTTCTGTTGTTCTGATCTTACGTTTTCTAGCTATCTATAGTTTGTCTATCCTATCGGTAATTCCTTTTACGTATGGTAGCAGAACCTTTAGTGCATTTGCTTCCTGATCCTGAATGTGAATGACCTTCCTGATACAATTTTCTGAATATCCATTTTGTCTCAGGACTGTGGAAATTTTTGATAGTTCTTCGCTTCGAGTATCTGGTAGTGTCAGTCGAAAGGATCTGGATTTGAGAAGGATGATGATGGGATTTAGCGTTGAGGTATCGACCGATGTGAGTTGGTTTTCTATGCCTCGTGTATTTGAGGGTTCCAGAAAGTTGTCTTGTAATAAGAAGATCCAAAAATTGCAATTTTCTATTCTGTTTGATTTCCTGAATGAACTATATTCTGGGGTGAATTTCATTTAATTGGGTTAGGAAGTTATTTAGAAGTTCGTTTCCGTAAGGCCATGTTATAAAGATATCATCTACATATCGTTTCCAAAGTTTAGGTTTGAAAGGAACGTTGGCTAATGTTTTTGTTTCGAAGTCTGTCATGAACAGGTTGGGTATAACGGGTGAGACAGATGATTGGGGCACTGTCGGTCTGTCTGAAATCTGCTGGTTATATGTAAGGTATGGTAAGGAAAAATATGTATTCTTCAAGCAGTGTTGTGGGTAGGTAGTAAGTTTTTTGATTTCTACTTGATACATTTTCGATACAATGACTAGGCATATTCATTGAGGATAGTGATTCGGCAGCACTCTAGTAGAGAATAGTGATTCGGAGCACAGCTTTTGTGCGAAAGACTTACGAATTTTATTTCAGAGTTGAAGTTAGAGGCTAAAACAAGACATGGGACCCTCATACATGTTGCAAAACTTGTCTAACATCGTTAATAATTTGGTTGCTCGTAAAATGCGGTTTGCAGTGCGAATACTTTGGAGAAAACCGAAAGATCATATTACAAATTGGTATTTTTTACCTCACTAATATAGTAGGTATTAGACTAAAATCTAAATATACTCTACAGTATCCTAATTTACAATCAGTTTTACAGAACCTTGAACTCTGAACGGAGAAGAATCTGAATCTTCCGATTCTTTAAGTGTGCATGCAGATTTTCGACAGAAAATCAAAAACGGTCATCTGTTGGATGTTCCAGGATATGTTCCAACATATCGCATTACACACCCCTAAATTAAAGATTTAGTTTAAAACTGTCAAAATCACTGTCTGAACTTGGATTCAGATTAAAAGAATGGAATTTTCTCGAAGGTGACGCCAACATTGCTTTGATCAAGACATTTCTATAATGGAAAAGCGATATTCAGGTAAATGGAGCCCTAGTTAACTTGTTGATTATTGGTGAACGTTAATAAGAGAAGGGGAAACATCAACAACAATCTCAGGTGAGTCTCTCGCTGTAATTTGTTAAAAAAACGATGGGTGATAGAAAAAAAAAATATTATTTTCTGTCTTTGGGACAAAATCTGTGTAAGATGTTTTGTTCAAGCCACAAAGTTATTTCTAAGACAATACAAGACAAATTGTTTCTAAGATAATATTAACTTTCTAGAGTGATTTTACCGAGCATTTGAAAGTTTACACGGTATTAGTCTGAATATAAACAATTACTTTTATCCTTAATTATACGCTGATGAGATGAGTTGGTCAAAAAAAAGAGAAAATTTTATTACAGGTCAAAGAAAAACTAAAAAGTGTAATTTTCTAAAACTGCTTAGTTTATATAATTACTGACGTTTAGATTATTGTTAAATTAAAAAAAAAATCATATTGAGGACGTAACTGCTTTTTTTTAAAGCTGAAATCATATTCGTAACGCAATCACACCAGTTAAGCCACTTTACATTGTACATTGATGTACAATAATGTACGACATCGATACAAAAACCTTGCCTTAGAGTTTCCCCATAAATTATTGTTTCTGCCATCATGAACGAATGCTGGAAAAATGACAAAAAAACATATAAAAATCCCCAATAAACACCCTGTATGACAAGCATTACGCCTCGGGGACTTGGGGACTACACATACAATGTTATCGTTGCACATAACAATTTCTTTAAGCCTCTGTTAGTGGATTAATCTTATGACAGACAAGATAAAGGAAAATTAGTCATTTAATCTCGTTATTTAAAGGTTTCAGATACTGGATTCTCGGAATAATCTTGTTTATATAGCGTAAAATAGAATAATTAATAAAAATTTCCATTTTGACTTTCTACCTAGTGACAATTTCTAACTTGAGATCACAAAAATACTTTCTAACGAAAGTCAACGAGTTTCTTGGAACAGTTCTAATTGTACAACTACAGTTGTTTGTAATTCATGTGATTATATTCATGAATTCATTAATATGTCTAACCAGAATTACAGTATGTATTTAAACAAAGCGAAACAGTTCAAACAGAAACCGTTTTGATATTGCCATCAACTGTTTTAACATTGTAGCTTGCGTTTTAATTGATTTGAATGAAATTATTTTGCACAATTTTGAACTACAATTAGCCTAAATAAATTCGTAATTTGTAACTTGATTAATATGTAAACTACAATTAGTTTAGTTGATTTAACGACAATTAAAATAAGAAATTGTCGTAAAGGTCTGTTTAAAGTCAATTAAACTCTTACGAGATTGTAATATGACCTACAATATATTTGACCCTAACAATCGCCATGAACTTGTATTTTAAACTACAATTTGTAAAATAAATACAATTTTAACACTTTCAGAATATTGCCTTGATTTGAAGCTTGAGCTACAGTCGATGATAATTCAAAATATAATTTTAAATTTTTAGAATATTTCGGGATATTCTTTTAATAATAGTTGTATAATTTTTAAGTGGACTTGATAAAAATTTTGTTACTAACTATTTTGAACTACAATCGGTCGAGATATAACTGTTTATTAAAAGTTATTCGATTCTTGGAATCTCTGATATAAGCTTCTTGACTGTTCTAAATATGCGTTTCGAACTACAATTTGTTTAGTAGGTTGTAGGAAGTTGAATGACAATTGATTTAAAATTTAATATGAAATTATTATAAAGATCTCTTTTATGCCAACTATACCCAACCTTCCAAACGTTAACCTTGTGTATGAAACAGCCTCTATCCTGAATTTCACTTTGTGTAATATTTGCTGATCTTAGGTCCTCTTTAATTGCAGCAATCCATTTAATTATTTCTACTTTAGCTTTACTCCTATTTTCATAAAATTCGACTATTTGTCTAGTTAACCTACTTGGATTCATCCGTTTTATGTGCCCGTAAAACTTAAGTCTTCTTTTTCTCATATCGCTATGTATATCTGTGTATTGTTTGATTTCTTCGTTTTCTCGAAGTCGGTATGTTGTGCTATTTATTTGTTTGGGCCCTAGGATTTTTCTTATGATTTTTCTTTCCTTCTTTTCAATGTCCTCGATGTCCCTCTTTCTATTCAAAATGAGCGTTTCCGCAGCATATAGACATTCTGGCTTAATAACTGTGTTGTAATGTCTCAGTTTTGTGTTTTTAGATAGGCATTTTTTGTTGTAAATGTTTTGTGTAAGTCTCAATACCTTTTCCATTTTTTGACATCTACCCTTATTGGCCGCTTTTTCCAACCCATTTTCCATGATTATTTCACCTAAATATTTGAATTGAGAGACTCGTCTGATGTTACCATATTTTGTTTTTAGAAATGGCGTTCTTAGTCTGTTGCAGGTCATGTATTGTGTCTTTTCAAAGGAAATTTGGAGTCCTACATTTTCTGCTGTTTCTTTTAGGATTTCAATCTGTTTCTGTGCCGTTAATACATCTTGAGCTAAAATTGCTAGAGCATCAGCAAATGCCAGACAATCAATTTTGATGTTGATTCTCCCCAGTTTAATGGGCTGGTTAATATTCAGTTTCGACTTTTTTTCACGTCACTCCTGTATTACTTTTTCTAAAACACAGTTAAATAAGAGTGACGAGAGTCCATCCCCTTGTCTCACTCCAGTTTTAATTTCGAAGGGCTCTGAGTTAGTTAATGTTGCTTTGATAATTGCCAGCGTTTTCATATCTAGTCCTTGTTCTTTCAAGATTCGCGGTCAATAGAATCATATGCTTTTTTGAAATCCACAAATGTACAGACGAGATTTTTATTGTACAGTTTTTGATGTCTTAGAATCAACTTCAGATTCAGGATCTGTTCAGGGCAGGATCTGCCCGGTCGAAAACCTGCTTGATATTCACCAATGTTAGGTTCTAACTGTCCCTGTGCTCTGTCTAGTAGACATTGAGATAGAATCTTGTAACAAACTGGGAGAAGAGATATCCCTTTATAATTGTTTACATCCGTTCTATCTCCTTTCTTATGTAGTGGATGGATTAGAGCATCTTTCCAATCTTCCGGAATCCGTTCGGTTCGCCAAACTTCTTGTAGAATTTTGGTTATGTAGTGATTGTACCTGGACCAGCGGATTTCAAAAGTTCCGCAGTGATTCCATCTTCACCAGAAACTTTGTTATTTTTAAGCCGCTTGATTTGCCTAATTATTTCATCTTCATTCGGTGGTAATGAATCTGGGTTTGCTTGTTTAGGCTTTAGTGTTGCTAATTTGTTTAAGGGCTCAGGACAGTTTAGTATTTGTTCAAAATATTTCGCAAGTTCTTTACAATTATCTTGGTTATTTAGAGCCAATTGTCCGTTTTCCTTTTGGAAGCAAAGACTTTGCGGTTGATAGCCTGTTAATTTAGTTTTAAATGTTTTGTAAAAGTTTCGAGTGTTATTTTTGTGGAAATCTTTTTCTATTTCATTAAGTTGATTGTTTTCATATTTTCTTTTAGTTTGTTTAATTAGCTTCGATGTTTCTTTTCTTACTTCCAAAAATATGTTATAGTTTATTGCTGTTTTTTGACTGTTCCAATCTTTGAATGCTTCACCTCGGCTCAATACTGGTTGTTCGCAAACTTCATCCCACCACGGATGTTTTCTACGTTTTTGTAAAGGGACCAACTTTAAGGCTGTTTTAATAATTTAATTAATATTTTATATATTATATAATTTAATAATATATATATATATATATATATATATATATATATATATATATATATATATATATATATATATATATAATCTTCTTCCTTAAACTACAAGGGATTCAATCCAAACTAAATTTTTTAGAATGCGGTCGTTCTTCTAAAATGACAAATATTGTTTATTCAGATGTTTTACAATTTTCTTGAAACTCTAGTTTGAACTAGAGCTTCAGTTTGATTTAATTTTCGAAAAAAACTAGAATTGGGTTTCACTCAACATCATTTCTGATATTTCATAATGTGTTGCCTAAGTTACCCATAAGATTTTTCCTCGTAATTGAAATTATTAGAATAAATTTTAATTTTTTTGCATTTTGTAGTTTGATTTACAGTTGATAAAAACCAATATACATAATAATACAACTAAACATCTGTTAAAACAGAATGACCTTATAATGCATCCTTTGGAGCGTTTTATTCGTGATCAATAGTAGTGAGTAAACACTCTGTATGATGCGAATATAACACACTGCATACGTATTGTTGGTGATCTAAATTCAATGCGTCAATAATGAAAGTTTATATAATTAGTAATATTATTATATTGTAGGATTTGTTGACTAGTTAGAAAAGGAAAAACTGTATTGTCGTCACGATATTTTTTTTAAACAATTTCTATATGTAATTACACCAAATAAATTATTGCTGCGAATGTCGGTTTTACTGTTGTCTATTCATGAATAAACACAACTCTGAAATATTAACTTGTTATCAGACGAATTAATTCTTTAAGACCAGTGATTAGTATTTGTCATAATCTACTAAAGTGTTTATTGTAAATTATTTAATAAATATTACTAAGCGTTAGATAAATTTCCTATAAATCAATTTTTTTATTTCAACTTTCAATAACATCAATATATATAACTCAATTCTAATATAATGTAACTTTAGCTAACATTATACGGATATTATATAGTTGAAAAATTGTTTATCCTTGATAAGTTAAAATAAATACTTTTTATCAGCGTACTGTTTGCTTTTTAAAGTGTATTCGAAAGCTGGGATGAACTTGAACCTCACGACAAAGCCATAGGACCATTTAACTACTCAAATCAAAAAAACTATGTACAACATTTTACGTGAACGTGAAGAAGAAAGAAGGCGACGTACTCTTCAAAGTCCAGAATTACCTTCCATCTACGTTGGTCTGTTTTTTCAGGGAACCTCCAACATGTGAAATGAAAGGGGGTTAATTTAACAATTTTTAATATTTTTAAGTTATTGGGATCGGAATTATCGAGATAATTTAATGGAGAATACCAGTGAAGTAATATATAGAGATTTTCCTGATAGAGTGCTGGTTTTTGTTAAAGAAACATGTTACATTATTATTCAGGAGGTTTTCGACGACGGTATCCATCCAGTCCGGACGAAGCCGGATCTTTCTAGTTGCGTTCCCACATGTAACAATATCATAAACACCATATTTGCCCGAAAAAAGCAAATTAAATTCATGACCAACTGTTGACCAACTTGATTAGATGAAATTGTGGTGAAGATTTGTCAAAGAAATACTGAGATTATACACTGTTGGAATACTCTTTTTGGGGGCTCTGTAAAGATAAAGATGTTTGAGTGAGATAGAAGAACTATTATGTACCACCAGTACCACTCGTACTTTATCTTTTAGAGCATCTAAAGTATGTGGGACACAAGCTTCCTAAACTTCTATTCATCTGGTTCTAAACGGGCAGAAAGCTCGAGAAATGACCTGCCGCCATTAACAAGAACATCCCCTCCTACAACAGCTATAGTTGGATGTATATGCCGTTCTATATTTACTGAGGTCTTACTCTACTTAGGCTGATTCATGTTATACAAAAAAAAACAAAATTTCTATTTCAGTATACACTACAGGCCAAAGTTTGAGACACCTTTAAAACTTCCCAAACTTTTGTTTTAATTACCAAATAATTATTATTTTTTAACTCGATAATATTTATTATAGTTTATTCAAGTTAATGTACTGTATCTATACTTTTGGTCATTCCTTCGTCCGCTCTCCAGGCTTTCAGTCTGAGCCCAACTGATGACGGTCTAAGGCCAGAAACTGATCTTGGGAGACGTTTGCTGGCACATGAAGGAATGGAAAAGCCACTCATGTGAAGCACCGGAGAACTTTCTGTACTTTTTAATACTTTTCTCTATTACACTTCCCTATTTTTCATATAAAGTTTCATATACGGAGTTGAGAAAAAGTTGTACGAACAATTTTGTAGGAAATTTAATTCTCTACAAAAAAGGCCCTCTCCATTTTCTTCATAAAATTCATATTTTTGGAGATATTCTCGATAATAAATTCATTAACTTCATCTAGCCAACATTTTAGGACCTACAACGTCATGTTTGAATATAAACAATTCATAAAACTATATCTTTTTCTCAAAATCGTATACTATAAAAGATACTTACAAAAAACTACGATTTTATCAAAAAATTAACATAGATCGTCTTCAGGTGAGTGCTATTTTTGTTAAAAAAAATTCCCCCCGTATTTTTTAATCAAAAGGAAGGTTTTTTGGGGCTATATATATATATATATATATATATATATATATATATATATATATATATATATATATATATATAATTTTTACCCTCCAAATTATATATATATATATATATATATATATATATATATATATATATATATATATATATATATATATATATAAACTTTTACCCTCCAAATTATTTGTGTTTGATGAGAAAAAAATCCTCACCAAAGAGGGGCGCTGTAGTTCGACAAGAGGTCGCTATTTTCATCTTAGTTTCCCATTCATTTAACATGGGAATTTTCGTTTTTTTCATTTAAATGGAAATTACACTAAATCATTTAAGTTTTTAGTAAATAACGATTATTTATTTAGAAAGCTGACTCTTTTCAGCTTTTCAAAACTCTGGAAGAACGCATGATAATCATAATTAAAAGACCACAATTAGTATATATATATATATATATATATATATATATATATATATATATATATATATATATATATATATATATATATATATATATATATCAGTAATAATTAGTAATACTCAGATATAAGTACTTTTTAAAACTGTTGTTGAAATGCCTTCTAGGTGGCAGATTTTTATTGGATCATATGTTGCATTTGTCAGATATCTTATGCAGTTCTTAATGTTTTAAAAGTAGATATTTTTCTAAATCGAGTAAAAAATGTGATTGATATCTCTAGTCGTAACCCAGATCATAATTTGACTGAAACTCAGTTAAAACTTTTAAATCGATGATGGAAAACGTCAAATCGATACAGTATTTTTTTAAGTTCTCTAAATTCAGAAGTCTTAGAAACTACTTTAAATGCAGATCTAGATGTGGAGCCAGATGACAACGCTACAAGTAACGGCAGGACTTAAATATTATATGTTGAATCAATTACAAATAATGCATAAGTATAAAAATTCTACTGATGTTTATTTATCTGTTTTAGTATCCACTTCATTCATCATATTTATTTTTACAGGTATTTCATCCCAGAGAAGATAATCGGGAACCGTTGGAGTTAGGATAATTTTTTTAGGTGGTACACTGTCTAGAGGAAAAAAAATATTTCCTGGAGCCAGGCATCATGCTAGATGGCTTTCAAAAACCGACGCATGTTTCGCTAACCATATCAGCATCAAGAGGAGATAATTTAATCTAATTTTAAAAACTAAAACTATGTTCTATTTATATGAGACCCCTAATGAAAAATATTCATTTTTGAACTTGGTTATTTGTTATTTTACATTCATGTGCTATTGTTTATTACAATTCGTGAATTAAAAATACTCTGATGTTCAGCAAACACTTTTCTAATCGAAATTTGAATTAAAATTATAAAAAAAAATATATAAAAATCAGTAATTCTTCTTGCACATTCGAAAAATTGCTCTAGTTTCTACAAAAGCAAATTTTGATCAGAAAAATTGGTTTTTCCTTTAATTATGACGTAGGCGAAACCAAAAGTTCACATGCATAAGCCAGAACCAAAAATCGTGTCGACCGGTGTAATAATTAATTATATAATTGTTAATACAAATTAACAAAAACTCTGGCATGTGTAAATAAATTAATAGAAAATAAATAAAAATGGGATTCAATAAATATACGCGACTTACATTTGCTCCAATAAAAATGAGTGCTGTCACCTAGAGGACGTTTCGTAAACTATTTTAAAAACTTTTGAATCATCAAAAAGTACTCGTAACAACTGATTACGGTGAAACTATATTGGTGAAACTATATACGGTGAAATATTAAATTATATACTTATATAATTATATTTTCAATTAAAATTAAAAAAAAACAAAAATTCCCATGTTAGGGGGTGTCCTCCCATGTCCAGGTCCCATTAAGGATGGATCGCGGCCGTATCTTGAAAACTATTTATCCCACAGCTTTGGGGAAAAAAAATTGTACTAAAAATGATCATGAGAAATTCACCAAAAATATTTTTAAGCTTCTAAAACGACCGCAAGAGGGCGTGACGAGCTAAACATTTTCAAAAATCATTTTTTTGTGTATTTTCAAGTGTTAACCGAGTAAGAAAAATTCTCAGTTATAATTAGCAAACTGTCTCCTACAACTTTGTTTTATGACATTTTGCCGTAACTTCGCGAATAAAGAAGTGGGGGGGAGTTTTACCTATTTAGATAAAAAGTCGTCTAATGTCCGTTTGCCTAAACCGTTTTTCCTAAATTTGTATTCATTTAAAAGACAATTGCTGGGACAATCAGATAATCTGGGAGATACATTATTTAGTTAATAAATGAAACCGCGAGGTGGCGTTACATTCAACAATAGTTTTTTTGAAGTTTTGTTCAGTTTTTTCAAATGGAATGGTACAGCTTTTATTACATGGCAAGAAAGGTAATTTAAGGAGGAATCGTCCAGTGAAAACCCGAAATCGACATGTCAAGAGATATTTCGATTTTTCTGAAAAAATCAGTTATTATTTCACTACTACCTGCATTAAGTTAAAAAAATATTAGCTCGTCACGCCCTATTGCGGTCGTTTTAGAAGCTTAAAAATATTTTGGTGAATTTCTCATGATCATTTTTAGTACAATTTTTTTTTCCCCAAAGCTGTGGGATAAATAGTTTTCAAGATGCGGCCGCGCTCCATCCTTAATGGGACACCTGGTATATATATATATATATATATATATATATATATATATATATATATATATATATATATATATATATATATATATATATATATATATATATATATATATATATATATATATGTATATATATATGCTATGCTAGACTATTAGTCCGGGAGTACATCCGATTGTTTGTATCCCGTTTATTGGGAACGTGCAGACGTTTCGCCAAGGTCACACTTGGCATTCTCAGTGCTTGTCTGAAGACTAGTCTGACCTTGGCGAAACATCTGCACGTTCCCAACAAAGGGGACACAAACGATCGGATGTATTCCCGGACTAATAGTTTAGCATATATATATATATATATATATATATATATATATATATATATATATATATATATATATATATATATATATATATATATATATACACATACACATATATATACATTCACGTTACTAATAAAAAAAAAACGTTTGTTGTGGTCTTAGACTTTAGGCCTGACATGTATAAAATTTTTCCGTTAATTATTCGAACTTTTCCTCAAAAACAAACTTATAACAAATACTAATCACTGAAAGATTAAGTCTGAAGCAAACCCAAGACAAGTCGCAATTCCCTATCGTTAATTTTTATGATATTGGTGTAATACCATTTTTTTATCTGGTTTACTGACAGAAAACAAGCACACTAACCCTAGCTTAAGGGCCTGACCGCCCGCCCTCAGGCCTTCCTCGCCCAACAGAGTGACTTGTTCTTCTTCGCGTGATGGATCAGCCATCTGGACAGAGGCTTGGTGTTCAGCCTGGCAACACATTGCAAAAGACCCCCCGAAGAATCGAGAGTTAAGAAAAACAAAACAAAACAAAAAGAAAACCGAAACAGGTATGCCACCTTGGAGTTAGTCGGGAATCACTGGCCGAAGCTCTGACAGTTTGTTAGTGAGAAGTTCGCTGATAAGCTGGTAGGCGAAAATGTAGATTGGCTAGTTGCAACGTCAATTTTCTCATTGAATCATTTGTCAAAACAGTTGTTTTTGATGTCTCGACTCGCGTTTCGCTAACCAAGTCGTCCACATCAGGAAATAATACAGTCTTTGATTTAAGACGGTAAATCTCTTTGACTTTAGTTGAAACGTGGCGTTTGG
The DNA here is from genome assembly GCA_031761425.1 of Cosmopolites sordidus. Lineage (NCBI taxonomy): Eukaryota > Metazoa > Arthropoda > Insecta > Coleoptera > Curculionidae > Cosmopolites > Cosmopolites sordidus. The sequence continues at coordinate 182,720 of JARFXV010000014.1, forward strand.
TTTTTTGGGGGCTGCAAATGAGAGACTCAAATGGCGCGAGGAGATACACAGAGCTTTGCAGTTCCATCACGAAAAAAATCACCAAAAAAACAATTCTGTATCATCCTGACTTTAAATCCAGATTGCAGAAGACCATGGAGACGAATTTTCGTTTTCACTTTCTTCATCAAACTCCGTTCATCATTCATTAGAGATTGGTCTCCTCTTTCTTTCCTCCACCTGTTCCTCCCATCTGTTCAGTCAATGGTACTGTCAAGGGTGTAAATCAAGTAATGCAAAACAGTTATTTTCCTTTTTGGAGGTGATACAGGTCAATATCTGACGCATCTTCAGAACGAGTTTCAACTCTCTACAGTCATTTGGTTGAAACGTGTTTAATTGTAGATTTTTCAACCGCATTCTGAAGGTGAGTGACGCCAACTCCGAGCTACCGCGTGACAAGGTAGAATTAGATCAATTAAATCAATCAATTTTGGGTTGAGGCATCATCTCCTGATGATGCTAACACGGCTGGCGAAACGCGCTTCGATAAATCAAAAACGAGTGATTTACGTTGTAAGTCTCCGAGTACAGTGTTATAGTTCTGGCAATAAACACCTTCGAACCTATTTCTTTTTATTAATCAACATAGCCACTCTACATTTCTCGACGTATAAAATCGGAAAGCGTAATAGGAATGTGTCTGTTAATACTGCCGATAGCGTTAGGACATACCACAAAGCTGGATAGTTGTTTTCTTGTTGTTTCAAGTTTAGTCTACGAGCAAGAGAGTGTTAAAAACTTTGAAAAATATACCTCGATGATTAAATATTAGCATTTGATCTAAAATTATTTTCTCTGTGGTGTTTGTAGAGATAAATAATCCCCAGTGCAATATATTAGTGGTGAACCCGATGATACATGACGTTTAAATGATGGTATATGAGTTCCCAATACTTAATAAATAACATACGATCAATAAAAATTTGTCTTATCAAAACTCTAAATCCATATGTCGTATATATAACAAACCTACCATAAATTTTCATCAACTAGTATAATAAAACATGAATTGTAGGACTGCTGTTGCGTAAAAAGGCAACGCTATCTCAGTCAGAATACCGAAAAATGATAATCCGTGCACTCTTTGCTTTAGATAAAGAATGACTGGAAATAGTTCTGGTCCTATATGGTTTAAGTTTGTGATTAGTAGCAAAATGGTAACGGTCCTTAATTCATTCAGTCCTCTGTTTGAACAACTGAAAACTGTAAACCTTTAGCAAAACTGACGAAATTGAAGGAAATAATCAACAGGAAGGGGCTAGATTGGGGCAAGGGAGAGGTCATTGTGTTTCCTCACGACTAACACATGACCATACCAGTTTAAGAAGATTCGCTAATGATTTGGTACATCCATCTCATACATTCTGTCACAGAAACACTGAAAATTGTTTTATAAATCACAAAATATTGCTTCAATTATCCAGATTATTTTGTCGCCTTCAAAATCGGCCCCATTAGAACAACCCAGTCAACGAAAAGGTACGTCCACAACTTTTGGTCGCCAAGACGCATGGATCTGTTGAATGGTTAGACGCATGCGTTGTTAAATAAGAGGCATGCAAGGACGCAAGGAAGAACCCATCGACTCCCATCGATGTTGGGTATTTTGGGTCCGCTCGCACACCAAATCTGAACGACAAGACAGATGAAAAAGCGAAAAATTGTGTGCGAAGTTTTGCCTTCTCGGCACGAAAGACTTTTTTGCATCAGATGGTGACTAATCCAAAACGTAGAAAATCATGGGCGGATCCAGGAAAACCATCAACATCGACAGCACGACCGAATCGCTTTATAAACAAGATAATGCTGTGCATTTGGTGGGATCAGAATGATGTCGTGTACCATGAGTACTGAAACCAGATGAATCATCTGAAACTAGATGAAACAGTTAATACCGTTCGCTACGTTCAACAAACCTACATTGATCGAAAAGCGACCAGAATAGGTTACAAGATATGAAAAAGTGGTTTTGCATCACGACAATGTCCGATCACACACAGCGAAAGCGGTCAGAGAACATATCTGCACCCGCCGTACGCACCAGACTTGGCCCCTTCCGACTACCACTTGTTAAAGATCCAGAATGGTATAGAAAGGAAAATATCACTGGAAGATCATTCGTACTGGTACACTTTTAACAACACAGAGACATCTCGTCAGATCGCGCACGAAGCAGGTTTGATTATCTCCATTAAAAATGCAGAAAACTCCTTCAATCGCCATCACATATTCAGAGGAAGAAAATGAAGACTGCCCCGCCCATCTTACCACTTTCACGACTTGAGAAAGGTATAAAAATATTTCTCAAAGAGACAAATGGGTGGTGGTAGCGTAATAGAAAAAAAACTGACAAAAGTTTTCATTTCTGGCTTAATGAACTGTCAAGACTACTTAAATATACTTCAAATACAATATATTGTGTGGGGAATATTTAGCAATATCGTGAAACGATATTTTAATATTCCAGCAAGATAATGCTCCCGTGTATATGGTCTGAGTTGTTTAGTGAGTGTTTTCAAAGGTACTGACCACATTTTAAACAAGCCAGCAAAGAACATCAACGAAAATGTTTGGGCATGGTGAGCCAGATACGTGTACAAAGATTCGAGTCGAGTTCAAACTCCAGAGGAGTTATAAAAGACAATTGAGGAGGAATGGACAAAATTTCCTCAAAATAACATCAAGCGACTTTACGAAACTCTCCCCAATCGAATGATTACAGTTTTAGACGAAGGAATTTCAGATGTAAAAGATCATCGATATCAATTCACCAGGTACACGTTTCCGTAAGTAAACCAAATTAATAAATACAACAAGGCATGAATAATACGAAACAAAAATTTGAAAAAAGGTGTCTCATTTTTTGCCCCGGACCTTAATATAAGAACCACGACAATGAAGGCGCCACTTGAGAGGAATGCGAACGGAAGCCACAGGAAAATCTTTTACACTGACGAAAACAGTTAAAATTTTTGTGGACAATAAGTTGTGGTTTTTGCCTATATAACTTTAAACGAATTAAAGGTGTTAAAATAAAAACTAACTAAAAATTTACCCAGACAAAATATTGTTTACATAGCCCCGTTACATAACTAACCCATCACCAAAATATAAAAGGAAACTAAAAACACCAACAAAAACAAAAATATTTTATGAGAAATACGGCAATGTGCAGCCAGGCTGTATATTATAATGTTACAATCATTCCCAATTTAATAAATCCAATGCATCTGAAATATCTCGTCATAAAAAATCGTCATCATAAAAAAAAAGGCTCCATTAGTATTAATAATAATTGTGCAAAGTTCGTGTTAGACAAGAACCTGCAAGTTGAGTAAAATTAAAAATTAAGGTAAAAGGTAACCTCATTTGTTAATAATTTGGTTAAAAAAAAGGGGGGGGGGGGGGGGGGGAATAAAACCGATACAGTAAAAAAAAATGTTACCAAACCAGGAAGCATGCAATGTAAGATGCTGTATTTAGAAAAAAAAACTAAAAACGAAAAAACTTTTGTTAGAGTTGGGTCAAAAAAAAAACTAAAACAATAGCTGGTAACCAAACCTTTTGTCAACTTACAAAAATATGAAATGCTGCGTTAGCTCAGATTCGGTTTGGTCCTGATTGGAGTTTGAGAACTGATCCTAAGATTGACACAAAAAAAATCAAAATTAAACAAGACTGTCGATCAAACATACACTATCGTCGAAAAATTTGAAACCGCCCATTTAAATTTAAAAATAATCTCAAGGTGCACAGTCTCTTCTAAATATTGACGAGGCTTTCTTGTTGTTAGGTCCCCCACCATAATTCTTGACCCCTACGTTTGGACCTATTCGATTCAGAATATTTCCGGCCGTATATTTATTTTAAAGCGCCATCTTTAAGGCATGTTGAGGATGATCTCATGATGTAGGGCGCTTAAAAAAACACATCCCGCCGATAGGATGTACGATATGGCAAGAGAGTTGACTAGATCAACTAACTCCCTCAGAAATGACCTAAAGAACTTAGCGGAAAAAAGTAGAACGACCGTTTGGATGAACTGGATACCGAAGACGGCACACTATGGCAGTCTAGAGGGCGCTTCAGAAAACTCCAGAACCGAACAAATCCGAAAAGAGAGATGGGATTAATTCTTCTTAGACAACGCATTCAAAACAAGGCAGAAAAAGCCTTCCTGAAGATAGCCGATCATCCCAATCGAAAACTACGGCGACTGACGGACTTTCCTTCGTCGGAAGGAAACCGTAGAACGGGATGGCAGAAGATATCGCAGACCTAAACACCAAATATCGGATGTTCAGGTGATGAAAGAAGAAAGAGAAAAAGTACAGTGAAATAGTGCGTTAGTCCGTAAGTACCAGAGTACCAAGAGCGTAATTATTTATATTTGAAAAGTCAAAAAACCTTCAGTATCATCATGAATGATATAAATAAAATTAATATCTTAAGGTAACATCTCGCTTTCGTACTTGTCCAGCAGAAAGGGAGTGATCGAAGCGCTTGCTCAAGCAGGGGAAACACCAATGCAGAGAAGCTAATGTGACCTAGCCAGTGATCAATCACTAGGTTGGGCTGGGAGATTTTATCCCATTCGGCGTATTTTTCAGACTTGGAAAAGTCTGTAAAATTATATATGAGTTATGGATGATGATTGCTTATTCCGTACACGTGCTATCCAGTGGTATAAGCGATCACAGGACCCCTGTGATGTTTTGGGAGATGTCTCAAAGCCAACCCGGCGAAAAGACAAAAATTGCGATGAATTGGTGGAAAAAGTACGTGAAATGATTGGCTACGAAACGAATTCGACTGTGAAATGGATAGAGAAGGAATGAAATACGAAATAAAGTTCGTTTTTGTTGTACGACTTACTCACATGATTTTTTGAATGATAAAATTAATTTTTAGCGAAAAAAATACGTCTCTGTGCTTCAACATCCTCCGTATTCGCCACATTTATCTCCGCGTGACTGTTTCCTGTTGCCGAAACTCAAACCGGCCATGAAAGGAACGTTTTATAAAAGTGTTAGACAAAAGTCCAAGTACCCGCTACGAGGGTCATTGAGGGGATTCCGAAAAACGACTCTCGAAGTTGAAGAAACTCTTGATCCTTCACATTTTATGAGTGATCACGTCACAGTGGAGTTCTGGCATGTATAAGCGCAATAAGATGGAGTTTCTGCGGCAATTTGTAATTGCTAATCAAACCTGAATGCATCACTACATATCGGAAAGGAATATTCAAAAACAGTGGGTTTTACCAGGCGAAAGTGTTTTGAAGGTCGTGGTCACTTTTTTCTTGGATTCGCAAAGCAATCGGACTTTTCACGGTTTTGAAAATATCGTGTTCCGTGCAGATTTTCCAAAGGTATTTTTTTCGAATTTTTCGAACGATCCCATGTAAATAACAAAAAAACCCTGCCAAAACCACAAGCAAAAAATTGTAAAACATCATCCTAGGTGATTCTCCTTGATTTAGGTGTAGATGAGTCATGCATCGGGATCCTTACTAGCTCAAGCGAGGGATTAGAACGGTTCATATCGTGCAGAATAAACATGATAATTTTTATCACAATAAATTTTTCCCGGAAAAAAATAACAAAAGTAATATTGTTACATAAAAAAAATCGATGGTGAACTACATGTTATCACATTATTTATGACTTTTTGTATATTTTTCTGTATTTAGTGTTATATTTTAGAATATTTTTCAAGGCGCATGAAACGCAATAAATAAATCAACATTTTTCAACGATAGTGTATATATTGTGAGATTCCCCAAAAAAAATTACATTCCTAACATTGTTTTTTTTTTATTTCTTCATTCCGAGACTTACCTCCACCAACAATAAAAATATTTTCATAATGCATCATCAAGAATGCTTAGTTATCAGTTTGATAAAGAGTATTGGTATTTTCTGCTGTTATTTATTTTATACAAGGTATAACTTAATGTACTGGTATATATATATATATATATATATATATATATATATATATATATATATATATATATATATATATATATATATATATATATATATATATATATAATTACTTGACTTAGGTAACTTAAAAAACACCCATAAATTGATTTGATACAACAGGAAATTCAAGCACAGAAACTATGGGTAAAATTAACTTCACTTTATCATAATTTAAAGGAACATAATTACAAGAAAAAGGGGTTTCATAACTATCAAACTACAAAGAGAAAAGATTTATTTCATTATCTATTATAATATCTATGTAGTTATTTGTCTTAGGCAACTTAAAAAACACCCATAAAATTATTTGATAGAATAGGAATCCAGGGGTTAAATCAATCCCACTTTGGGATAGTTTAAAGGGATAATATTGCTAGAAAAAGAATTAAAAAGAAAACTAAAAGGAAATATTGACCCAAAGCAAAGATTTTGCATGAGTGAGGAAAAATTATTGTTATACGACAGATGAAAATGCAAAGTATTGTGGAAAATCTTATTTTAGTGTAGACATCGACTATGAGACACAACAAATAGTTTTAGAGATTGTCAGGTTAGGTAACAGCATCATTAACCTTTTGCTATAGACAGAGAACATCAAAATGGCTGTATGTCTCCTAAGGACCCCTAGTTGGGATAGAAATCTCTCCCTCATCCACTTTACCCCCTTGACATAGTTTCTCCAGACTAGTATCTCTTTTATTTGCTTCGAAAATTTCGTTGCTTTAGAACAAAGAACATCAAAATGACTGGATCTGCCTCGAAGAACCTAGCATAGATTCAAACAGCTCACTCATCCGCTTTACTCCCCTGACATAGTTCCTCTAGACCATCATTTATGTTATTTACTTCAACAGTTTCATTGCTTTAGTCAGAGGATATCAAAATGACGAGATCTTACTCCGAAGAGTAACTAGCAAAGATTGAAACATCTCTCCCAACCACTTCCCCTGATATAGTCTTACCATTTCTTTTATTTGCTTTGAAAATTATTTCTTGCGGAAGGGAGAAATATAAAAAGAGGCAGAGGATAGTTGTAATGCAATGAACAATGTTTCAGCAAAACAGGCGTAGATGTAAATGGAACAGTGATAAATAAAGAACACATATATTAGGGTATGTAGACGACCTAAGCGTATTAACAAGATCCCAAAGTCATTAAGAGAGGTCCATGATGGTGAAAGCCAAAATAACCAGTCCAGAAATAAATAAAGACCAGTAGAAATGATGGAAATGAGAGCTAATTCAAGAAATGAACAGAATTGGACAATTGACAATAATCTAATCAATCTAATCTAGATTAAATCATCTCCTGATGATGCTAACATGGTTAGCAAAACGTGTGTCGAGAAGTTTCAGAAAGTGATTTGGTGTTTGGTGGTAAATCTCTTCGAGTTTAGTTTTAAACACCGAAGGTTCCAATAGAATTGATCTTCAATGGACAATGACAACATTGTACATTGTCATACAATGTTGTCATTGTAACTTATATGGAAAGCAAAGCGGATGAAAACAGCTTCACTGAAGATATTAGAAGCCGTATTAAGTAAGGTAGCACAACTACTTACCCCCTGTAGTCTGTTCTAAACTCAGACAAAGGGGCGTGAAAGTCAATATCAATAAGACACTTATTCGTCCAGTGAGCATTTATGGCTGATCCTTACAAAGAAAAGAGAAAAAATGCTTGCAGTGTTTGACAGAAAAGCACTCAAACGATTTTTGGTGCTGTAAATGATAATGCAAATTGGAGGAGGTAGAAACTCGAATTTTATATTGCCGGCTATGGGGGGGGGGGGGGGGGAGATGGGCAGGGCACGTGGCCAAATGCCAGGACAAAGAACCACTGCACATCAAAAACTAGCATGAGGACGCTGGAGGTTGAAGGAATGATGAAGGAAAGTTGTTTTAATTGATGATAGTAATATTGGACCATACTTCAGATTAATTTTTTTTCGTTATTTTTATTTATTTCTCATAAACAAAAGGGTATAATTTTTTTACTCTTTATCTAAAATGCTTATTAAAATTATTTCGTTAACTCACCCGATTACCCTGTATGATAACCCGATTAACACAAATATCCCGGACTCAAAATATGTTAAAAATAAAAACAAAATAAACGTAAAAGAGATTAAAAAAGACTCCAACCAAGCTTTTTAGAAATTTATGAAGAATACTTGTAAAATTTATATTTAAGAAAATTAATTAAAAAAAATACAGCATCTTACAGTTCGTAAATATTAAAAATAAAGATTTTAGGCAAGTTTGAACACTGGCATTCTGAAAGGAAAAATGTTTTTAAGAAAAAAAACTTAGTTCAAGTAATGAGAAGAAGAAAAGTTTTTTTTTTACACAAAATAACCAGAGATTACCTGAACCAAGTCAAAATAGAGAAATACAATTAAAAATATATAAATTTTTTATCATGCTAGGTGAACAACATTTACAACATCGTTTCAAGGCGGATTTAAATGACATACCTCGTCGAAGAAGACTTGGGTCTTACGCAGGATCTGCTTCAGTTCGGTGAGCTCGAGGTAATTCTTCTTCAAGGCCTCTGCGTTCTGGTTCACTTCGCGAAGCTCGTTTTCGAGCTTCTCGAATGTGGCCTGAAAGAAAAAAAATCACGTGGAGCTATATCTGGTTAATATGCTAGCTGTGTACACTGCAGAAATAAATGCGTAAATTGTTTGGAATTTACCAACTTTTGGCAACCTCCCAGTTATCATATTCAATTCAATTTTATCCAACGATTTTTCAGTGTACATCAGTGCGTGTATTTTACTTCCATTTATAATAAAACATTTATTCCGGATGTGAAAATCACGATATGATTATTATTTACAGAGAAGCTCTCCAAAATTCCGAACACTCAGAAAAGAAAAGGAATCGAAAGTTTTTTTGTCCAATATTTTATCAACCGACGAAGCTTCTTTCAGGAGGAATGGGACGGTAGACATTTTGAACAGTTAATTTAATAAAATACCTCTAGATCGATCATTTCCCTTGGTTGTGGGGCTTCTGGGTTTTCTCCTGTATCCAACATGGGGATGCCATCTTTCTTGATTTCCTTTTCCAAGTAGCGCAGTTTCCTTTCCATCTCGTCGCATCTTCTGACTTCGTTGACGAATTTCCTTTGGAACACATTAACGTCAGGATTCAACTGGAAAAGAAGAGACAAATCATTATGTATAAAATATACCCAGGGTGTAAAAAAGCATATGCGTTTTTTATTTTGTCGATAACAGTAGCTGCAAATACGACGTTGCCGTACCGATCAGAGCAATTCATTTAGTCCGGCGTTTGCCGCAAAGCGTGAGTTCTATGTGTTTAACGTAGAAAAATAATATTTGAGGGTAATAATTTCATTAAAACACGTCTCGGTTAACGGAATCTGATATACAACGAGCAATTTTAGACGAAGAGGAGATAATTTTAAGTAATGTCTGAATGATTGTGGCGTGTTCATATATTTTTTTCTTCCTTTATTTGGGTTTTTCGCCACGATCTAAAACTCAAAAAATATCAAAATATCTGTTCTTATGTAAATAAAGAATCACTGGGTAAAAACAAAAATACCAAACGGAGACAAATTTCTCAGTGATTCTTTTTTTTTGTAATAAATTTGCCTAACGAACAAAATTTTAAGAATATAAAAATGTTCTAAAAAAATATACAAACTTTTAACGTTAACGTTTTGGGAAGTATTCTCCTCCCGTTTTAAAAACGAACCTAAAAATAAAGTATATTAATTTCTATAAATTATAAAAAGATAGAAAGTAAACATATTTTTTGTGTACGTCAATGATACTTACATTGACAATTACAATTATAAGTATCATTGACATACACAAAAAGTCTGATGGTCTGAAATACCATCTTCTGATTCAGACAGCGACGACATACTACTGTCGGAATTGCAGTAAACTGCTTCTGCTGGAACAGAATACTATAAAGGTAAAGATGGGGTTACAAAATAGCAAAAAAATCCATGCAGGACTACGATTCGCACCAGAGTTGAAAATATTATTTCTCATCTACCTGGTAAAATCAGTTGCGAGATATAAACTTACCTTTTCAGTACTTTTCATTATTATTTCCTGTTAATATGATTGATCAATTCTTCTACAGGAATATTATATATATTATACGGGATATATTTATATATTTTCCTAGTTTGAGAGGAAAATTCATTCGGGAATTAGGTTTATCTTTAGTAAGACGCCACCTGGACACAAGAAGATAGAACCAAAATCCCTTGAAAACATACAAGAACCGAAGGCAAAAAGACCTAATAGACTACAGAGATGTTCAATGTGCGCGAGGAAAAAAGATAGAAAGACTAGGCACATCTGTAAAAAATGTAAAACGCCGATATGTTATATATATGGTTAAAAGTAGATAGACAGTAGTCTTATAAATTAAAAAGACTGTGATTATAGCATATGTCACTTGAATATAGTACTCAAAAAAAGACTGAATAGTTTATAAGTAGAAGAAAAAGTTGAGTTTTTGTTATTTTTTAAATAAAAGTCTATTAAAATGTATACATAAATATATGTTTTACTTAAGCCCAATCACTATTAGTTATTACAAAATATTTCCTGTTAATAAGTGTCATATATTATTAATTTGTATTGGTTTTGTTTAATTTAATTTAATATGGGGTATGTCAAACCCCATCCAGTATAGCATGTGAGATTCAGTTACCTAGTATAGTGCGGTTCAAGATATATCGTTGACCGACTGGCTGTAATAAACTGTTAACAACCCCTGTCGTAACGAAATCCGGCAAAGTTGCAAAAAAAGTAAACAGGGCCTAATAAAATAACAGATAAAAGGATAAAATTAATTTTATGTGTGGTTTAGTAGTTTCGAAATATTTTAGTTTAGTACGCATTCTTTTCTTAAACAGTGCAGTTCTATAATTCCGATCTTATTTTTATTATTCCAAATGTGCTAAAAATTTGGCGTTCTCGGCAAGATAATGATCATTGTGCCTCCGGTAGGGCTAATTTTAAAAGAAAACTTTTATCCTCCGATGTTGTTGTTTCAATTGTTCATTTTTGCAATTAAACTTTTTGAAACATGATAGAACCCAATAAAATTGACTCCATTACCTTTCGTACAGTATAACATCCGATTTTTTTATTCAGATTGTACGATACAATCTATCAGATTCAAGAGGACATATTATGAATTAGTTAATCTCGAGAATCATGTTACAAGTAGCTATCAATGAATCACAAGTTAAGATACAATTGTCGTAAGACGAATCGTTGTAGAACTGTACACAAAATTTGCGTCAATTCATAATTATTGATATTAATTTTACTTTAAGAATAAACGGAATATTTTAGAGACATGTGAACATCAGATGGGTTATTTTCGAATTAAATTAACGAACATTTTTTAGATTAGTGAATTTTACTAATGAGATGGCGCCGATTTTACTTTACCATGGAGATTTAACTTGAGATGACGCCACTGCCATCCTATGCGATGCACCTGCATGGATGGACCTGCATCTTATGCAGCACTGCACCTTATGGACCTGCATCTTACGCCCAAAAGCTCTAAAACAACTGATTTATATACACTCTCTCTTCTTAAATGACGATGTAAATTCGTTAGCGAGATCCAGCGATTTGAAATTGTTAAAATACTGTCTTTGAGGTTATGTCGAAGGGGGGCGGGTGTTGCAAAACCAAAACATCTGTCACGTTTAAACAGCAAGAAGGGTATGATTAAAAACAAAATAAAAGGCGCGTTTGAAACAAATTTACTTCAAAATAGAGAGATTTCTGATTAGAAGAACCATATATAACAGTATTTATTATTATTATTATTATATACGTATGGGCCCTGGTGGACCACGCGAATTACAATTAGAGGCGTTTGTTGTTGTTAGCCTTCCTTTGCGCCCATACTAATTTCATTCTTTCGCTATGAGCTTTTTTCCTTTCGTCAGACCAAGTTGTTCCAGTCTTCCTACAGTTTTCTCTTTGGCCAACCTTCCAAACGTTAACGTTGGGTTCGTTCGTGAATTTCACTTTGTGTAATATTTACTGATCTTAGGTCCTCTTTAATTGCAGCAATCCATATAATTATTTCTATTAGCTATTTAGCTCTACTCCTATTTTCAGAAAATTCGACTATTTGTCTAGTTAGCCTACTCGGATTCATCCGTTTTATGTGTCCGTAAAACTTAAGTCTTCTTTTCTCATATCGCTATGTATATCTGTGTATTGTTTGATTTCTTGGTTTTCTCGAAGTCGGTATGTTGTGCTATTTATTTGTTTGGGGCCTAAGATTTTTCTTTCCTTCTTTTCAATCTCCTCTATGTGTCTCTTTCTATTCAAAATGAGCATTTCTGCTCCATATACACATTCTGGCTTAATAACTGTGTTGTAATGTCTCACTTTTGTGTTTTAGATATGAATTTTTGTTGTAAATGTTTTATGCAAGTCTCAATGCCGTTTCCATTATTTGACATCTACCCTTATAGGCCGCTTTTTCCAACCCATTTTCCATGATTATTTCACCTAAATATTTGAATTGAGAGACTCGTCTGATGTTACCATATTTTGTTTTTAGAAATGGTGTTCTTAGTCTGTTGCAGGTCATGTATTGTGTCTTTTCAAAGGAAATTTGGAGTCCTACCTTTTCTGCTGTTTCTTTTAGGATTTCAATCTGTTTCTGTGCCGTTAATACATCTTGAGCCAAAATTGCTAGAGACAATCAATTTTGATGATGGTTCTCCCCAGTTTAATGGGCTGGTCAATATTCAGGGCCGACTTTTTTTCGCGTTACTCCTGTATTACTTTTTCTAGAACACAGTTAAATAAGAGTGGCGAGATTCCATCCCCTCGTCTCACTCCAATTTTAATTTCGAAGGGCTCTGAGATGTCACCCATGAATGTAACTTTTGACCTTGTGTTAATTAAAGCTGCTTTAATAATTGCCAGCGTTTTCAGATCTAGTCCTTGTTCTTTCAAGATTTGCAATAAAGATTCGCGGTCAATAGAATCATATGCTTTTTTGAAATCCACAAATGTACAGACGAGATTTTTATTGTATAGTTTTTGATGTCTTAGGATCAACTTTAGATTCAGGACCTGTTCAACGCAGGATCTGCTCGGTCGAAAACCTGCTTGATATTCACCAATTTTAGGTTCTAACTGTCGCTGTGCTCTGTCTAGTAGACATTGAAATAGAATCTTGTAACAAACTAAGAGAAGATATATCCCTCTGTAGCTGTTTACACCCGTTCTATCTCCTTTCTTGTGTGGTGGATGGATTAGAGCATCTTTCCAATTTTCCGGAATCCGTTCGGTTCGCCAAACTTCTTGTAGAATTTTGGTTATTTCCTTGTATTGTACCTGGACCAGCGGATTTCAAAAGTGATTCCATCTTCACCAGAAGCTTTGTTATTTTTACCATCTTCATTCGGTGGTAATGAATCTTGGTTTGTTTGTTTAGGGTTTAGTGTTGGTAATTTGTTTAAGGGCTCAGGACAGTTTAGTATTTGTTCAAAATATTTCGCAAGTTCTTTGCAATTGTCTTGATTATTTAGAGCTAATTGTCCGTTTTCCTTTTGGAAGCAAATACTTTGGGGTTGATAGCTTGTTAATTTAGTTTTAAATGTTAGTTGTTTATTAAGCTCTTCTTAAAAGGTTTTATTTTCGTAGGGTTGAACTTTGGTATTACCAGTCTCTTTTGAATAAGTTTTCGAGGTTTTAAGCTAAGTTTGATTCTAGTCAAGTAGTGATCCGGGTCTATGTTAGCTCCTTTCCTGACTTGAACATTCAAAATTTCTTTATAATTGGGGTACGAAATGGCAACATGGTCAATTTGAAATTCACCCATGTACGTGTTTGGGCACCTTATTTTCTTCTTAAAATGGGTTGACATTATTTTTAGATTAAACTGCGAACATAGTTCAACCAATCTTCTACCATTATGGTTAGTCCATTTATGAGCGAGAAAACTGCCAACTGTTTTCCTGTACTTTCTTTCTTTCCCTAGTTGGGCGTTGAAATCACCCAATAGGATTTTTACATGGTTAGAGGAAATTTTAGAGATAGTCTTTTCCAGAATTTCCCAGGACTTGTTTATTTTTTCAGAATTAGATTTATTTTCTTCGTTAACTGGGAGGTGTGCATTGATTAATGTATAGTTTTTGTTAGCACACTTGAGGAATAGTGTAATAAGTCCATTATTTACTGGCTGGGCATTAGTTATAGAACCAAGAATGGTTTTTGAGATAGCAAAAGCAACACCTGAGTATTCTTTTGTACGTTTTACTTTTAAAAAGACTGTAGTTGCCGAATTCCAAGGTGTTATCATTTGTCAATCCGGTTTTTTGCAAAGTTAAAATTTGGATTTTTTGCTGATTCAATGTTCGCCCCAATTCGTATAGTTTTCCTGGATGCAGCAGAGAATTTATATTTACCGTTCCAAAGTTTTTGTTTTCGGTTTCAGACGTTGGCCAGAGGTCTCCGACTCCCTCTGAAAGATTTTGCGTTTAAGCCCGGGTGCCCCAGAATCCGAAAATCCGGTTGTACCAGCAAAGCTGGCAGAGGATTGTCTACCTCCTGGAGTAATTTTCTAATTACTAGAACGCTTCATCTTGTACTTTGAATTAAAGGTTTGAACCATGATGGTTCAGAGGTTAAGACTGGAGGGGTTAGTTCAAGAATTTAAATAACAGCCGCACTACTGGTGAACAGACACAGTATTTAGTATATTTTAATGAACAAGTTGTAAATCATCAGAAGAGTGCATGTATTGTTTCCATATTTCTAAGTTCCATGAGACTTTACTTTGTCCGGGGCTAAAAAATAAAACACCCCATGTCTATGCGTATTTTTACATTATTCTTCGATATTATTGATTTTTTCTTTTATATTTTAACTGGATTTACTAAAATAAATCAATATAGATAGTTATTTATATTATGACATACGGAAGTGAAACATGGACACTCACATCGCAATCGATTCAAAAACTTGGCATTACAAGACGAGACAGAAAGCTCTGCACATGGATCAAGGAACAAACGAAAGTCTGTGATATCATTGGAAGAGTAAAGCAATTGAAATGGAGATGGGCAGGCCATATAGCGAGGCGATGGGATGACAGATGGACCAATTCAATCCTGGAGTGGATACCGCTTAATCGCAAACGTCCGCGAAGAAGACCGAAAGCACGATGGATTGATGCCATCGTTAAGTATATTGGACCAGAGTGGCAGAGGAAAGCCCAGGACCGTGAAAGTTGAAAGCATGTTAAAGAGGCCTTCATCCTGCAGTGGATCGACACGGGCTGATAATGATATACTTATTTATCCGGAATAGACAACAATAGTGTTGTTAAATGTTTACAAGTATTAATTAATATGAGATGAACTTTTAACCAAACAAATACGTAGAATACTATGTAGACTGACTGATTTTCGATAGGAACGAACACACTAGGGATTAAAAGACATCAATATACGAAAGTTAAATGTAAATTTCGCACAACATAATTGTCAGAAATAATAATTGATAAATATTTCAGTATAACCTAAAAACAATAAGATTTAAGAGTTTCAAAGAATCTAATCGATTTCCACATTATTTGTACATAGATCTTTCGAAGATTCTCATATCAAATTAAGATGAATTTTTAGTAAAACAGATAAGGAAGATCTTTCGAAGATTCACATATCAAATTAAGATGAACTTTTAGTAAAACAGATAAGCATACAACCCAACCCATTTTGGAAGTAATACTTTGAAGATTGACTTTGATTTTACGAAAGGAACACTCAGAGATTAAAAGACATGAATATACTAAAGGTAAATGTACATTTCGCACAACATAATTGTTACAGATACTGATTGATAAATATTTCAGTGTAACATAAAATCAATAAGATATAAGTGTTTCAAAGAAATTAACTGATTTCCACATTATTTGTCTACAGATTTTTCGATGATTCACACATCAAAGCAAGGTGAACTTTTAGTAAAACAAATAAGCATACAACTCAACTCATTTTGGAAGTAATATTTTGAAGACTGACTTTGGCTTTACCCTAAGAACACTCAGAGATTAAAAGACAAGAATATATGGAAGTTAAATGCACCATTAGTTATTTCCAAACTGTTATTATGTTAATGAATAATTAAAATAGGTGTAAAAATACATAAAAATCACAACAATTACTGATTATTTGTTTGAAAAACCATAAAAATTGCAAAAAGGTTTAATCAATGATCAAAAACAAAGATCAATAATATTTCATAGCTTAATTATACTTTTTTCCTATTTATTACTGTACTTTACATTTTAAAAGGACGAGACTGTGTTATGAATCGTAACAGTGAAACTTTCTTAGAATTAAAAAAATTCCATGCTACCTACAAAAGCAGTCAAACAATGTTAACCTCATAAATATTGCAATAGGTTGTTGGCATTTTTTTAAACGGATTCAGCAGAACTGTACGTGGATTTTCATTCATTTTCATCGGTATTTATAATTAGAATTGCGGTACTTACGTCTCTGAACTGGACAAGTCCCAGTTCACCCAATTCTGAGACACAGGCATAAGCTGCTTCGCTCTGAAGAAATAGTTGACACAGCGTCATTTCCGCACTGCGGAACAACGAACCCATGGCGATGGCCTTTTTCGACACTTCACTCTTTAACTAAAAGGATACGACAAAATTGAAAACGATCAATTTTTCAGTACACTTCCGTTTAAACGTACACCCTCCAAAGAGTCCAACATAAATGACAGCGGCTGCGGCATAGATCGATGGTTAATCGGAATGGGCATGCGTAGAAATCAGAAATCTTAAAATAAAAAATTAGTATTAAAAAAATCATTGCGTACATTAATCATTACCTAAAAGTTCAATTATTATACAAGGTGTACAAAGACAGAAGACATTTAATAAAAAAAGGATGTATAATTAACAGCTGTTATTTATTTTTCTGTGGCGACATCTACCCAACCTTATGAGTACTTTAACTTCAGAAATTCTCCAAGAGATGGCGCTGAATGCGTCGATATTTTAGAGGGATAACTGATTTGTCTTTACATTTGATTTTGTTCCTCTACTAACGTGAACATCATAGACAACTGTTAGGTCATTTCAAGGAATGACAATTTTGATGATTGTTTATGATGGTGATCAGGTAAACTGCAAACGTTGAAAAATAAAATGTTTCTTAGACAGAAATATATTAATAACCATATTAACCAACATATTAGAACAAATTTATGTAGAATAGGCGTTCATTCTAATTAAAATCTATAATTTATTAGTACAATTTTTAGTTTGAGAGTGAACTATTATTACTACTATACGTTATAAAGTGAAACTGCAACCAGGACAAACAAATCTTATTGAAAATATACATTTATTATTGATTCTGATAATTATTTCTGTTTTGGTCCCTTGGTTTTAGGTAGAGTAAAAAATATTTCCGACGGTGTAGTATCTCTTACAGATCTCAAAAGCAAAAACAATATATTACTTTTTTCGTTTTATAACTTTATAAGGCGTTAGCGAATAAATAAAAAATCTGGCAACGTCACATATCTGATAAACCCTTTAAATATAAAACTAATTTATATTCCAAGTTAGTTTTATATTCAAATGATAAATCCACTAAGAAAACAAAAACAAACATTGTGTAACAAAATGTAAGAAATCATTTTTCATCAGACAGGACATGTTTTATGGAGTATAAAATACAAAAAATACGTTAATCTATAGAGATTTAGAACGGATTTATAAAGGATGAAATATAATAGTGGATAATATATTTGTACAACTAATATATACCTTCTTAATAAGCTTAAACAAGTTATAGTTAAATTCCAAGATAGAGAATCTAAGAGGTTCCACCTTGGCGTTTAATGTTTGTAAATAATTAAATGTTCATATTTTTCAAGTTGAATTTATACCATTCTATGGAAAATATCGCCAGTTGAGTATTTTCTGTCTAAAATTAATTTAATTTAATGTATGTAAAAATAAATTTTGTACATTTCGAACGAATAAATATATGTAAGAAAATTTGTCAACAGTTTGACGTGGTTGGTTATGCAACTTAATATTATGCAGTGTTTAACTTGTTGCGAGGAATGTGAAAAAGGGGATTTTTAACTTGAATTTATTCCATTCTATCTTGCTCTTTCTTTGGTAATCGCTATTAAATATTTACTTTACATTTCTGACATTTGATACATTATATAGTTTGTTCTATTTTACCATGGAAAAAATATGTTTTTTCTTAACAGTAAAATAATTCCGTAGGGAAAAGAAAATTACCACATTACTGTCACATCTTTAAATATTTACTGTTTAATATGGATTAGATTATTCAGTGGTCATTAGTTCGAACATTAATTTAACAAAGTAATGTCCATTTTAAAGCTACAAGATTTAAGTAAAAAGTTTCGAGTAAATTTGTTATTTACTCGAAATAAAAAATGATTCATGTTAAAAAAAAAGTCCATATTGTAATGTATACGATATGGTACACAAGCTACAGATAAGATATTTTTAAACTATTAACGTAATTTGTTATGCAACACAACTAGTTGCCAGCGTTATCACAGAACGTCAATCTATCTTAGCATCTTCGTTAGTCTGAGGAGTCTAGTCCCCAACAGACGAAATTGTGTCCTCCAATGTAAGGGATTGGTGGGGCTCGATCCCGGTCAATTAACTAAAAGAATGCTCATTTAGTGGAGAAGCAGGTTGTATATATATATATATATATATATATATATATATATATATATATATATATATATATATATATATATATATATATATATGTATATATATATATATATATATATATATATATATATATATATATGTATATATATATATATATATATATATATATATATATATATATATATATATATATATATATATATATATATATATATATATAGGGCAATGAAGCTTTGAGCTATGCCGTCTGGAGTCTATGCTCCTGGGAGGGTCACCCCTGGCGGACAGGTCAAGGCGGAGGCCTCAGACTAACATGATCCAAAATCTGCCAACTCGCATTGGACCAGCGTGGCAGATTACGGTCCATACCTTCAACATGGTATTTCAATATGTTGAAATATGACAGTACAACCTCAAACACGGCCCTCATTCCCCGGAGGCCAAGCGGCAACTACCTACGGCAGCGGGAAGACCTGCCCCAAGGCAGAGGGTGCTAAGAATCACCGGGTTAGATCAGGCTGCCATTGGACTTTTGACATTGCAACGTTAAATATACGGACTATGAAAACAGAGGTCCGATTGCAAGAACTGTTAATCGAACTTGACAACATACATTGGGATATTATTGGGCTCTGTGAAACACGAAGAAAGGGTGAAGAGTTAATCAAACTGGAACCAACTGGACACGTACTCTACACTCGAGGTACGGAAAATGGCCGATGTGGAGGAATTGGATTCCTCATCAATCGAAAGCTGAAGGACAGTGTGGTAAAATTTGAAAGTACATCCGACCGATTAGCCCAATGCGTCATTCAGCTGAATAAAAAGTTTAGGCTTCAAATCGTCCAAGCTTATGCACCAACTATAAGCCATAAAGATGAGGAAATTAAGGAATTTTATGATGATGTGGTCCAGCTCTTATACAAGGAGAAATGTAGGTACAAAATCCTGATGGGTGATTTTAATGCCAGAATTGGAACAACAAGAACAGACGAAAATGCAACTGGCCCCTATGGAACTGGTGAGCGAGACAATAGAGGTGACAGATTAGTTGATTTTGCTGAAGGACAAGAACTATATATTATGAATTCATTCTATAAGAAAAATATCAGCAGAAAATGGACATGGAAAAGTCCATCTGGGCTTACAAGCGAAATTGACTACATCATGACCAACGATAAAACAATATTTACCAATTGTACTGTCCTTAACAATTTTAATGTTGGAAGTGACCACCGAATGGTACGAGCAAGGGTTCAGATTGACTGTCGAAAAGAGCGCGAAAGAATGGTAAGATCAAAGAAGGGCAAGGTGGATTCTGGAAAACTGCTGGAGAGAGGAAGCGATTTTGAGATTGCTTTATCAAACCGGTTTGCTGCGTTACAAGATCCAGAGGAGGTGGAAATATCAGTTCAATATGAAGAAATCGCCAACAATGTACTTCAAACGGCTGCTTCAATAGCACCAGAAGAAAAATGTCTCAAACAAACAAAAATCTCCAGTGAGACCATTGATTTAATGAAGAAACGGCGAGCAATGAGAAATGCAGGTAGTCCTTTTGGGTCGAGTACACTATAAGAAAACGTATCAGAGAGGACACGCGCCGATTCAATATGCAGCTAGTGCAAAAAACCCTGGAAGAAAACAAAGGAATTAACAAAGCTAAAGAGAAGCTGATAAACAAAAGAACGCAAATATATGCTTTAAAGCGTGAGGATGGCACAATGTGCAGGGCGCGTACCGAAATGTTAGAGATTGTCAGAAGGTTTTATTCCCAGTTATATGAAGATCAGAGCCAGTCAGGGACAGCAATACCCACGGAAGAACAATATATAATGCCAGATATCCTAGTGGAGGAAGTAACAAATGCTATAGAATTGATGAAGAACGGCAAGGCTCCAGGAAAGGATAGTGTAACTGTCGAAATGCTAAAAGCTGGTAGTCGGACGTTACATAAAACACTGGCAAAATTATACTCAATATGCCTCAAAGAACAAAAAGTACCTGACTTATGGAAAAATGCAGAAGTGATCCTTTTACATAAAAAAGGAGCACAGGAAGATTTAAAGAACTACCGTCCAATAAGCCTCCTATCAGTGATGTACAAAGTTTTCACAAAGATAATTTCTAAAAGAATATTAAAAAAACTGAATGACGCACAACCAAGAGAACAAGCAGGATTCAGAAGTGGATTCAGTACAATGGACCACATCCAGGTTGTACAGCAGGTCATAGAAAGGCACAACGAATACACCATGCCACTGTGCTTGGCTTTTATCGATTACGAAAAAGCATTTGATTCCATCTCAAAGCATGCGATAATGGATGCACTGCTTAGCCAAGGTGTAGAGAGAGCCTATGTAAACCTATTAGAATCGATATATGATGGAGCTACAGCCACAATTCACCTTGATGATCTTAAAGTGGGAATTAATATAGAACGAGGTGTACGGCAGGGTGACGCAATATCGCCTATTATTTTCTCGGCTGGCCTTGAAGAAGTATTCCGTAAACTGGATTGGGAACAGGATGGTGTAAAGATCAATGGTGCAAACTTAAACCATCTTAGATTTGCAGATGATATTATTTTCATTTCACAAGACCCAGAGGAGCTGCAAAGACGCATACAAGAACTGCAAAGGGCTGGCGAACCATTTGGCTTGAAAATAAACCTGGAAAAGAGTCAGGTTATGTTGAATAACTTCGCTCAGGACAGAAGAATTTCAGTTTTAGGAAGGGATTTAGAGATTGTGGACAGCTTTATATATCTTGGGCAGAGGATTTCAATGGAGGGGAATACCGCCCGGGAGGTGGAACGGCGTGTTAAATGTGGCTGGCAGGCATTTGGTAGGCTCAACATAGTGTTTAAGAGCAGACTCCCACTTTGCCTGAAAAGAAAAGCAGCGCGTTCTACCCGTTATGACACACGGAAGTGAAACCTGGACACTCACATCGCAATCAATTCAAAAACTTCGGGTGACACAGAGGGGAATGGAAAGATGTATGCTTGGCATTACAAGACGAGACAGAAAGTCCTGTGCATGGATCAGGGAACAAACAAAAGTCTGTGACATCATTGGAAGAGTAAAACAATTGAAATGGAGATGGGCAGGCCATATAGCGAGGCGATGGGACGACAGACGGACCAAGGCAATCCTGGAGTGGATACCGCTTGATCGGAAACGTCCGCGCAGAAGACCGAAAGCACGATGGATTGATGACATCGTTAAGTATATTGGACCCGAGTGGCAGAGGGAAGCCCAGGACCGTGAGGGTTGGAAGCATGCTGAAGAGGCCTTCTTCCTGCAGTGGATCGATACGGGCTGATGATGATGATGATTTATATATATATATATATATATATATATATATATATATATATATATATATATATATATATATATATATATATATTCGTATCTTTTGGCAGATTCAGATCTCTGAACGATAAATGATGCAACACTGTAGAAAAATTATTCCTTATATTATAAAATGACAACCCAATGTCATCAAATCTATCAATTTATCGAACATAAATTTTTGTAGATGTATCAAAATCATAATGCACCACAATCGTCACAAAGATTTTGTATCGTCGTCATCTGAAATAGAAAAAAAGATTCGTTCGCTGAGGAGATCGAAACCGCAGCTCGAATTGGAAGAAATGGTCGTGATAGCTAGTCAGAAATTGGATCCAATAATGGATGTGCTCCTAGAAAATCCCGATCACTACGACCAGTATCTGTCAGTGGAGGAATATCAAGATGCTGTTGAAGCTTCGAATTTAATCAAGGAAATAATTAAAATTTTGGAGAGTTCCCACATTAAAATTAACGTTAAGTATTTGGATTTCGAACTTCAACGCTATAAAATTAACGTGAATGAAAACAACCATATTTTTGTCGATACCATCATGCTAATCCAGTTGATCGACCTGTACAATGTCCTAGCCGACATAAAAACAATAATGGAAGAGCTGTCAAGCTCAGCTGGAGTAAGTACTATAGTGCAAACAGATTCTTTACCCTCCATTGAGGAAGAAGACCTTCCCGATCCAAACAAGATTGTTTTAAGCCTGAAAGAACCTCTAACAGATGATGGTAGTTCAATTTTGGACACGTTGCAGAAAGATTATTTTGTGTTTCCTTCAATGACCAATATTAATGACGATTATGGCGAGGCTGGACAAGAGCGTCAAGGTTTCGAGAAAATAAACGACGTCCACAATGCAAATAAAGTTGTTATTAAATGTATTTACAATTTGCAAGAGGTCAGTAAGTACTTGGGTTTGGAGCGAAAAGATGTGTCGACTGTTTGCTCTTTGGTGCAAGTTGAGGAAGATAAGCAGAGTCGGCGAAGAAGCACTAATCCCGAAATCCAGGAAGCTCACGCCAAAGCTTTAGGTCATAAATGTTCTTGTGAGGATTGTGTGGGATCAAAGGGAAACATACATGTAAGTAGTGTTGTTGATGTTTTTGAGTAAAAATAATGTAATATTAATATTGATAATGATATAATAATAATATTTGACGTATCTGCGAAGCAAAGTAAACTAAACAACATAAATTAGATATGGTTAAATACCTATCCCATGTAGTTTCTCCTATGGTCTAATTATATACAAAGTAATACGAAAACTAAGATTTATAAGACACTCATTCGGTCAGTAGTTACCTATACAATGTGTTCCAAAAGAAAGTTTCTTTCTGATATAGCCACATAAATAAAAGAGAAACGTCCACAGCGGCGGTTCGTGCGGAAAAAACAGGTGGGGTACGTATAACTAAATTTTGGAATGGGGATTGGGAAATGCGTCGCAACCAAAAATTTTACATTTCTTAGTATCATACGCACACTTTGCTGTGTACCTAGATAATACAATTTTGCTGAATTCACCATAGAACCATGACCATTAAATCTGTTTGCAGTTGAAGTCCATCTTCCTAAATTTCTGAACAGCAAAGTGATCGATGACTTAATTATTAAAATTTGAAATTAGTTGACTTCATAAGTTTTTTTAATAGATTGAGCCGTTCCTGGCCCATAGTGTTTCTTAGAAATCTGTTGATTCGTTTGAGGGTACAGAAACATCTTTGGCTTTCCACAGTCGTCATAGAGACGGTACACAAAACAGTCAGCAACTCCACAGATTCACTAGCCCCATTGTGTTTCATATAATCAGTTTTTATTAATTTTAATTATTATTTATTAATTAATTTTCAGTAATTTACGTTTGCAAACAGGTTACACACAATTTTAATTTATTCATTTGGAAAGATGGCTCGATATCCACCAAATTTTTCAGTTTAAAGTATATTTGCAACAGTTATGAACAACGTTCATGAACCTATATGGTTAAGGTATCACAGATTTCCTTGCATTTCCTGACATTCGGATTGGGGTTCTCCTAGTCAGTAAATTTCCTTTTCTTTCTACGATTTTCTATGATCGTTTATATATATCTACATGTCTAATAATTTAAGTAAATAATCTTTAAAATAAATATTTTCCAATAGTACATTTTCTGACCATGATTGATCATTTTCAATAAGAACCATTGCAACTTCTTGCAATGTCCATATACATAAATAACACTTGGATAGCTTTAAAATGTGAAGATTTCCTAGGATTTGATGATAGTAATTATAAACTAGTGTCATCTTTCAAATATGTATATATGGACATATACCATATATATTTAAATATCATACAATTTCCCCGGAGATTCAAACACAAATTTCCTTTTAATATTATAATCATAGACTTGGAAAGAAGATTAAATTGATGACAATTAACTGACAATTGTTTCATTCATCTCCTGATGGTGCTAAAATAATGAGCGAAACGCGCATCCCGATATGTCATCCTGCCCTTATAACACCATCATTTAAAAACATTTAAGATTCTGCTTTTATTTGCAGGAATGCGAAGATGATAAAATTATCATCTGCATCAAAGGACGTAATCAGAACGAAGGTGATGTGAAAATCGTGATACGTCAGTGTCCCGATTGCAAAAAGCACGGCGCTGAAGACAAAGATAAACCTGAGACCAGACCTGTCGAAGAGACCAAACCGATTAGAAGCAGTGAATCCGCGCTTCCCACTAAAACGGAACCAGTATCATCATCATCTCCGGTCAGTGAATCAAAATTGGATAGACACGAACAGCCAGATTCAAAGCGTTCGTCATTAAGTAGTGATCCTGCGTTGGGATCTGATAAAAGTCACAAGTCTGTATCAATCAAGGACGAGAAATCAATCATCAGTGAACAGGAAGAAGCGAAAAATCAGGACGATTATGATCTAAGTGAAGAACCTGAAATAAAAGAAGAACCACCCATATTTTTTGATGAGAAAAAGTCTCTGGAGAGTTTAGTGTCGAGGGAAGAATCTGACTTGGAACAGAAGATCAAAGAAGAAATGGTGATACCAGAGGATCACCCCCAGTACCAAGCAAAGTACTCAAACATAAACTTGTTCCAAACAACTAACTTATGCCTGAAAACCGATACCGGTCAGGAACTCATCATTTCACTTAGAGTAACACCCAAAGAGTTTGAAGCCAGAAAACTAAGTTTACGAGATATATTCAGTGAGGATGAGTCATTCCAAAAGGATCAAAAGCCCCATGTCCCTGATGCAACGTATTTCGTCGAAGACCACGTCATTCCCCTGGAACGAACCAAAGTTTGCTCATCTCTCGATTTCGACGTCACCGTAGCTGACTCGAAAATAAGGGAAAAAGGAATCAAAAACAAGAACGCGAAGATCGTGGTGAAACTGAACGATTTCGGAATCGACAATCTTCTCAGAGCTTGTCGTCCCGCAAAGTGTTGCAGAAAATCTGTCCTGAACGAAAAAATGAAGAAATCAATGCCCTATCCTGCCAGCCTGCGATCATTACCGCTGGATGACTGTGACATAAACGTTATCAACGAGTCATTGCAGATGAGTTTGCAAAAGGTGAAGAACTCAACCAATTTGAAGAAGGACTATTTTCTCAAAGACTTGTCTCATGTCAATCAAATGCATACCGTGATGTATTTTCAAGTTAAACACGCTAAAACTGAAGATACATCGCCCAAAACTCATCAAAAATTGAAGCAGAAGCTAAATTATTACATCAACCTGGTGAATGACGGGGTAAATTTCAATCCCACTCAGAAATCCCATAAGGATATCAAGAACGAAGTGGTGAAGAAACATTCACTGGAAACCAACAAAAACCCGAAGCTGCTTGATGTTGATATAGTCGAAGTGATACCATCTTATCACTGGGTTGGTCAGAAAAATATTCCTTATGAAGACAGACCAATAATGACCAGACTTAATTATAACGACATAAGTGATTTGAAAAAACAAAGACAAGAAAATTGTTTTAAACAAATCAGTGCAGATAAGAATACCGTGCCTAAAATGGCGAAGAAGAAGAGTAAGAATCAGGGTAGTAGAATACCAGTGTTTCAGAAAAGAAGAGACCACAAAGGCGTTGAAGTGGAAAGAGTGGATTCAGAAGTGTATAACATCAGTCTCAGCTCTTTACCGAGAGACGAAGGCTTGCAGAAACGACATCCAGCCATTGGTAAGCTTGTAATTTCTTCCATTCGTTCCACATGTTCATTCCAGGCTCGGCTGTGTCTTCGCTCCCATTTGACGATGTTCTATATGTGTCATTATTATCTCATCGTCAAGTGAGCATTGGAGTGCGTCAAATACACCTTTATTTTAATTCTTTAAAAAATGTGATTTCGTAAAGTGCACTATAGGATCGCTGCGGTGCCATTGAGACCTGCGGCCCGAATAAGGTCTATAACAGTGAAAATTCAGCCTGTACTTTATGCCAAGTCCATCATTGGTAACAAAATATTAATGTGCAGACGTATGACGGTCAGTTAGTTAGTTCAAACAAATGAATTTGACAAAGAAAAATATAATAACCACTTAAAACTGAAACTGCAATTAATTCTTTTATTGGAAACCTTGGTGTGAAACTTAAAGAGATTTACTACTAAACACCAAATCACTTCGCTAACCATGTTCGCATCATCAGGAGATGATTTAATCTGTCTCTGAGATTTAAGCTGGACATGGAAAAATCCAAGAGGTAGACTTTATTCCTCGAGAATACTTAAATATTCCGAAATTTATAGCCCTGTGTCATTGATCAGATATTTTAAGACGATTAAGTACAAAACTAGTTTTGACTTAAATGGAAAAAGAAGATTTTTTTTATTTTCAGAAATACAGTCAGTCATTTTCATACCATATCCTCAAGTAAAGCATCAAGCAAAGATCTTCGATCAGATCTTGTAATTAATACTGATTCTAGATCAGAATCAATAATCTTGTTTCCTCCATTTTTATTTTTCTGGACTTGGACTCCACCACTCAGGTGGAGTGTGTCAACGGAAAAGGAATTCCAGCCAACGGACACACAAAATTCCGTCACACAAAATGTTCTTCTGAGCGTTCTTATGTCCGCTCCGTCTCAGTAGGGATTTTGATTTTCTATTATCAGCTCGAGTTTGTAGTGTCTCATCATAATGGGAAGAAAAATGTTAATAAACAAAAAAAATAAGATATTAATTCAAAATGGGGAATCTTTTTTTACACCACTCTGTACGGATTTATCACCAAGGAAACGCTCCGACGCGTCATTCAAAGCGGAATTATTTTATATAGACAGAAATATTTATACATGGTGTCTCAGAAAAGTGTTATAAAATCATCAGTGATTTCTTTTTTTTTTCTCCGTTTAAACAGATCTTTTGTAAATTTTATTCTTTAATTTCTTAGCTCTCTCAAAGTATAGCAAATATACAGTGGTGGACAATAAAATTAGATTGGCGGAAATATATTTTATTTACGCTCATTTTCATGCTGTTTCTAAGACAATAATAAGTTTCCAGTTATTTTAATAAGTTAATATAAAAATAAGTTTCCAGTTGAATTTACTAGGCATTTAAAGGGCATACATGGTATTAGTCTGAATATAAACAAACACTTTATTCATTTACGCCGATGAGATATTTTTGAAACAATTATGGGATCAAAAAACTACAAGTTGTAATTTTCCAGAACATCATCTAAACGTTATTAAGGACTTCGATAAAAAAATAAAAGTTTGTGAATTGGCAAAGAAGTTTGATCTAGAATCGACAGTCAGAACAATAATAAAAAATAAAGAAAGCATTCTCGAAGCTGTGTAAAATTGCTAATCTTTGAATTCAATTTCATTCATCAAATTCATTCAATCATTCGTAAATGTCATGGTATTATCGTTGAGATGGATACGATAGTGAATTTATGGTGCGATACTCAAGTAAGAGTGAAAAACTGCGTTGTTGATCTCAATCTTGGTATGCTCTCAAGCTAAACTGATTTTTGAGAGAGTAAATAAAAAATCTGGGGAGGGGACCAAAGATGATCTTTGAATCTTTAAAGCGGCATAACTGGCATATAAAAGTGGAGAGGCGGAAGGGCTGATAAAGAGACTTCGCCTCTCTATCCAGAGAAACTCAAGGTTATGATAGAAGAAGAAAAAGATGGAAGGAAACTGTATGCAAAGTGAATCAGAACGGTAGGAATATCCAAGAGCTTTAAAAAATTAAATTCAAAGCTGTTCAACCAATGGACCAGGGTGTCATCAAAGTATTTAAAACTTATTACACGAGACCATTAGGAGAAACTAAATTCTTTAAGAAGAGAAGCATTAATAAAATGCACTGATTATATTGTAAACAAAATGTATAAAGGTCAGTTAATATTAGCACATTATATTATTTATTATTGTAAATAAATTAGAAAAGAAAACTTGGTTTTTAACTACAACTTTTATTTTACTCACCACCAAGTTTACAATTACAACTACAATTATAATAACTAAATTTTTTTTAAGACCTGTCTGCTTTGAAACGCGACTTGCCTAAAATCGAAAAAATCAAACCCAATTTTCCACAATCTTCTCAAGGTCATCAATTTCTGACCAGAAGCATCGTCACTTCAAGATATTCCATATCGAGCAGCAGCTCGACCAAGAAAACCAAAAGGAAAAAGAGGGAGTATTACTTAAGCAGATCAAAATCGGAAACTTCCTTCAGGACCGTGAATTCCAACAAAAAAACCAGAATTCATCGAGAGCCTACAGAAAAATGGTTTAAGAGAAATCAAAAAATATCCAGCGAGAAGTTTTGTAAGGGAGAAGATCTAACCAAAGTGTTTTTCAGCTATGTGTCACGGTTTTTGTATGATATGATTGTGGAGAAGTTACTGAGCGACGTACACTTAGAAGATTTATTTAGGAACAAGAAAACTGACGTCCAAATATCAACAACGAATAGAAGTGAGTTTCTTTCGTACCCAAATTGGCTATTCACTGAGCTAAGATTATTTTGTAGGTGTTTCTGGTTGTTCCAACGACATAAAAATGAGTCAGTTTCATCTTAAGCCTTCACATCATGATTTAAAAGCGAAGAAATCACAGTCTTGCCTGTTCTACACTCAAAACACTCACAAATCATTCCTACTCACAAACCTATCCATGCAAACGTCCCAAATAATTTCAACCAACAGACACTGTCAAACTTCCCAAACCTTCATCGCGAACCAGCTCGACAGGAACCTCGATATCACTTATCAAAAGCAAAAACTCTTTTCCAAATATTATTCTGGAGAAGCCTTGACTGGTATCCAGAACAGTTGCGATCAAATCGAGAATTTCATCGTCGTTTTCAAAAGTACCGAGTCTCTAGGTTCGGAGAGAGAATTTGATTCTTCGAGATCCGTCCAGAGTTTGGAGTCGAGTTGTAATGTCGAGGAGAGTCTGAGCAATTCTTTGTTGAAGCTGAAAGAGACTTTGGAACGGTACGAGCAAGTTAAGAAGGAGTTAAAGGAAGGGCGAGTGCAGGAAGGAGGGGTTAATCCGATCGAGTACTTTGTATATCAGGTGTGTGCCTGTAATAAGTTCCAGAAGAAACCTTCTGTGATTAGGCGGATCTTGAGTAAAACAAAAGGACTGTTTTCTTCGATGGACAGAGATGTGTGTAAGAAATTTCAAAAGGAGTCGATGATGCAAGGTAAGTTTTTTATAGTAGAGTGGTGTGTATGTTTGTGAGTTTTTAAAAATAAATCTACTGCCTTCATCACCCCATGTCTATCCACCTCAGGATAAAGGCCTCTTTGCCTTAAGTTGCTTTAAACGAAGTCCTGAGCTTTCCTCTGCCATTCGGGCCCAATGTATTTAACGATGTCGTGTTTTGGGTCTTCTTCGGAGAGCTATTTGCGAACAATGGGTGTCCACTCCACGATTGCCTTGGTCCAGCTGTCGTCCCATCGCCTCGCTGTATGGCCGACCCACCTCCATTTCAATTCCTTTACTTTTCCAATGAAGTCATATATTGCATCTTTCCATTCTCCTCTACATATATATATATATATATATATATATATATATATATATATATATATATATATATATATATATATATATATATGTGTACATATATATATATATATATATATATATATATATATATATATATATATATATATATATATATATATATATATATATATATATATGTACACACATTTCTACCTACTCCCCATTGTTCATAAGTAGAAATACATTTTCTAGTTGTGAGCCAGGAGGAGTAGACAGATTGAGACCCCGAGGCAAAGCAATTAGATTCTCTTGATAATTTAATGGCTTCAAACTGGAGGCTGAAACGTCGAGATTTTACAAATCTTAATCTTGTTCTACCTGAGAACCTAGCAAACCTAAGGAGCGAATTTTCAAAGGAGACATTGGAGGGAAGCAAAAGAAGGTCAGACTGAAACAGTACAAAATTATTCAATAGACTCTCTCGTAGTTCAGACCTGGAAGAGGTTAGTAGAAAACAGATCTGAATGGAGGGAAAAAACTTCGGAAGGAAGAGGTTTGAAGAATAGAATGTTATGCTAAGATATATAAGATTTGGATTATCGTAGAGGATTGTCATAAGTTATAATTTTATGCGAAAAATACTTCTTCACAACGCAACAACATTAAAGTGCCTACTTAACGTCTAATTTTCATCTGTGAGCTGATAAGTGACCCCCTCAACTCAATTTTTGACACTGCCTTCTTTTCACCTTTCAACTACAAAAAACTTAAATGATTCCTGGCCTCCTACATCATTTAATCCTTTTTAGTTGAAAGGTAAAAAGTGCAGTGTTAAAAGTTGAGTTGAGGGCCTAACGAGTTAATTTTAGTTTATTTTTATTTTTTTTAATTTTTTTATTTTTTATTTATTTCAGAGAAAGAATTTTGTCGGCAATGTGGTTGTAAAATTTCAAGGTGTGACATCAAACAGTCCCAAACAAAAGATTCAGGACCTTGCTCGTGTCCATCGGAAAACAAATCGCGCTTTGCTGGAAAGACCCATGAACCTTGTTGTAAAACTCGGGCCCAGTCGAAAAATTCGAAATGTATGTCGAAGATCGCCAGCAGCTCGATAGCTAAACTAGGAGCCTACATAAAGGCCTCACTTGCCAACATATCAAGTAAAAGAAGCTCTTTGCATTCATGTTCTTGCCCCAGAAAGGATCAAAATCAGTTAAACGAATCTGTTAAATATTACTCCCTGAGTCACATGATATGTGCTCCAAAAAATGCAAGTGTACAAATATGTAAAGTCCATGATAGTGCCAGAGACACGTCCACGCAAAAATGTGACTGTCAGAAATGTACAAACCACGGGCAAGATGGTACTTGTTGTTGTTCACACTGTATGGGGTGTTTAGATAAAAGTTTCGATACAAAACCCGAAAACAACGATGCCTCCACATCCTGCAAATGTTCTATAGAACAAATAACAGAAAACGCAGTTGCAGAGGTACCTGTTGAAGAATCTGGAAGCAGAAACGAGATCGTTTCCTCCCAGATTGCCAATGATGTCACGATTCTGGAGAATAGTGATATTCCTGGTACCAATCCGACCACATATTATCTCCTGACTTCACAGGCGATGTTTCCAGACTTCAGGCTGGGCGACGCAAACCCGTTTTACCCGTGTGTCTTAAACATTCCAACAACGAACAGATGAAAAAAGAAAATCAGAATATTGTCTTTGATATTGGCCGGTAGAAACTTGTGTTTCTTGTGATCTTGTTATCTTGTATGATTACACTATAACTTTTGACTTCATTGAATAAATTGTTGTTAATAACTTTGTTTTGATGTAATGCAACTGATATTACGCGCATTTCTTGAATGGTTTCTGTAATCGAGAAAGTTATTAATCACTATTTGTAGAGGGTGTCCCATTAAGTACTTTGGAATTTCCTGAATAAATAAAACCAATAATTTTAGAAAAATAATATGCTTGTTTATTTCATCAAAAACTAGACATGGCGGTTATATTTTAGAAATAATATTCCACAGATTCTTTGCGTAAAATTGTCAATGTCAATTTGACAAAACTGCGGTTCAATGTCACTAATAACTTGACGGTTGTTTTGCTTCAGGTCATTTAGCGGCTGCAGATTGTTAGAATAGAGTTTGCTCTCGAGGAAGCTCCGCATTACCTTAGATTAGTTAGATCATGTGATCTGGCAGGTCACTGTCACTAACAAATTCAAGGTTTCCCACTAACAGTTTCAAGGTTTTCCAGCCTACAATGCGCACTACACTGTTGGTCGAGGAGAATGTAAAGATTCTTCTGCAATCACTCAAGGATTTTCCCTTCCTCGAAGCCCACAGTTCTGTATGAGGCTTGGTTTGCGAGTGTGTCAGAACATGAGATAGGGGTTGCTGCCAAATGAGTTATGAGTTTGGGCGACTCTAGCGTCAAAATTATTCAGTGTAGCCAGCGCAACGCTTGCAAATTGTCAAAAATGTTGAACAATATCGAAAAAAAACATGTTTGGCTACTCATATGACTTAACACCTGTAGATTACGCAGGTCAAATTTGAACTTTTTGAAGTAACCTTGATGAAAATAGGTCTATATGGAGTATTTTGTAATCCTTTTTTTGTTTCAGGGGGTCGGTGGTGGGGAAAAAAAGGAGAAGATATATTTTTACAATCTAATATTTATTTAATATAAACATCTGAAACGTGTTAAATCCATGGAAAGATATTACTGAGGATTATGCGAGATTCTTTTCCTGTAATAAATTTGCCTAACGAACAAAAATTTAAAAAATACAAAAATTTCCTAAAATAAATACAAACTTTTGAACGTTAACGTTTCAGGAGGTCTTCCCCTCCCGTTTTCAAAATGAATCTAAAAAAATAAATTATATTAATTTCTATATATACTGAAAAGAGAGCAGGTAAAAAATTGACATTTATAGAAAATATAGAAAAAATATAAAATATAATAATAAATATAAAATAAAAGTAATTTTTTTTATCAGTAAAACATCAGATCCATTACTTAGACTCGTTAACGAACATGAAAGGGCGGGAATGGGCGCATTTTTATTTAAAGCAGAAAGAGCCGCCCATGAACTGGGTGTTCATCTCGATTTATGGCACAGAAACAAAGACGTAATCAACCAGTTTGCTGATTTGCAATCAAGTCGCCGAGTAGTCTAGATAAAAGCTGCAGAGACCAGTCTACTATTGCAGAAACATACCAGTAAGCCACTGCATGGGGCTTTTTATAGAAATGTAGAGGATCAAGGATTGTCGAAGAGACTTACCTATGCTTTTCTCAAGCCAGCCGGCCTTAACTTCAGAGACGGAAGGATTTATATTGGCCTGTCAGGATGGTGTAATAAACACACTGGTTTATCGGAGAGAGATTATGGATATGGAGGTTCCTGATGTAAACTGTAGGGCCTGCCATAGAGTACCAGAGACACTCATGCACTTATTATCTGGATGTAGTACCTATGCGATCTCCGCATATATCTATCGATATAATGCTGCTCTGCGAGTACTGTACTTTCATCTAAGGTACTCATATAAGATACCAAACACCAGTGCTGCACTTTGTCCCAGAAGAGATAGAGTCTGTTGTCGAGAATGGGAGTTTTTACTGGAATGTCTCGTTGTCGACAAATACAGGCTAACAAACCTGATATTGTCCTCCTTGGTAAGGACACAAAAATGATGTTTGTTATTGAGTTTTCCTCGCCAGCGGAAACAAATATTACTATCAAGGAGGAACAAAAACGACTCAAGTATCAGGATCTCCTTTAGAAACTCAAGCAACTCTATCCAGAGTACACCATGCGTATGGTTGTGTTGATAATAGGCGTTCTCGGTGGAATGAGAGATACTGTGCTCACTCAGGCTGCGACAATGCAGAAGTCTGTCATCCTGGGGTCACTGCGTCTGCTTAGAACACACGATTGGCGATCTTATGATAGCTAACCTTGTTGGTTGCAAGGAGCTGTCATATAGCAAAACGAGCACCTGACAGGGTACAAAATAAAAAATAATAATAATATTAATATAAAATATAGTAATAAAAAAAATATACGAACACGCTTATTGCACCCAAATTTTCCGGAGAAAAATTCCCCTCTACGGTCTTGTAGTTATTGCTACATTATCCAGTCCACAGTCAAGTGTAAATAATTTCAATAGCCCCATGATATAAAGGAGAAGAAGGTACTTGAAAATGGGAGGTACAAGGCCATTTTTGCAAAAAGTTGTTTTTATAACTATTTAAATGAAACGTAAAAACATTCCTATCAATGTTTTGATGATAATTTTTTTTGTTAATGAGTATATATCGTTGAATACATATTTAGATCGCCTGTTTCATTTTACTTCTGATGAATAACAATAAAAAAAATATAATTTTCTTGATACCTTGACAAATCTTGAACGTCCCCCTTAATTGTTATAATAATGATGTATTTTCCACATGCTTAATTTGTTGCTATTTTATGAATTCTGTTTACAAATTAAGGAAGATAAGGAAGAAATATATCGAACTGTATCAAAGACTGGATTAATGATATTTAACAAACAAATAACAATGAGCAAATAAATATGTTGTTTTTGTATACGCGTACGAATTGTCTCTTTGACCTTATTAATAGAGGAATTTTTCCAGTTCTCCCTTCTAGACGTACCGAATTTAATTTTAATAATATGCCTTAAGTAAAGTATTTTTTTGTAAGTAAGTAATTAATATTTGATGTGCTTATTAATTCAAAAAACAAGATACATTTCGCGAACCAGCGAACCCTCTGGAAATATTAGTATCTCCCTCAATGTGTGAACGATGTTTTTAACAGAGGACTTCCCACACAGTGCCAAATTGTTTTTGATAATTTGAGCAATATTGAGGGCATTTGAACAATATTGTTTTAAAACCATAACTGCCGTGTCTCTATTTTTTGATTAAGCAAACAAACATGGTATTTTTCTAAAATAGTTGGATTTATTTAAAAAGGAACTCCCGAAGTACCCACTGGTACACCCTCTATATTTTTAATGAATCACGATAAACGTTCTACGAAACACAATAAAGAAAATATTTTATATTGAAATTGTATATTCTTGTAAACACATTAGGAAGTATATTATTATAAACATTTGCGTGCAAAATCAAAACAACAACGGAATGTTTTAAAAACTACACAAGCATTATGTAAACACATTTGAATATTTATCGATATATCAGACAGTGTTGATCTTCCCCCGGTATCTCTATAAAATACATTAAAATTCACTCGTTTCCACACAGCCTTGCTTTCTGAACCGGTCGACATTCATCTCTGATACAGCACGAAAGAAACATCAAGATCGCCATGATTAAAATTTTCAGAGTTCTTCCAGTATTAGGTAAGTAGAACGGAATATTTTTATGTGTTTTTTATTTATCTCGTGAACACATTTTGAATGATGTGTTAGAATGGAAAATAATTCATTTTAATATTCTGCCGATAAACCTTTAACCTTTTTCGCGGAGTTCACTCATTTAGTTTGTGTTTTAGTATTGTATTTTCGATTTCTTTGCTCTTTGCCTTATATATATATATATATATATATATATATATATATATATATATATATATATATATATATATATATATATATATATATATATATATTGTAGCCACTCAATTCTTTTGAGTTCTAGAAACTCATTTCTTGTGGTGAGTTGGTCCACGTTCCTCTATTCTTGACTTATCCTATCATATTGCTTGTCTTTGCTTCTTCCGTTATTTTCTTCCACGTATTTCGGCCTTGTATTTCTAATTTCGTTATGTCTTTCCGCACCTGATCCTCCCACCTACTTTTCAGTCTCCCTCTTCCTCTGTTAATATCTGGTCTCTACGTTGTAATTTTCTTTATTATTTTGTTATCTTCCATTCTTCTTATATGACCAAACCAGCGAAGTGTTTGCACTTTTCATAATGCTTTTGAATTTATAATAGGCTATTTGTCATGCCTGTATTCTGTGATCGATCTCTATGTTTCTGTCGCTTTTGTTATTTATTATTATTATTCCCAAATATTTAAAGTTCTCCACCACTTCAAATTCGTATTTTTGTATTTTTGTCCATTTCTGGATTGCTTCTTCCAAGTTTGTTTTGTCTCTAGCTAGCACTTAAGATCATGTACGTATGCAACTGCTTGTATCGCTTTATTGATGACTGTTCCCGTGAAATTACACTCTCTGATTACTGCATCCAGTGTCAGTATAAACAATGTTGTTGACAGCCCATCTCCCTGTCTCGAAAATCCCCTGTTTTTCCTTCCGCTGTTCTAACTACTGCTTGTGAATTTTTCATTGTCATTTCTCTTAGTCTTATTAGCTTGCCCCGTATTTTCACGTCCGTCCTTTATTATTTGTCCCCATTTCAGATTATCGAAAGCACGAGCATATTCCTGAGATTTCCTGAGCTAATTCCTGAGATTTTTTGATTATTTGTTTTACTGTATGCACCGCCTCTATGGTGGATCTGTCTCTCCTAAAGCCATATTGATAGTCTCCAATTTTTGGTTCGGTATACCCCATTAATCTGCTATTTATTATCGTGGTCAGTATCTTATATACAACACTAAGTAAGGTAATTCCCCTATAATTTGCACAGCCTTTTGGATCTCCATTCTTCCCATATATATATATATATATATATATATATATATATATATATATATATATATATATATATATATATATATATATATATATATATATATATATATATATATATATATATATAGCCGCGTTTTAGATTTGTAATATCTCGACGTTTCGGCTTCCACTTTGGAGCCATTTTCAAGAGAATCTAGTTGATTTACTCCGAGGTCTCAATCTGCCTACTCCCCAGAGTTTACAACTAGAAAAGAACGTGGACGGCTGACTTTGGGATCCTAAAACCCCAAAGTTCTTCTGTCATACATCAAGGGAGTTACTGATAAAATTTGCTAGGTATTCAGATCCCATAATATCGAAACGGTATTTACAACAGAAAGAAATATATCCAGTTTCCTTAGTCACATGGTGTCTATGAGATTCCTTGTTCTGGCTGCTCCCAATCATATATCGGCCAAACTAATAGACGTATCCAAAATCACATATACGAGTATTCTCTCGCCGTCCGAAAATCGAATCTCTCCTCGACTTTAGCATAACATCACATCCAAAAGGGTCACAAAATAGATTTCGACAAGGACAAAATAATCGCACCTATATATATTCCTACAAACTCCGCATAATTCGTGAAGCAATTGAGATCGAAAAACGTCAAGAGTGCCTAAACAAGAGGGACGACGGTGTTAGACTTCCAAATACATGGAAATCGCTTGTTTCCAAATTGCCCATCCGAAACCCTTCCAGTCAAAAGTCCACCTCCCATCTCACTCCCCCCCTCAACTGAGCGTCTCACCCACAACCTCATCTATTAACGCAGAGGTCGCGCCGTCCACGTTCTTTTCTAGTTGTGAATTTTCTGGGGAGTAGGCAGATTGAGGCGTCGGAGTAAATCAACTAGATTCTCTTGAAAATGGCTTCAAAGTGGAAGCCGAAACGTCGAGATTATACAAATTTAAAACGTGGTTCTACCTGAGAATCTAATAATTCTAATACATATATATATATATATATATATATATATATATATATATATATATATATATATATATATATATATATATATATATATATATATATATATATATATATACATAATTAAAACATATATATGTCATATATATATGACACAATGTGCTGAACACAGTAGTCTATGGATACATAGACAACATTTACATTTCAAATAATGTTGGAAAACTAAAAAAATTCCTTCTTTTAAATTCTTAAGATACATCTTTGTGCCCAGTTGTTTGCTATTATTTCAAGATATGGGGTATTATTTATTGAATATATTTTTTGATTCATTTATATATAGAGAATGTTGCTTTCAAATTTCAATATTGTTGATGTTCTTTTCAAATATTATTTCCGTTTAAAATGTGGTATCTTTTAATCAAGCCAGATGAGTCTTCAAACCTAGTCCTCTTCATTTAAACAAATAAGTAAACAAACAGTGTTTCCATATATGAGATAAAGAAAATCCAACAGATTATAAAAGTAATGCATCGTACATCGTTTTCCCTGTTTACATAAAATAATTAATTTTATTTTTTAGCCATTATAGCTTTCCTGCAGCTATCTGAGGCCCAACAAGCTCCTCAGCAGTCTGAAACTAATCAGGGTAAGTACATAAGAATGTGTTAGTAAAACAATGATTTTCTCAAGACGAATGTTTGTAGAAGCAGCACCAGAGGCAACCGCACAATCAGCCAGATTTAGGTCGTGTTTTAGATCTTGTCAGACCATTACCAATTACAACCCTGTTTGTGGATCAGATGGTGTGACATACGATAACCAACAAAGACTACAATGTGCCCAACGATGTGGCCAGAGTAAGTTTCAACTCTCAGTAAAAAACACCATCTTGAAAAATGTATACAGGGTCTATACGTTTTAATATTCCAAACTGCTAGAAGTGGATGATTCAAAGAAGTTTTTTGTTGGATAATGGGACGTACCTTAATCTGACGTTTTGAAGTGGGCGAAAAGGACGTTCAAAGATTCCGTTACATAGATTGATACAGGTGAAGCTAATAAAGGCGTGTTAAAAAACAAATGGTTTTATCCATACGTAAAAAAAGCAAATTTTTAAAATAAAAAATCATCTACTTTTTGATCATTGTAGATCATGATTTATATTCATAAACTCTACGGGAATATTTTTTATTATGTTAGAGGTGCCAGGTTATTGTACTTATTGCAAATCGTTATTTTTCAGATGTCCAAAGTGTTCGTGGAGGAAGTTGTGCTCCAGTTACATAACTAGTGAAGAAAAATTGTTCTGAATTAGGTAGTAGAATGTCTATATAGTTAATTTCACAAATTTAGAAGGAAATGTAACATAATGTAAAACATAAGTTGTTTCTAAATTAATTGTTTTATATAAAAGCAATAATAAAAGAATATTTAAATAATTAATGGATTTTATTTCATTTAATGGAGGATTTAATTTCTGTTGAGGATGAGGTTGGGCTGTGGAAAATTTATAATTATTATTCAATGTTAAAAAAAAGGATAGGGCAGTGGTAATAGGGAACAATAACAAAACTCTTTGTAAAATTATTATTTCTAACTGTATTAAACAGTTTAAAAACATACAATAAATACACTGTTTGAATGTATATGTGTATGTCTATTAAATTTAATATTGCATCAAAGTAACCGTATATCACATCCCTAAAAAAAGAAACAAGTATAAAAATTATAAACTATAATTGGAATATATATATATATATACGTTGTTTTATGAGAATAATTTTTTCTATAAATTAAGGCCAGTGCAGCATTGAAACGACTTTAGGAATGATGAATAGTGGTGTATTCTTTCTGTTTTTTTGGGTTTTTTCGCTATGATCTGAAACTCAAAAAATATCAAAAATATCTGTTCTTATGTAAATAAAGAATCACTGGGTAAAAAACAAAAAACCAAACGGAGACAAATTTCTCAGTGATTCTTTTCTGTAATATATTTGCCTGATGAACACAATTTTAAAAATAAATATAAACATTTAAACGTTAATGTTTCTGGAGGTCTTCTCCCCCCGTTTTCAAAACGAATCTAAAAAAATAAATTTTATTAATTTCTATATATAATGGAAAGATAGGAAGTAAATATATTTTTTGTGTATGTCAATGATACTTACATTGATAATAATAGTTTTTAATGATAGTGACATACTATCGAAAAAGGTTTACTGTGTGATTGTTTACTGTACTGATTGTGTATTGAAATAATTGAAATAGTTAAATGTGTGTAATTGTATTCTTTAAAATTGGGAAACATATTGAATTTAAATCTACCGAAGGCATATCAATACAGTTATTTTTATTTAAATTAATTTTAGCGGTTTCTTTTAATCTTCTGTATTTTGTTACCGACTCTTTTAATACCATTTTGGAATTATTCCAATTGATTTTATGTACCGATTCCCATGCGTGTTGACAAATTCTAGATTTATTAAAATCGCCCTTTCTAAGAAGGTTTTTATGTTCTTTAATTCTAACATCTAACGGTTTAGATGTCTCACTTATATAAAATTTGCCACATTTGCAGGAAATTTTATAAATCAAATTTTTGGTATTCTGTTGTGTGTTGTTTGGTTTGGTTCTTGTTAATATAGATCTAAGAGTATTTTTTGTTTTAAATGTCGTTCTTATATTATATTTATTTCCTATTCTTTTAATTATGTCAGAAATACGGGGGATGTAAGTAATTGTGAGGTTAATTGTTTGAGAGTTATTATTATTGTTATTAATAACTTGTTTGTTTTGTCTGGTATTAAAAGTTTTAAACGATTTATCTAGGAATTTTTTTGGGTAACTGTTTTTTATTAAAATGTCTTTGATGTCATTTGTTTCTTTTTGTAGTGAGTCACTGTTGGGTATCATCAAGTTTTGCTCTGTCATATAAACTTTTAATTACTCCTATTTTGACTGATTTTGAGTGATTGGAAAATAAATTGAGATACCTATCTGTGTTTATCGGTTTACTCTAAACTGTAGTTTATAATGTGCTGTTTTGTTTTACTATTAAACTGTCGAGGAATGGCAATTTATTCTCCCTCTCCATCTTTAAAGTAAACTTAATTGTAGGTGAATAAAATAATGAAATTGAATAGTGGTGACTAGTTCCTTCGGCAGAACACTATTTTTTGATGCTATCAGAACTATTCACCATCAATAATAAGTTATAGAAAATTGCAAGTTGAAACATTTATATCTTAATCAGACTTACCACAAGTAAACCGAAGAGGAATGGGCTAGATGGACTTGGAACATAAACTTTCTCTAACTTTGTTAGTGTACCACATGTTTCACATATTTCAACCTTAAAGAACTTATTTTACAAAAATAAAAAAATATTTATCCCTTGAGGACGAGGTTGGGTTAATTATTATTCAATTTATGTTTTTTCTTATTTGTCTTATTGTTAAAAAAAAGTATAGGAATATTGTAATAGGGAACAATAAAAAACTCTTTGTAAAATTATTATTTCTAACTGTATTAAACACGTTAAAAACATACAATAAATACACTGTTTGAATGTATATGTGCTTATAAATATTTATTCTGGAGACAGGATCACCGTCAGTTCTGAACCTGGGTATGTTGAGACGAGCGGGGATCAGAAAATGAATTTTACAATCACTTGAAATCTTCCGGCATCTAAGATTATATGCTGCTTATATAAAGGTAAAAAAAATAGCGGAAAAACACCAGACAGCAGCATTGATTAAAAAAAAATCTCCGTAAAAACAGTCCTGCTGTAGTAATTATAATCAAACACAAGAGGTAAAACAATCTGTAAACCGAGGTATAAGAAATGGTGAAATAGACATAGACAAAGACAAAATATTTTGTTTCCATTTTCAAACGTAGCGTAAGGGAGAATCAAAACTATCATCTATAACAAAATTTTAAAAAAAGTAACGAGTCTACTGTAGAGTATTCTGCAGTAAAGACCACTGCTCTCTATCCATTCTGGACATAAATTGTATTTTCATGTCTGTGAGTTTGATCTGGACCACTGCTGTAGGTTAATATTGTAAGAAAAAAAGAAAAATTAGATCCTACAGTGGCGTGATTTTATATCGAGTATTTTGCTCTAGAACTGGACTAAATATTTCATAAATTTCCCTTTTCTTCCTTACTGTTTCACGGCACATTAACATTAAAGCTGTGGCATATTAGATTACCTACTGTATATCTAAATGTAACAGCGCTCAATCAATGCACAAAAATATTATCATACGTAGAATCTACTAAATTTAATATTGCATCAAAGTAACCGTATATCACATCCCTAAAAAAAGAAACAAGTATAAAAATTATAAACTATAATTGGAATATATATATATACATTGTTTTATGAGAATAATTTTTTCTATAAATTAAGGCCAGTGCAGCATTGAAACGACTTTAGGAATGATGAATAGTGGTGTATTCTTTCTGTTTTTTTGGGTTTTTTCGCTATGATCTGAAACTCAAAAATATCAAAAATATCTGTTCTTATGTAAATAAAGAATCACTGGGTAAAGAACGAAAAACCAAACGGAGACAAATTTCTCAGTGATTCTTTTTTATAATAAATTTGCCTGATGAACAAAATTTTAAAAATAAATATAAACATTTAAACGTTAATGTTTCTGGAGGTCTTCTCCCCCCGGTTTCAAAACGAATCTAAAAAAATAAATTTTATTAATTTCTATATATAATGGAAAGATAGGAAGTAAATATATTTTTTGTGTATGTCAATGATACTTACATTGATAATAATAGTTTTTAATGATAGTGACATACTATCGAAAAAGGTTTACTGTGTGATTGTTTACTGTACTGATTGTGTATTGAAATAATTGAAATAGTTAAATGTGTGTAATTGTATTCTTTAAAATTGGGAAACATATTGAATTTAAATCTACCGAAGACATGTTAATACAGTTATTTTTATTTAAATTAATTTTAGCGGTTTCTTTTAATCTTCTGTATTTTGTTACCGACTCTTTTAATACCATTTTGGAATTATTCCAATTGATTTTATGTACCGATTCCCATGCGCGTTGACAAATTCTAGATTTATTAAAATCGCCCTTTCTAAGAAGGTTTTCATGTTCTTTAATTCTAACATCTAACGGTCTAGACGTTTCACCTATATAAAATTTGCCACATTCGCAGGAAATTTTATAAATCAAATTTTTGGTATTCTGTTGTGTGTTGTTTGGTTTGGTTCTTGTAAATATAGATCTAAGAGTATTTTTTGTTTTAAATGTCGTTCTTATATTATATTTATTTCCTATTCTTTTAATTGTGTCAGAAATACGGGGGATGTAAGTAATTGTGAGGTTAATTGTTTGAGAGTTATTATTATTGTTATTAATATCTTGTTTGTTTTGTCTGGTATTAAAAGTTTTAAACGATTTATCTAGGAATTTTTTTGGGTAACTGTTTTTTATTAAAATGTCTTTGATGTGATTTGTTTCTTTTTGTAGTGAGTCACACTGTCATATAAACTTTTAATTACTCCTATTTTGACTGATTTTGAGTGATTGGAAAAGAAATTGAGATACCTATCGGTGTTTATCGGTTTACTCTAAACTGTAGTTTATAATGTGCTGTTTTGTTTTATTATTAAAGTGTCGAGGAATGGCAATTTATTCTCCCTCTCTATCTCTAAAGTAAACTTAATTGTAGGTGAATAAAATAATGAAATTGAATAGTGGTGACTAGTTCCTTCGGCAGAACACTATTTTTTGATGCTATCAAAACTATTCACCATCAATAATAAGTTATAGAAAATTGCAAGTTGAAACATTTATATCTTAATCAGACTTACCATAAGTAAACCGAAGAGGAATGGGCTGGATGGACTTGGAATATATAGTTTCTCTAACTTTGTTAGTGTACCACATGTTTCACATGTTTCAACCTTAAAGAACTTATTTTGCAAAATTTAAAAAATCATTTATCCCTTGAGGACGAGGTTGGGCTAATTATTATTCAATTTATGTTTTTTTCTTATTTGTCTTATTGTTAAAAAAAAAGTATAGGAATGTTGTAATAGGGAACAATAAAAAACTCGTTGTAAAATTATTATTTCTAACTGTATTAAACACGTTAAAAACATACAATAAATACACTGTTTGAATGTATATGTGCTTATAAATATTTATTCTGGAGACAGGATCACCGTCAGTTCTGAACCTGGGTATGTTGAGACGAGCGGGGATCAGAAAATGAATTTTACAATCACTTGAAATCTTCCGGCATCTAAGATT
Organism: Cosmopolites sordidus; assembly: GCA_031761425.1. Classification (NCBI taxonomy): domain Eukaryota; kingdom Metazoa; phylum Arthropoda; class Insecta; order Coleoptera; family Curculionidae; genus Cosmopolites; species Cosmopolites sordidus. The sequence goes on from JARFXV010000014.1 coordinate 226,822, forward strand.
ATATGCTGCTTATATAAAGGTAATAAAAATAGCAGAAAAACACCAGACAGCAGCATTGATTAAAAAAAAATCTCCGTAAAAACAGTCCTGCTGTAGTAATTATAATCAAACACAAGAGGTAAAACAATTTGTAAACCGAGGTATAAGAAATGGTGAAATAGACATAGACAAAGACAAAATATTTTGTTTCCATTTTCAAACGTAGCGTAAGGGAGAATCAAAACTATCATCTATAACAAAATTTTAAAAAAAGTAACGAGTCTACTGTAGAGTATTCTGCAGTAAAGACCACTGCTCTCTATCCATTCTGGACATAAATTGTATTTTCATGTCAGTGAGTTTGATCTGGACCACTGCTGTAGGTTAATATTGTAAGAAAAAAAGAAAAATTAGATCCTACAGTGGCGTGATTTTATATCGAGTATTTTGCTCTAGAACTGGACTAAATATTTCATAAATTTCCCTTTTCTTCCTTACTGTTTCACGGCACATTAACATTAAAGCTGTGGCATATTAGATTACCTACTGTATATCTAAATGTAACAGCGCTCAATCAATGCACAAAAATATTATCATACGTAGAATCTACTAAATTTAATATTGCATCAAAGTAACCGTATATCACATCCCTAAAAAAAGAAACAAGTATAAAAATTATAAACTATAATTGGAATATATATATATACATTGTTTTATGAGAATAATTTTTTCTATAAATTAAGGCCAGTGCAGCATTGAAACGACTTTAGGAATGATGAATAGTGGTGTATTCTTTCTGTTTTTTTGGGTTTTTTCGCTATGATCTGAAACTCAAAAATATCAAAAATATCTGTTCTTATGTAAATAAAGAATCACTGGGTAAAGAACGAAAAACCAAACGGAGACAAATTTCTCAGTGATTCTTTTTTATAATAAATTTGCCTGATGAACAAAATTTTAAAAATAAATATAAACATTTAAACGTTAATGTTTCTGGAGGTCTTCTCCCCCCGGTTTCAAAACGAATCTAAAAAAATAAATTTTATTAATTTCTATATATAATGGAAAGATAGGAAGTAAATATATTTTTTGTGTATGTCAATGATACTTACATTGATAATAATAGTTTTTAATGATAGTGACATACTATCGAAAAAGGTTTACTGTGTGATTGTTTACTGTACTGATTGTGTATTGAAATAATTGAAATAGTTAAATGTGTGTAATTGTATTCTTTAAAATTGGGAAACATATTGAATTTAAATCTACCGAAGACATGTTAATACAGTTATTTTTATTTAAATTAATTTTAGCGGTTTCTTTTAATCTTCTGTATTTTGTTACCGACTCTTTTAATACCATTTTGGAATTATTCCAATTGATTTTATGTACCGATTCCCATGCGCGTTGACAAATTCTAGATTTATTAAAATCGCCCTTTCTAAGAAGGTTTTCATGTTCTTTAATTCTAACATCTAACGGTCTAGACGTTTCACCTATATAAAATTTGCCACATTCGCAGGAAATTTTATAAATCAAATTTTTGGTATTCTGTTGTGTGTTGTTTGGTTTGGTTCTTGTAAATATAGATCTAAGAGTATTTTTTGTTTTAAATGTCGTTCTTATATTATATTTATTTCCTATTCTTTTAATTGTGTCAGAAATACGGGGGATGTAAGTAATTGTGAGGTTAATTGTTTGAGAGTTATTATTATTGTTATTAATATCTTGTTTGTTTTGTCTGGTATTAAAAGTTTTAAACGATTTATCTAGGAATTTTTTTGGGTAACTGTTTTTTATTAAAATGTCTTTGATGTGATTTGTTTCTTTTTGTAGTGAGTCACACTGTCATATAAACTTTTAATTACTCCTATTTTGACTGATTTTGAGTGATTGGAAAAGAAATTGAGATACCTATCGGTGTTTATCGGTTTACTCTAAACTGTAGTTTATAATGTGCTGTTTTGTTTTATTATTAAAGTGTCGAGGAATGGCAATTTATTCTCCCTCTCTATCTCTAAAGTAAACTTAATTGTAGGTGAATAAAATAATGAAATTGAATAGTGGTGACTAGTTCCTTCGGCAGAACACTATTTTTTGATGCTATCAAAACTATTCACCATCAATAATAAGTTATAGAAAATTGCAAGTTGAAACATTTATATCTTAATCAGACTTACCATAAGTAAACCGAAGAGGAATGGGCTGGATGGACTTGGAATATATAGTTTCTCTAACTTTGTTAGTGTACCACATGTTTCACATGTTTCAACCTTAAAGAACTTATTTTGCAAAATTTAAAAAATCATTTATCCCTTGAGGACGAGGTTGGGCTAATTATTATTCAATTTATGTTTTTTTCTTATTTGTCTTATTGTTAAAAAAAAAGTATAGGAATGTTGTAATAGGGAACAATAAAAAACTCGTTGTAAAATTATTATTTCTAACTGTATTAAACACGTTAAAAACATACAATAAATACACTGTTTGAATGTATATGTGCTTATAAATATTTATTCTGGAGACAGGATCACCGTCAGTTCTGAACCTGGGTATGTTGAGACGAGCGGGGATCAGAAAATGAATTTTACAATCACTTGAAATCTTCCGGCATCTAAGATTATATGCTGCTTATATAAAGGTAATAAAAATAGCAGAAAAACACCAGACAGCAGCATTGATTAAAAAAAAATCTCCGTAAAAACAGTCCTGCTGTAGTAATTATAATCAAACACAAGAGGTAAAACAATTTGTAAACCGAGGTATAAGAAATGGTGAAATAGACATAGACAAAGACAAAATATTTTGTTTCCATTTTCAAACGTAGCGTAAGGGAGAATCAAAACTATCATCTATAACAAAATTTTAAAAAAAGTAACGAGTCTACTGTAGAGTATTCTGCAGTAAAGACCACTGCTCTCTATCCATTCTGGACATAAATTGTATTTTCATGTCAGTGAGTTTGATCTGGACCACTGCTGTAGGTTAATATTGTAAGAAAAAAAGAAAAATTAGATCCTACAGTGGCGTGATTTTATATCGAGTATTTTGCTCTAGAACTGGACTAAATATTTCATAAATTTCCCTTTTCTTCCTTACTGTTTCACGGCACATTAACATTAAAGCTGTGGCATATTAGATTACCTACTGTATATCTAAATGTAACAGCGCTCAATCAATGCACAAAAGTATTATCATACGTAGAATCTACTAAATTTAATATTGCATCAAAGTAACCGTATATCACATCCCTAAAAAAAGAAACAAGTATAAAAATTATAAACTATAATTGGAATGTATATACATTGTTTTATGAGAATAATTTTTTCTATAACTTAAGGCCAGTGCAGCATTGAAACGACTTTAGGAATGACGAATAGTGGTGACTAGTTCCTTCGGGAGAACACTCCTTTTTTGATGCCCTGTTACTTTTAGGCCATTACCAGAACTATTCACCACCAGGACTTATAAAATTGCAAGTTGAAACAATTATAATTAAATTAAAACTTACCCTAAGTTAACCGAAGAGGAATGGGCTAGATGGACTTGGAATATATACTTTTTCTCTAACTTTATCTAGTGTAACATATGTTTTACATATAATTTTGAATCTGGATGTCCTTGAGTATATAAAGCAAGAAAAAAACCTGTACGCAAAAGTAAGGTATCGCCAAGCACACGACTACATATATTTCCTAGTTTTTTTTTTATTATAAAACATTACAATCGAAATTTTCCCAAGTGGACTTACGAAGCATCCATTTAAATATTCACAAAACATCCAAACATCGGGAAAACAAACAACATTCAAAATTAAAAGCGATTCGTTTTTGTTTAAGTTGTTTCAGAGACAAGCCTACTTTTGCTTAGCGACTTCTTACCGAGTTATTTTTAGTTTTGTTATTTTTTACTCAATTCTAGAAAAGAAATACTTAATAATCTGAAGGATGATCGGCACTGCCCTCTATGTCTTGGTCGTCGTCGTCTTCGTCGTCGCTGGAATTATCCACGCTGTTACTCTTGCGACTTTCTTGTTTTGAAGTCTCGTTTGATTTCATGATGGTGTCTGAAAATAGAGACACCGACATTGTCCAAAATCTCTGACAGCTTTAAGATAGTGAAAAAGAAAATTCATTTGGTGGGAGTCGGACTTAAAAACATTATCTTGTATACACTACAGAGGAAGACACAGGAGGAAGACATGTATGTTGATCAGTGGCGGCTCGTAGGTTTTTAAAGAGGCAGGACGTAGAAAAAAATAGTGATTCTGGAGATTTTCTTTTGCTTTCTCCTTCCTCCTTTTTAGTTTTCGTGCTATTGAAACCCTATACTGGAGGCGAACCAGAAAATATTAAAAATTTTTATTGTTACTGCTTACAAAGGCATTGGAGGATGAGTTTTTGTTTGTTGCGCAGATAAAGGAAGGAATAAGTAAGTACGTACTGTTTCCTGAAGAGTAAACCATTCAAAGAGTTTATTGTAACTTGTTCGAAAAATTCAAAAAATTATTAAAGTTTTATGACAAAAAAGATGAATGGCAACACGTCGTTTCTTAGTTTTTAAAGTGAAATTTCATTCGCCTGTTTTTGTCCAAAATAAATTATTCGATAACTTTTTCATTAAAGTCCAACATTAGTTCGGCCATATCACTCTCAATATTTAAAATACCTAAACCATTTAGTTTCTCTTCCCCCCATTGAATTTCTTAAATATGTTTTAATCAAATTCAAAGTAGAAAACCACCTCTTCCCCCCATTGAATTTCTGAAATATGCTTTAATCAAGTTCAAGGTTGACAAGCACGTTTCGGCTTCGGCTGTGGTCATCGGTATAATCACTAGTATTCTCGGTAGTGATTTATTTAGAAGCTGTATCCAGTCCCATATTGACAATAAAATTAAACATTAAACAGCCTTTAATGTCTTCATTTTGACAAAACGCGGGCCTTGAATAAAACATTTCCAATTCGGTCTTCAAATATTCTATTTCTATCGTCAGAAAACGTTCACATATAGTATACTCAATTTTTCTATTGGAAGCTTCGGTGTGAAACACTCAAACTCAAAGAGATTTACTGCTAAACACCAAATCACTTTTTTAAAGCTTCCGACGCACGTTTCGTTAACCATGTTAGCATCATCAGCAGATCTAATCTAATCTAATTTTAAAACTAAACTACGTTCAATTTATATGAGAACCCTAATTGTTAACCTACTAATAACGAAGCGTACTATCTACCTAATGAAGCGTGTAAAAAAAGAATACAAGAAAAAAGACAAAAGGGGAAAAAGAGAAAAAATGAAACATTACATTAATAATTTAAAATTTGACTAAACGGAATAGATCCTTTATCTCGGTTCATGATTTTCTTGCATTTTTCTATTTGAATGCTTTCATATGTTTTCTCTATTGTTATTTACGGTCAGTATTAAATTGCTAATAAGAAATAATTAAAAATTAAAAATAATTAGGGATGTATCCCTAATCCCTTCAAATAGAAAAATACAAGAAAATTATGAGCCAATATTATTTTTTTTGACGCTTCAATAGATAGGTACTACGCTTTGTAGGTAGTAGCTTAAATAATTTCCTGATGATGATAACATGGTTAGCGAAACGTGCGTTGAGAACTTTAAAACGTGAATCGGTGTTTAGTGGTAAAGCTCTATGAGTTTAATAAAGTTTACTGTCAAATTTTCGCGTAAAACTTGCCCTATTTTTAAGTTCTTTTTGAACTTGATTCAAATTCAACACGGGCGTGGGACAATCGTTAGTTTTTAATTCAGCTTTATTCTCCAAACTTAAATTAGTTATTATTAACTGTTTTAAATCAGACACCTTCATGTTTGCAATTAAAAATTGATTATTTTTATTTAAAAAGTACTACTCAGTGTGTACACACGTAGCAAATCCCAAATGAAAACAACTATTCGCGGTCAAATCAGCATTTAAAACCAATTACCGATACGCTCGGTCGCAGGGAATCTACGTCCAAATCGCATGTTTTAGAAAGCAGTTAACTTCCCGAATTCTGGCAACCAACAAAGCATGTAACGCCAACAACGAGATAATATGACGTGGCGTATGGTCGCTGGAGGTAGACGTCCGACAAACGATGTAAAAACTTCTCTTCTACATATGGAGAATTTGATTTTTAATAATATCTTAAAATTAATTAAAGGAAAGACACAGAACGGAAATAAAAGATGGTGTTTTGCTCTGAAAAATTGTTTACCGTGATAAATAATGGAGGGGCGGGGCCCCAACGCCCTATCTCACGAGCCGTCACTGATGTTGATATGAGAATAGAGTGAAAAGTCACATATTTTCGACAGTGACTCGCTTAGGATGTAAAAATTTGTCATAAATTAATTGTGAATTTTTCTAACCCCAAATGCGGCAATTATGTTTATTAACATAGCCACCTGCATTTGAAAGACCCGTTCTTAAAAACTATTTTTTGTTATGGAGTGAAGTTTGAGTTATGGAGACTCTGTTCTTTAATATTTCATTGGTTTTAAGTAGTTTACTTGGTTTTGATGTGGTTGAATCTGTACCAGTGACATTCCCCGCTCAGGATGGCTCGTTTAGATCCCTACTGACGAAATGGTCAACAAATCAACAAAGTGAAGGTTAGAGTATGGAAGGATGGCGTGACAAAAGATGCGCGAGATATAGATAGAACCGAATGGCGACGGAAGCTGGAAAAGGCTGAGACCTGCTAAGGTTGTAAGGCTACTGATGATAATTGTTCAAATTACGACAATATTTCATATAAAAAGTATCTAATTTTTCACTCAACCCTTGCACAGTCGATAAAAAAAGAACAGACAATGCGATAAACGAAACTATTAGAGATCAATATAATATCAAACTGATAAAAGTTGGCATAAAAACCATCAGGGCAAAAGAGACTCAAAATTATGGATTAACATCATCAGAAACGCCTTCAACAAGTGTAAAGATAAACGGGTCCTAGGTCTATATAAAAGGAAAAGAAGAAGAATATTAATACAAACAGAATAAGAAAGAAGAATAATAAAAAAACAAAAATAATAAGAAAGACGAAGAAGAAGAATAATAATAATTTTAAAAGAATAAGAATGAAGAAGAATAAAAATCCAAACAAAACAAGAAAAAAAAAACAGAAAGAAAGTAAATAAGAATAATAATAACAGGAGAAGTTAATAAAAAAAATAAATAAAAAGGAGGAATGATAAAAGACTTACCGCAGCTCGGTTTCGAATGACTGCGAGTGTTGGCAAACTCAACGCCATGCTTGTCTACGCACCAACATATACCAATGGCACTGTGACATTGTATTGGTTTGTAGTATCCTTGATTATCACATTCTGGAACGTATACCCCTAAAATTCAGAAGAAAATTATTTGCTAAGATGGACAATTCAAATTTAGAACATTTTCTAATCATAGTGGCAATTCTATTACCAAAAGGAAAGGTTATTTTTGTGTCACAAATCCGCGTGCTTTACGCATCGATGCAATCATTTGGTTTTTAAGTTGGCATGACTGACTTTGACATCTGACAGACGTTTCATATCATTTCGCATGTTAGGATTTGTAGTTTTTTTTTTGTAATTTTTGTCGTGAATTTTTTAAAATGCCAAAATTTATCGAGTAAAAATTTTGTCCAAATATTTGGTTCATTAAAAATTTAATGTGTATCTTTACAAGTAGTACAAGGAGTTTATTGATGGTAGAGGAGTAGTTAAAGAAGAACTTTGTTCAGGAGGACCTTCTACATCAACCAAAGAAGAAAATATTACCAAAATTACGATTAATGTCTGAATGATTGTGGCGTGTTCATATATTTTTTTCTTTATTTGGGTTTTTCGCCACGATCTAAAACTCAAAAAATATCAAAAATATCTGTTCTTATCTGTAAATAAAGAATCACTGGGTAAAAACAAAAAAACCAAACGGAGACAAATTTCTCAGTGATTCTTTTTTGTAATAATGTTTTAAAAAAAATGTACAAACATTTAACGTTAACGTTTCGGGAAGTATTCTCCTCCCGTTTTCAAAATGAATCTAAAAATAAATTATATATTGTCAATGTAAGTATCATTGACATACACAAAAAATATATTTACTACCTACCTTTTCATAATTTATATAAATTAATATAATTTATTTTTAGATTCATTTTGAAAACGGGAGGAGAATACTTCCCGAAACGTTAACGTTAAAAATTTGTATATATTTTTAGAACGTTTTTATATTTTTAAAATTTCGTTCGTTAGGCAAATTTATTATAAAAAAAGAATCACTGAGAAATTTGTCTCCGTTTGGTTTTTTGTTTTTACTCAGTGATTCTTTATTTACATAAGAACAGATATTTTTGATATTTTTTGAGTTTTAGATCGTGGCGAAAAACCCAAATAAAGAAAAAAATACAAAATTACCAATCTTGTATTGGAATGGTATTTTTGGAATATTATTAGGAAGAATTTAATCAATTTTGAAGACTAATTTAGGCTTCTGTCATGCAACAAAAAAACTATTTTTTTTTTAAACCTTCGTCGAGTTGTAGTTGGTTGAACAAATGCAATTAATGAAGAAATGGTTTCTTCAAATGATGACATTCTGAAATCCGTAATTACTGGTGAGGAAATAAAGATCTACATTTATAACACAGAAACAGATGAACAACCAAGCGAGTATCGTGCTAAAGATGTCACTGTTTCTTCATGTTTGTGTTTTTACATCATCAATTCTTCTATTGGAATCTTTGGTGTGAAACACTAAACTTGAAGAGATTTACCACTAAACGCCAAATCACTTTTTTTGAACTGCTCGACGCACGTTTCGCTAACCATGTTATCATCATCAGGAAATTATTTAAGCTAGTTCAAAAAAAGTGATTTTTTTGCATCATGATAACGCTGTGTAAAAAATCGAGTGATTTTTTCCTGTTCCCTGATTAAAGAACCTATTTCGTGGATCCTGTTTTGAACCATTGAAGGTATTCAAGAAAGCTCTCTGGGAGCTTTGAAGGAAATTTCAAAGTCGAGCATAAAAACGGACTTTGGAAACAAACCTTGAAATATGTGTGTTGCTGTTAGATGTTACTTGGAAGAAGACAAAATTAATTTTAATAAATCAATAAAGACTGTGTTTTATTTATAAAGTCATCTTGTTTTTTGATCATATTAGTAATTGCAACAACAGAAAACTACTTTTTCGAAAAGTACATACTCCAGAATCTTAACTCACCTAATAAATCTGCAGTAATTTTACGTCGTACAGCCGCACATGGTCTCTCGGTTCTTTGGAAACATTTACACCATTCGATGGGCGTGACAATAACGTCACGGTCCACGTCACATTGTTGGAGGAACGGTTTCAAACAGACCTCGCTTTGATCGTGCTCCAGATCGTACAGTTCTTGAAGGGACAGCGTCGAGTCGCTGTTGACGTCCAGGTGTTGGAACATCCATCGAACTTCACCTTTGCATGTTGTGGGAAAGTGAGCTGTAACGAAAAGATTAAGATGCCAGAATGGGGTCAATGATAATGATATTATTAAGGTTAGTACACAGTTAGGAACTTTGTTTCGGATCAAATTTATTTCTATACATTATTCCGCATCCAAAAAACTCTCAAATTAACTAGAATCAACATGTCTTCGCAAGTAGCCATTGTTGATGCCATAGGTACATTTCTCGTGGACGAACAGGCGAAAATAAAAGTTAGTTTTAATTCCCTCATTAGATTTTTTAGTGAGGGTCCAGGTTGGAGCTCCGTAGGTGATCACCGGTAATATGTATAAGTTAAATATTCGTGTTATCAACCGTATGGAGACGTTCTTATTCCTAAAAGCTTTCTTAATTTGTCAAAAGCACTCCATGCAAGTCACCTTCTTCGGAATATTTCACTAGTCTGTTTGTCTCTCCCCAGGTTTATTCGGTGTAAAAAATAAGTGTATTCTTTCACGTTTTCTAGTTTAGTGATCGTAAGTCATTTTCAGGCCGATCTTTGATGATTCTCTTTCTAATTCATTTAGTATTGCTTAAACTTGAAACTGTAAGACAAAAAAGACATATACCGCAATGCGGCAGATGCTTGAAAATGGAGACATACTCGAAACTGTTGCACCTGACAGCAGAAATGCAATAAATGTGGAGGTCTACATAGTAGCAAAAACTACACAATAAGTGAACGAAAATATCTTCGGTGTGCATCCTGTGGCGAAAATCACCCCACCAATTACAAGGGTTGTAAAATTTATAAAGAACTTCAACAAAGAAACTTTCCCTCTCTTAGACCTAAAATCCAAAAAGGTCAACAAAACAATAATACCCATATTGCTGATAATAAAGTGAGAGTGAGTGAGAGAATAAAGAGAGAGTTTGCTTCAGTCACTAATGGACTCAAATCGTCTAATAGTAACTTTGATGATGCAGCTGCAAACCCTAATCAATCGAAAGAAAGGATTAACAGACTAGAGAAATTAGTCAAGCAAATGGTGCAACGAATGGATACAATGATGAATGTTGTGTCTAAAATGCTTGATACGCTTGGAACGCTAATAGCCTAGTGAACCATGGCCCCGAAATATCAGTTTTCCTTAGCGAACATAACATTGGCGTGATGTTGATCTCTGAATCGCATTATACCAATCGAAGCTATTAAAGAATTCAAAACTATATAATATATAACACTCGGATGGTCCGGATGGTACAGCCCATGGTGGTAGTGCAATAATAATTAAAAAAACAATTAGACATCATGAAGCACTCAAGTTCCAGACAGCACATATTCAGGCAACTAATGTCGTAATCGACGATAAGAGAGGTCCAATAACTTTATCTGCCCTTTATTGTCCTCCACGTCACAATTTGAAAGAAGAGCATTATGCTGAGTGGTGCCACATTAGGCAGTAGATTCCTGGCTGGTGGTGATTACAATGCCAAACACCTCAGATGGGGATCAAGGTTAATAACTACTAAAGGTCGAGAAGTTCATAAAATATATCGACAAAAATAATCTAAACACTTTGTCTACTGGTAGGCCCACATACTGGTCTAGTAATAGGAACAAACTATCAGACACTATTGACTTCTGTATTACTAAAGGTATTCCTACTAGCAATTGCCTAGCAGAACAAAGCCTCGATCTTTCTTCGGATCATTCTCCCACAATAGTAACAGTCCGTTCAAACATCATCAATGTACAAAAACCAGCCATACTCACTAATAAAAAAACGAACTGGGATTTGTTTAAACACTTGCTTGATGAAAGAATACATACTGATATCCTGTTAAAATCTCCTGAAAATATAGACAAGGCTGTAGAAGATCTAACTATTACAATACAACAAGCCGCCTGGGATGTAACTCCTGAAATGAGCAGTCAAATCCAGAAGCAGAATTGCTCTGTAATAGCAAAACATGCAATTGCTAAAAAACGAAGACTACGCAAAAGGTGGATGACAACTAGAGCCCCAGTAGACAAGACAAGATTTAACAGAGCAGTGAAGGAGATAAAAAAAATACTCAGTAATGAAAAAAATGAGGCAATTCAAAATTACTTTGAAGGTCTCCCACTGAAGCTACTGATTACTCTCTGTGGAAAGCTACAATAAAAATCAATAAAACACAAGATAGCATACCACCTATCAGAAAACAGAATGGAACTTGGGCGAGAACAGATGCTGATAAGGCTGAAACTTTCGCAATACATCTAGCTAATGTTTTTCAGCCATTTCCAATGAAAACTTTAGGAAAAGAAGAGGAAGAAATAACTTCATACCTTGAAACACCATTCCGAATGGTACTTCCCATTAAAGCCATAAAAATTAGTGAAGTTAAGGCTATGATTTACAGAAACCTCAACCCACAGAAAAGTCCAGGATTTGACCTTATCAAATCGGCAAGTCGTTAAACAATTACCGGAAAAAGCATTAGAGACGGCCATTTTCCATCACAGTGGAAAGTAGGACCAATCATATTGATTCCAAAACCTGGTAAACCGACGGAGGAAGCATCATCACATAGACCCATTACACTTTTGCCTGTCTTATCAAAGCTTTTTGAGAAATTGTTCCTAAAGAGGCTGAAGCCAGTGCTTGACGAACTAAATATCATTCCAGAACACCAATTCGGATTTCGCGAAAGACACGCAACAATCGAACAAGTGTACAGACTAGTGAAAATTATTAATAACGCCTTTGAAAATAAAAAGTACTGCTCGGCTGCATTCTTGGTTATTACACAAGCCTTTGATAGAGTGTGGCATTCAGGCTTACTATACAAACTTAAATTAAAACTTCCTACACCATACTATCAGATAGTGTTATCATACTTGACGAACAGATACTTCGCTGTCAAATACAAAGGAGAAATAACTAACATATATCTGCTAAAATCAGGAGTACCTCAAGGCAGTGTCTTGGGTCCCATACTTTTTCGAATCTTCACTGCTGACCTACAAACTACGCCAAACACGTCTATAGCCACCTTTGCAGATGATACCACAGTTATGGCAATAAGCAGGGTACCAAGATATGCATCTGAAAAGTTTCAGGAAGCTCTTGATGTGATAGAAGAATGGATAAAAAAAATGGCGTCTAAAAATCATGAGGCAAAATCTCAGCAAGTCACTTTTACCTTAAGGAAGGAGTCATGCCCGAGTGTAACACTTAATGGACATCAACTCCCCCAGGCAGACTGTGCAAAATATCTTGGAATGAGACTTGACCGAAGACTAAACTGGAAACAATACATTTTTATGAAGAGGAAACAACAACGGGCTTATTATCCAAACTCTACTGGTTAATAGGTATAAAATCCAAATTACCGTTGGTTAATAAGTTAACCATCTATAAAGTGATCTTCAAACTCGTATGGAGTTATGGCATACAACTGTGGGGAACCGCGAGTGTATCCAACATAGAAATACTTCAAAGATTCCAGTCTAAAACCCTGAGAATAATTACTGATGCTCCTTGGTTCGTGACAAATCAAACTTTACACCGTGATCTAAAAATAAAGCCTGTGCTAGAAGAAGCCAAGTGCGCGAGTGCGAAGTATCTATCGGGACTTGAAGTGCACCCCAACTTCCTTACTGTCAGCCTTTTGGATAATAGCCAAAAGCCGCAGAGACTGAAACGCTGTGATCCTTTAAAGATAATCTATAGAATTTAAGATATAATTAAGATATTCCATTATTCTAGTTATAACGAACCTAAGTTCCTGTACATGTTAGAGCTTAAATGTAAGCGCCATAACCTCTGATGCTTGGCAATTCTTTGCCTTGCCTTTAATGTTGTAACAGTTGCTTATTATTGAAATAAATATTAGTATTCCTTATGGTTCAATAGGATTATCCACAATGATGACGATATCGTCGGCATAACAAACGGAGCTAAGTCTTTTGTCATTTGTTGATATCCCCTTGTTTCTCCATTCCAATCTCACTTAATTTTCATCATATTTCAACCACATTTTCATCTCATTTCCATGTCAATCTCCCTCAAATCAATCTTCCATTAAAAACCTGCTGATTTCTTTCCACTCAGGAATCTATGCCTCAAAGCTAAACAGTAAACGAATTTTTACCGAAAGGTTCTTGAAAAACTTCGAAAAGGGGTTATTTGTGTGTGATCGAACATCAAGAACACCAGATGCTGCATCACCATTCCAATTAACGACTTTTTTGCAAGTCAAAACATCACCGTGGCTCCACAACCTCTTTATTCACCAAACTTGAGTCTTGGTGACTTTTTTTCCCCTGAATTTCACTGCTTGAAATGCTGGTCTGAAGCACTGCTATGAAATGTGTACGAACAGCCTCCAGCGCTATGTGTAATTACTTTGAATGAGACCATGTAGTGCGAATGTACTTGCGAATAAATAAAAAAGTCTCATTATTTTACTAGGTTAATTGAAAAGTTCGTGGAGTGATACCTATAAAGCAGTAAAAGAACTATATAATCTACATTTTGAAGTTTTTTTCTTTATATGATTATATGTGAAGTTTCAGGTCGATCTGGTAACTCACCCGTACAAAACAGCAGCTTAAAGTAAACGTATCAGAGATATTTTTTAAAATGGAAAATATAAATTGTGTGATTAAATTCTTTATAAAAAAAAAGGTTCAAAAGCAAATGGAAATTCATAGTGAAATGGTAAAAGTATCAGGGGAGCCTGCTCCTTCAAAAGCGTACAAGTCAGGATGATGATTCTCGTTCTGGACGTTCAGTGAGTGAACAATCACTGGACAAATTCTTAACGGTATTACTTAAAGTTTTTGGAACAATTGTATGCGAAGAAAAAATCATTTTTCATCAAGACAGTGCACCGACTCACAGAGCTGTCCTTTCAATGACCAAATTGAAAGAGTTACATTACGAATTGTTTAAGCATCCACCATATTCACCAGATCTGGTACCCTCTGACTTTCATCGGTTCCCAGACCTCAAAAAATTCCTACGTGGCAAGTGTTTTTCATCAAATGAAGAAGTTATAGCAACCTTAGATGAGTATTTTAAAAGATTTCCAGAAAATCACTTCAGAAATGGAATAAATGAATTGGAGAGCCGCTGGAAAAAAATATATTGAGCTTAAGGGAGAATATACAGAAAAATAAAGTTATTGTTTCAACTGTAAACTTGTTTCATCCTTTCCGCTCCGCGAACTTTTCAAGCCTGGTATTTATACACCTCGTTGGGTTTAATTTAATATTAATTTGTGATTCTCCAGGAAATATCATGATGGAATAGACCACGGTCTGAAGGACTACACTTGCAGCAAGAATGTTATCGTTAAAAGTTCCAAACGCCATCAAAATTAAGAAAAATAAAAACGTATATGCATTACCTTTCGATTTGTTTCTTGGTCGTCTTCTCTTGGACGAGTCCGCCATCACCACCGAGAACCAATCCAGCAAGCGATTGCCCATGGCTTGTAGGGCGGTCGCCGAGCACTGTTTCGAGATGGGCAGAGCTGGATCGACGCTCGTAATAGAGTTGCTGAACGCTTTGTTGTCGGTAACTTCGTTATAGCCTCTTATTCGCTCCTTATCGTCGGCGTAGATGAAATTGTTATCCTACGGAACAAATTGGAAATAATAACGTTACAGTTAAATGGATTAATTAATATTTTTAAAGAGGATTTTCTCGGGAAAATATATCTGAAAAAAAATTAGACGCTGTAGAGATATATTTAAATATTCCAGGACCATTCTACAGGAAAATAAGTTTTTATTTAATGAATAAACTAATGAACAATGCTAAAATAATTTGTTTATATTAAGAATCAGGAAAAACAGAAATGAAAGTAGAATGAGAAAAACCAAAAAAATTTTCAGAGAAACTGCGGCCAGTCGGATTGGAGATATACCCGGACTTTTTCAACGTGTTCGGGAAAACAGGTTGGCAGGCTTGCATACATTCAAATGGTCGACATTTTGAATATTTATGAAATGAATATTTAATAAATTAAAAACGTGTTAAAGTATGATAAATGGATGCTAGTACAATAATAACTAATTTGTTTCTCGAAGGGGGTTTTTAAGGAAACTGTTTGTTCAAAATAATATAAAGAATTAATGATAATAATTAAAATCCTTGGTATTCTGAAGGAGATCTCTCAATGAAAGACTAAAAGAACATAAATACTGAATTTTACATAATCAAATAAAAAGGAGCTTTGCTGAGCATTGTAAAGATCAGAACCATTAAACCAGCTTTTAAATTACTTGGAAATTTCCGAAATTAAAAAGCCATATAGGATGGTAAAAACCTAACAAATACCCAGCTAGACTTTGGAAATATCCCAATTGATGAAAGTGTCATAAATTAAAGAGACATAAAAACCGACCTCCATTAGAGAGAACTTTGAAACTTTAGTTTAGTTTATACATACATAACTTTCTTTGAAAATGGCCACGAGGTCCAAATCAGTCAGAGAATATCTAGAATAAATTGTGAAACAAATACCAAGTGATTTAATTATTATCACTGTTACTGTTTCACCAAGATCTAACCGCGCAATCGATCGAAACTATATAATGAACCGTTGGTTTAATTTTTGAAAGTTATTTCCCTTATACCTTGTATATTGTGTAATTTATATTAATTCCAATAGTTAATTCGTATGTATATACACTGTTCGAAAAAAGAAATGCAAAAATTTCAAATGGAATAACGTAAAGATAGTATATTTGCTAAGGTAACACTGTTATAAAAAAAACAGTTTTGAAGTCAGGATGTTCTTCAGGATGCTACCGAATTTTTCTGAAATGTTTTCTGAAATGTTTTTCTGAACATGAAGTTTAGTTTACGAGAGTAGTCTGAAAAGTTTCCACCCTAACACAGAAACAATTATTTGCTTTTGCAAATGTTGCTGTTGCAATTATTGCAATATTTGCTGACATTTTGTCCTGCAAAATAGTCGTTTATCATCCTCTTTCAATGAAAATTTTTGTCCTCCGAGCGAAACTTTGCACTAAGGAAAGAGAAAGAAGTTGCTGGGATCCAGATCTGGTGAATACGGTGGGTGATCAATCAATTCGAATCCCAATTCGTGAATTTTTGCCATGGCAATCATTGTAGTGAGACTGTGCGTGGTTTTGTGCGTAATTTTTGCCCTCATACTCAGCTTAACAACGCATATTGAGGCAGGGTTCCAAGAACGGCTGAAGACTGATGTGGTGTATGTTGACTTGATTGCAGCATAAGACACGGTCTGGAGAGAAGGTCTTCTATAAAAATTCCTCAACGTGATACCATGCAGCTGGGTAACAACTTTATAAAACAGTATGCTCTGCGACAGGCCCTTGCAAATAATAACAGGAAAGAGCAAGAGCAAAATGAGACACCTTAATAACGGGATTCCTCAAAACCATAGAAGAAGCTAGTAACATATTATCAGAAGACCTGTCTGTATTGGGTAAATATTTCTGTATGGGAATATATTTTGTTATTGAAGTATATTGGAGCCCCAAATATACTTCAATAACAACCCGCTAACAATGGAGAATATCGCCACCAAAGTAAACACCAGAAATAATATAACGCACAAACTTTGTGATTCCACGTGGGGCGCAAACGCATATACCCTTAAAACATCAACTCTTAATTAATTAAACCCTTCATCAGATCGTAGCTGAGTGTCCCTTGCAGCATATGGAGATAAAATTAATGATTTCTTTGAAGCTACTCACTCCGTGTTGGAATGGATCAATGGTCTCGATTTTAAAATTTGATGTACTTATTGTGATGTCTAAAATTTCACGATGTCAAATGATTCGATTTTCGATTTTTGCAGATGACTCGATATTCGATTTTTTCTAGCTTTACAGAGACACTAATATAAATGACTGATAAATATCAACTGAACATCTAATATGGCTGAAAATTTCATGGTTATCTGTTGGCGCAGTCGTAATTATATTGGCAAAAAAAAAAAAATTTTTAACGAGTAACGCCATCTTTATGTTGAAACTGATACGAAAAATAAAACTTACCTTATTAAATTTGGTATATTTGATATATTTATAATGTTTGTTGTCGTATTTAATATCTTGCGGCACAAACGAGTAGACGTCATTTTTAGAAGAGGGTTTCTCGGGCTCCGCGCTGTTTATGGACCCTCCGCCATTCCCAGTTTTATCCAGAGTCGCTTTGTATTTGTTGATAAAGTTGTTGAGTCTCTCGGATTGCCGTTGTTTTTTTCGCAGTTTGGCCTCGCCCTCTGAAAATTGATAACGCCTATTAAAATTTTGGGCTATGTTTTTTTTTTGCTCTACTCCAAACCTCGTCTCGAAAAGGTATATTGTATAAATCTCACTTCTCCGACGCTAAAATACACAAATGTTTTTGAAAGTGAATTTACGTAAATATTTTAGCTCTTTTTTTTAAGCGGTCACATATATTTTTCCTTTCGAAAAAGTATCTTGATGTTCCTCATACCTTTAAAATAACAAATTAAAAAACAAAAAAAACATATAACGCTTCAATAATATCAAAATTTCTCTTTTCATCGCCAGGGAATAGCCAGAACGTGTACAGTGTGTTAGTGCGTTCCATTAAAGATGTTTTTAGTTCGCGAATATTACAATATGCTTCTTATTTATAGAGAAGCACCGACCAGATTAAAAATATAGCAGGACCTTTTCAACGTGTTCGGGAATTTAGGTTCGAATGGTGCTAGACTTGCACAGACTCAGATGGTGTTCATTTTGAACATTTAATTTCATGAAACAATCAATAATGTGATTCTTGTAAAAGAAACAAATCAAATTTATGCTGAAACGTTATTTCCAGATAATACCTTAAGAGGACAATGAAATTGAATAATTCCTAATAACTGCTGATGTTGCCAATTGCTAGGAAAATGGTTACATTTTGGATAAGATAAATGTTTTAACGAAACATTTTCTTCACAATAATGTGAAGAATCATTGAACGTATATATATGTAGTATTAGGTTTCCTTGGATTGCGTCCAATGAGACAGCAGGAGCTGAGTATCATCACACACCCAACCGTTGGGTTCCACTCATCTTGTTATGTGTTCCACACATCTCATGTGGAACACACAACAACCTGCGTCTCCGCCTGAATGAACACTTTTGTTGGTTGCTAGACCGGGAAGGAGCTCCACCTATCCCTTCAACTGGATGACATATGTTTCGTGGCTCATATATCGATCCTAATAAGTTTACATATGCTTTATCTACCCCTTGGCTAAGCGCTGCATTCATTATTGCATGCTTTGAGATGGAGTAAAAAAAAAGCCAAGCACAGGGGCACGGTGTATTCGTTGTGCCTTTCTATTGCCTGCTGTACGAACTGGATGTGATCCATTGTACTGAATCCATTTCTGAATCCTGCTTGTTCTCTTGGTTGTGCGTCATTCAGTTTTTTCAATATTCTTTTAGAAATTATCTTAGTGAAAACTTTGAACATTACTGATAGGAGGTTTATTGGACGGTAGTTCTTTAAATCTTCCTGTGCTCCCTTTTTGTGTAAAAGGATCACTTCTGCATTTTACCATAAGTCAGGTACTTTTTGTTCTTTGAGGCATTTTGAGTATAATTTTGCCACTGTTTTATGTAACGTCCGACCACCAGCTTTTAGCATTTCGACAGTTACACTGTCCTTTCCTGGAGCCTTGCTGTTTTTCATCGATTCTATAGCTTTTGTTATTTCGTCCACTAGGATATCTGGCATTTGTTCTTCCATGGGTGTTGTTGTCTTTGATTGGTTCTGATCTTCATATAACTGGGAATAAAATTTTCTGACAATCTCTAACATTTGCGTACGCGCCCTGCATATTGTGCCATCCTCACGCCTTAAGGCATATATTTGCGTTCTTTTGTTTCTCAGCTTCTGATATATAGATATATATATATATATATATATATATATATATATATATATATATATATATATATATATATATATATAGATATATATAGATATATATATAGATATATATATATATATATATATATATATATATATATATATATATATATATATATATATATATATATATATATATATTCACCGAGTGTTTTTAAGTTGGGTTAATTGTTTGTGGTGGAACTCGTAAAAAGAAGTAGTTTTTCCAAAAATCATTTATACAAAAGTTATAAAACAAGGAGTTTATTAACAGTCGCAAAAGCCGACCCCGGTGGTCTAGTGGGTGAGCAGCTCGCTTGGCGATCGAAGGGTCCCGGGTTCGAATCCTGGTGCGGGCATGGATGTTTGTGTGTGTTTCGGTGGTGGATGACATGAAAAAGGCTAACTCTGTTGAGTAATACCGGTGCTGGCCAAAATACTGTCTAGGTGAAGGCCAAAAAAAAAACAGTCGCAAAATTTGAAATCAGACCTTCCTTTTTGATCTCTACCACTGCGTAATCTTCGGGTTGTAACGCTACCCGTTGGTGATGATAGGGATAAAAGCTTTCTTGTCGTTTAGTCTTCCACACTGTACTATGACCAACTTCAAGTTGACCTGCTATATACCGAGTGCTCGTTGGCTCGTTTTCGACAATTTCTAAATTTTGTTCCTCAATCTCTACCATTTCGCGTGGAGGAGGTCTTTGAGAGTGACCTTCTCGTTGTGCCCTTAAGTACCCTGTGTCGTGAAGTCTTCTAACTAATATCCACGGAGTCGAATGATTTCTTAAAGAAAACTTTTCGGTGTACAAACAAAATGCATTTTGCAGCTGCATTTTGTTCGCACTCCCAGTAAGTTAATAGTATGTCCACATTGTTGTCATAAAGGAGTAGTATTTTAATCCCAGAAAGTACCCAAAAATTAAACACGCACTATTAAGGAATTATTAATTATACCACTGGTCAAATCGAACATCGTACCTAAAAAAACATCGTACAGAAAAAACAAAACTAGTCATACCCAGAATTATATGGTCATTTCCTATGCATCATTACATTTAGATATTATATTTCAGATGAGACATTCATTATGCTGACCAAGTATTTATCTTATATATAAATAGGAGTAGCGTAAGATATAGTTTAATCCTAAATTTCTATTACTAATTGTACTGTCGTGTAGAGTTAAAAATCCATTGTAATTCAATAAAGATTTTTTTTATAAAGTCTTGTTGGATTTCAATATAATTCCAGTATCAACAGTAAACAAATATTTTATGTGTTTACAGCACAGTGGTCGAGTATATTAACAAGTCAGATTTGTTTGCAATTTTTATAAAAAATAATCTTTGGCAAAATTACTTATTTTTTACCAAACTAAATCTGTTAAAAGAAATAACTCAACTTTAAAAACACCCTGTATAAATACACATTGGTTAGTGACTCTATGAAAAATTACTATATTTTCTTTTGCAAACTCAAGTACTGAAAAGTACTTGAAAGAGAAAAAAAAAACAGTTTCTCAAGACCGTGCAACATTTGAATATAGTAATATAATCTGGTGAAAATATATATATATATATATATATATATATATATATATATATATATATATATATATATATATATATATATATATATATATATATAAGCGTTGAACCTGACGAAAATTTTCTTAATTTATTTTTGATCGGTGTGGCATAATTACGAGAAATACGACCCTAGAAAGTTTTAAAATAAAATTAGAAATTTTTTGATAACTTTTAAAATGGTTTGAAATAAAAAATTGAAACTTGCAGGTGAAGTAAAAGTTGCTATGAGACATCCAATTGGTATTATGGACGAAAATATAAAATAACCAGTTGATTGGTGGGGGAGGGCCCCCCCCCCCCCCCCCCCCCGTAGTGGCTCCGTTTTTTCTAAATAAAAAAGCGTTGTTGTAAAGTAAAGTTTACTATAACGTTAGAAGTAAATAGTTAGCGGTATCCAGTCCTGGACCGCCCTGGTCAATCTGTGTCCCTGTGCCCAAGATATATATAGTGATCCACAACTTCCAAATCCGTTCCTGAAATAAAAATTCTCTTATCCTCAGCAAATTTATTGAACATGACCTGACTCTTCTTCTGGTTTATTTTCAGCCAAATGGTTCCCCAGCCCTTTGCAGCTCTTGTACGTGTCTTTGCAGCTTTTCTGGGCCTTGTCAAAGAAGAACGATATCATCTGCGAATCTACGATGATTTAAGTATGCACCATAATTTCCCAATCCAGATTACGGAACACTTCTTCCAGGCAGGCTGAGAAAAGAATAGGCGATATTGCGTCACCCTGCCGTACACCCCGCTCTACATTTATTCGAACCTCAAGATCGTCAAGGTGGACTGTCGCTGTAGGTTCATCATATATCAATCCGAGTAGATTTACATAAGCTTTCTCTACACCTTGATTAAGCAATGCATCCATTATGGCCCGCTTTGAGATTGAATCAAATGCTTTTTCATAATAGATAAAAGCCAAGCACAGTGGCATAGTGTATTCGTTGTGTCTTTCTATGACCTGCTATCTATCTATATATATATATATATATATATATATATATATATATATATATATATATATATATATATATATATATATATATATATATATATATATATATATATATATATATATATTTATATATTTCATCATATATTTATATATATGATGATTTTATTAGGGAGCTTAAAAAAGTAAAGTGAAGTAAAGTGTTTGGGTTAGAGGCGCATCAGCAACTAGGCTATTCAGCGACTGGACCTACAGCTTAACGTGGGTTCCGAACCACGGTCATCAGCTTCCGACAAACCCAGGCCAGCACCTCCGTCGGGCTATAAACCCTTGGTTATGTGCCTACCCATAAGTCTATCAGGAAACCTACCGACTGGCGAGTGACCAACGTAGAACACTTCACAGAAGGCATCCGGCCTTACCCAGCCTTTAACTGGCGTGACTGAGGGGTAATTAGTAGTCGGATTTTACACTCTTGCCTAGAAACAATCAGAAACATTTAGGAAAGATAAACGGACAGAAGAAAGAAAAATAACCATCCGAGTGCTGGAATCGAATCAGCTATCGCTCCAGCGTGGATTCGGCAAAGCAGGCGCTCTTACCGCCGCACCAACGCGACCGGCTAGGGAGCTTAATAAGCGGTTTACAGCAGTAAGGTATTACAGCTAGTAAGGTCACTATGATATCACTTGACAAGCATTCTTTACAACGGCAGGGGCGTTTCCTATCGAGGACTGTCCCTATCAGCAATTGGGACGCGCCATGTCGGGGTTGAGAACTCTTCCACTTGACTCTCTTTTCAACGAAGTTCGAAAGGCATCCTACTCAATTCAGACACTCTCCTCAGTATAATAAAGACCCGGAATCAGGAATCATTTCGAGTTGAAACCTCCGGAAAAGTAGTAAATGGATTTCCTACTAATGGAAAGAGCTACAGACAGTTGAGCTAGCTAGGAGACATTCACAGAGTGAATAAAGAAAGAATGAAGAGAGAGCAAAAAAGTGAGTATAATTTTCCAGTTTGCACAAATTAACTTTTTTTTTGGAGTTAGCAATAAAATAACATTTGAATTTTTGTCGTTTCGAACAGAAAAAAAGGGCAAAACAATTAAATCTGATATTGAGCGTTTGTTTTGATAAATATCGATGACAATAAACGAACCGATAACTGAATTATCGAAAATAAACAAAGAGACCGATTCAAATTATACAATTCGCAGGAACTGTGTGTATTTTATTGGCCTATACAGGGCGCGGCAGTGAAATGGACGATTATAAAAATTAAAAGCATTTTATTTTTCTTATTTTTACGAGGGTCGTGCGAAAAATTCTCTGCCAGACGGAGAATACACACGCAATTATTAATTAATTACCTTGCAATTGAATACATATGGGTCTGTGATGTCTCAAATTATTAATATCCTATAATTCGACATGATCAAAATTGCAAAATAAATATTTCTTCAAGATTCAATGGAGTCAAATCTGGTGAATATAGGGCATCTGGAAGCAATTCGAAGCGTAAGTCATTGAGTTTCAGTGTAGGAGCATCATCGTGGCGAACGAGCTTTTTCTTTTAAGTTATAATAACCATTTTATTACCATTATATTAGTTTAGTAAGTGAAGAGTAATACCCCCTAGTGGTGGTTGTACCTTTTGTCAGGTAGCCTCTAAGCTTCACCCCAGGAGAATCCCAGTACACTGTAATGAAGACTATATCTGAAGACGGAACGCTTTCGCTTTCTTTGGCCCACTTTCATTCGCTCTGCCCCGCTGTTTGGACTGTTCATTTCTGCCATATTATGATACCACTGTTGCAGAATAAAACTTATAGACTGTCTAAAACAGCTCATAGGCTTTTGAAAGCGGTCAAAGCAGTCCCAGTCGTATGTGTCAGTCCTCAAAACTCTTATAGAACTCTGAAGCTGGTTTCAAGCCCTTAATTTCAATAATTTCGAAACTCTTCCAAAAGTGATGACTTGTATTTGGGAAAGGAAAAAAAATGAATGACGTAATGTCTGTCTTGCTCGAGGTAGAAAGAATTTATCTAAATTTATCGGCCTCGACGTCTGGTACACACGTCCGTTCAGATTTTTTTTTTAAATAAAAGAACAAAAAAACACAAAGGAGGAATGTAAATTTCCTGTCATATTCTGCGAGTGGTGTTATACCGTTTCTTTTTTTTTTGTTGGTTCATTTTGTTTTCATTTATTTGATGTCTTTGTTGTCGACATCAATTCGCTGGATTATACTGGAACGTACTTGCGATAAGATTGTAGTTTCCTGTTTTAAAATGGTTGTTTGTCGATGGAGGAAAACAAGAAGATTATTAAAACACTTCCGTTTCGTTTCTTGGAGTGTTAATATCGCGTAGACCAAAGCGGGTGTCGATAACCGTATTTTATACGTGCGCATCGAGAAAATTCTTGATGTTGGGTTGTTCGGAAAGATCGTAGAGACTTTTTATGAGAAAGAGAATCACAAATAGTTTATGTAAATATTTATTTAGCCTAATTTGGGGATCGGGGGGCGGTCTAGATGGTGGTCCGAGGGTTGGATGTCCGGCGAGTCAGGTGGATGAAATGAAAAAACATTACTAATCCATCAAAGATTTTTATTTACAAGCGTTAAAAGAGCAAGTACTGGAAAATTCCAACAAACTTGCGGAAAATTCGATATTTTCAAATTAGATGAAATTATTTTCGAGATTCACTGATTTTATTAAAGTAGCTTTCGCATTTTCACTCAGAACAGGTGTCAAGGCCGGATGCTTATAATGGTTATCGATTCCCAAGCGAAACAATTTTCGGAATCCAATTTTTGGAATTTGAAAAAATCCTGGTAATCTTGAAGGCAAACAATCAGACTAAAGGATCGCTGAATTAATACGTTGGTTATTTTCATCGAATTGAAGTAGATACTATTAACGAAACGAAACTTGTTTCCTTTGAAGACAACAAAGAACATCACACCAAGAAAAAGTACATTGTGTACAGGTCTTTTTCCAATCTTTTTTTATTATTATTATTATCTCATCGACTTGATGTTACTCTCTCAGCTTAAAACGCTGCTAAGTATAAACCGATTCCTCTCGCCCGACGTTGGAGCTCGACTATTATTATTATTACAAACATGATCATAAATCATGTCAGCCTAGGTTGGTCAGGTTTACAATGCCAAGGTGAGCAGTTCAGCTCTTCCCATTCAGCTTAGTACCTTAGGAACAATACAGCAAGTTTGTAAGAGAACTGCGCGTTGTCCTATTGCAGAAAATGATTTCGAAACTAGTTGATAAACCAGACCAAACCAAATTATTTCTGTTGTTTGATTCTTTTGTACCAAGCAAAAAAAACACTGCTTACTCTTCGAAGAGTTAAAAGAACTTTTTGTTTTATTGTCGTGACTCCATACATACGTGTTTTTTTTTCTTTTTGCATTTTCTATTTTTGGAATGGGAGGAAAATAGTTTTCCTTATAAAAATCCACCAAAAATATTGCACGTTTTTGGCTGGTAACGCAGTTCAGATGATTTTTTTGACTCCATACGTTCCATATATGGATAGAATTTAAGGTTTCTTGTTTTATCTACTATTTTGCTTTAACCCCATTTTTTTTGGGGAGGTTTGGCTCTTGTGTAATGCAGACGTGCAAGTTTTATTATGGATAAATATATATAAAAAATCATGAAAGCGCCATGATTGGCTGCCATGTTTGTGACGTCATTATGTTAAAGCCATGTTTGTGACGTCATTATGTTAAATTGATTTCGAAACACCAACGCAAATTGTATGTTCTATTTAAAAATTGAAAAAACCGCCCAATTTAAAACACCACACCAAACCAAATTAATTCTGTTTGCTTTTTTTGTACCAAGCAAAAAAGACACTGGTTGCTCTTCGAAGAGTTAAAAGAACTTTTTGTTTTATTGTCGTGACTCCATACATACGTGTTTTTTTTTCTTTTTGCATTTTCTATTTTTGGAACGAGAGGAAAATAGTTTTCCTTATAAAAATCCACCAAAAATATTGCACGTTTTTGGCTGGTAACGCAGTTCAGATGATTTTTTTGACTCCATACGTTCCATATATGGATAGAATTTAAGGTTTCTTGTTTTATCTACTATTTTGCTTTAACCCCATTTTTTTTGGGTAGGTTTGGCTCTTGTGTAATGCAGACGTGCAAGTTTTATTATGGATAAATATATATAAAAAATCATGAAAGCGCCATGATTGGCTGCCATGTTTGTGACGTCATTATGTTAAAGCCATGTTTGTGACGTCATTATGTTAAATTGATTTCGAAACACCAACGCAAATTGTATGTTCTATTTAAAAATTGAAAAAACCGCCCAATTTAAAACACCAGACCAAACCAAATTAATTCTGTTTGATTTTTTTGTACCAAGCAAAAAAACCACTGCTTGCTCTTCGAAGAGTTAAAAGAACATTTTGTTTTATTGTCCCATTTTGTTAGAATTATTTTCTATTTTTTTAATTTTCACGAGCAGGAACGGAATAAAAGTTTCCAAAGGCGATAATTCTAAACCAAGACGATTTATTCGAACTTATTTCAAGAATAATTTCTCGATGGTTGCCAAAATTCTCCTCGGGAAACAAACTGCTCTTTAAAACACTTCTTTTATCTTATTAAATTGCGAGTGAGTTTCCTTCAACGCTATTCCAAACAAAAAGGCTTCATAAAACCTTTCTCAGATCTAGTCCATGAAGAAGCAAGTTTTGGGTTTATTCACTTTACTCTTTGTACACTGTTTTTCATTCAAATTCATTGTTTTTATAAATAACAAAACAAAAGAAGAAAAACCAGATGTGAATGTCTTATTTTATTTTAACTAATTAATGCTTTATCAGGCATTTCTAAAACGCTACGCCGCTAGTCCCCTTACTTTATTCATACACGTCGTATGTAGAAATAAAAATATTTTTTATGTTCAATTCGATGTTCTTCAATAAAACTGAATACGGGCGGGATTTTTCCGATTCAACATTACCAAAATCGTATAAATATTCAGTTTTATTTTTGCGTTTTTTTTCTTCACCATAAAAATCGTGACCCTATAAAGAAAGTGGCTTTATCAGGGACGTTCTCGCAAGTTTTTTCCCTTTGTTATTACATTTACCCTTTAGGTGAACGGAACTCTGAAACACCTGAGTGTTATCGTAAAAGAAAACGATCTTTCGCCTAGGAAATGCCGTTAATTCTATTTCGGCAGTGTTCCAAGAGTGATATGGCTTAAGAATGGAGACGAAATCTTGTAGAGGTACAGCTTCATGAAATTTTATATCGCGCTTTTGAGTTTTTTTTCTTTCTTGCATTTTCTATTTTTAGAATGACAGGAAAATAGTTTTTCCTATAAAAATCCACCAAAGATATTAAACGTATTTGGCTAGCAATGCAGTTCAGATGATTTTTTTGCCTCCATATGTTCCATATATGGATAGAATTTAAAGTTTCTTGTTTTGTCTGCCATTTTGCTTTAGCCCCTTTTTTTTGGGGGAGGTTTGGCTGTTGTTTAATACAGACGTGCAAGTTTTATTATGGATAAATACATTTAAAAAATCATGAAAGCGCTATGATTGGCTATCATGGTTGTGACGTCATTATGTTAAAGTGTTTTCACGTACATATTGTCAACGGCTCCTATAGGGCAAAGAAAAATATATGGCAGTTATGATTGGTATTAGGTTTAAATTTATTTTATAATATTTATATTTTATATATGAGAGATAACTTTATCTAACCTTTACATGGGCAGAATCCCTTACAGGCTACTTTAATAGTTGTGTGATGTATACAGTTGTGGTAGTCCAGTCTGCAAAGCGAACTATAGGTTCGATTGTCAGATCCGCAAAGAAATATTGGCTTCACCACTGGACATGGACGGCATCTAAAAACCACCAAAGAAAAAAAAAATCAGATCAAACCTCATATGATAGATTTCTCTGTCGCATACACGCTTGAATCACTGACATCATCGCTGCTCTCATCGTCAGAATCTTCTTCTGTATCGTAGAAAACATCGTCGTCTTCATCTTCGTCTTTCGATTTGAGATCTTCGGTTTTAGCAGAAGATTTAGGAACTACTATGTCTCTAGAAACATCGTAATTAAATAAGTTAAGATAAAATAACGTGAAGTATCAGCTTCAAACAGATGTCGGTGTGATTTTTTTTTCAAGTCGATGTGACATTTAGTTTTGATTTAAGTGTTGGATGGTAGATAAGTTCGATATCTTTGCTATCATGGAAAAAAGTAAATTTTGAGTGTTGAGTGTGGAAAAATCATCACAAAAAGCATAGAAAACCAAGTAACTTAAACGCACTAAAGATTAGGCGTTGACCTGTCTACCGTCTCAAGAGGAAGCTAACAGTATTGCCAGATCGAACGCTGTTCTACTAGTTTCATTTCTTTATGCATACTTCGAATCTTGAACAAAAAAAACTGATATGCTGTTTTTTAAAATCTTTCTGGAACAGATCATACTTGGAACAACATTTTAAACGCCAGTAGCAAGCCCGTTCTGTGGAACGGCCGTAACGGGGGTTTATTCCGAGTATAGCTTATACCTGGTATATTCTTGCATTGTAGAACCGGCTCTAATCTAGGCAATATATTTGTAATTGTGTTAAAACTTTCCATTATATAAAAAAATAATTTAAATTATAAATGTAAACCTGGTAAAATAATTTTTCGATTTTTTACTAGCTGAAAAGTATAAAAAAAAAACAAACGAAAGCTTACCCGTTTTTTTTCAGTTCCTTTCTCGATACACAAACTGCTGTGAATGTGTCTTCCAACAAACAAATCTCCTTCTTTTTACAGTTCAGCGGTCGACACAAATCACCTGAAAAAGAACAATGTGGATATATTAACCGTTCCTCTCGATTATTATATTTCTTAGAGCCTGATTTATTACCCCTGGGTCAAATATATGCCATTTTCTTTTTTGCTTTATTCGAAAAGGGCTTTCGGGAGCAGATATTTGATTCCACACTTCGTTTTACACTCAATAAATTAAGTGTTTTTTTTGTAGATTTTATTAGTTCTAGATTTAGTAAAGTAAAAAAGCTTTTTAATATACTGGGGGTTAAAAAAACAGTTGAATATTTAGTATAGAGATTTGAACCCATTTGTTTCATCTGCTGCAGAAACTATTCGAATCAGAATTCTTTTCGCAGCATGGTTATTTTAAAGCTCCGTTTTTCAACTTCAAAATAAGGTGCAATCGGTCAATGGGCCCCTGGTCGGACAAATAAAACAAACTTTTTTTCTAAGTTTCTAAGTTTTCGACTTTATCCATCAATACCATCAACTTTCCTTGAAAAGAAATACAATCATTTCAAGGTTTTTTTAACATTTCTACTATTTAATAGAAGGATTTCTTTTTGCCTTCAAAATATCCTTCGGTCTGGCTAAATAGTTCACATGCACAAAAATAGACGTCCAGCTGAATAAAACTACGATGAATGCTGGTGTTATCAAATCGAACCCAAGGCTACCGGTTCTAATTCACATCGCAAATGCTCTTATAAACGAGTATAAAATGATCGTGGACAATAAAAACCCTCCAATTCACCAATATATGGAAGACGGCAACCGTATTCGCCTCTGTTCGAAAACTACCAACGGAAAATGGCTACAGGTAGTGGAGGAGGATTTAGCCAGAATGGGGGTAACACAGTGGGATAGAAAGGCAAGGAATAGAGTGGTTTGGAGGTAGATTGTAAACCAAGCCAAATGCCTTATAGAGCTGTATATATATATTATATATATATATATATATATATATATATATATATATATATATATATATATATACTTTTAATAGGTTATTAAACTAAATTTGAACCAAAATAGCAGATTTAAGGATTAAGTTCTAGTTTAATCTAGAATTCTCGATGAAACTTTGTTTAAAGATATTATGTTTACTAGCCTTTAGCAAAATTGTCCAGAAGATAGATTTAACTTAGAAATTATTCCCCCGCAAGAGATCTAATAATTACTCTAACAAGTAAACAGTTAGCTAACCCTGTACGGAATCTAAAGATCCAGTTTAGAACCGTTCACTGAGAGAGGAGAACGGTTTTCGTTGAGGGAGTCGTGAAAATGTTAACCTGATGATATGTAAACACTTCCCCAAAATTATTTGACTCAGTAAGCAAGTTAAATACTCACTTACGAAGACGGAACTAGTGTAATAATACGAGTTTAAACATTGCTTGTTTGTTATTCCACACAAATAGGTTAATTTGTGGGGATTAAAATCCGAATGTGGTAATTATTTAACGATATAATTCTTTGAATATAGGATGACCCCCATTTAGGAGATATTAAACTTTTCATGCTGTTGGTTTTTAGTATCCAGTTAAACTTCCTGCACCAAAAAACGAGCCCGCAATATGTTGAACTTCAGTTCTCGATAACTGAAGTTAAACGACGTCAGTGGCAGTCGATATCTGGAAGGGTGATCATAAATGTTCTTTTCTTGTTTCTGTGTTCTATACATCGAATCAATTCAATTTGAGGCTGAGTACGAAGCCTGCTAACGAACAAAGTAATGAGACTGTTGACGTAGCGTTTGATGTGAGGTGGTGGGTCAACAGTTGATGTGTCTCCGTAGTAGTTTGAATTAGATTTGCTAAACTTCAACAGGCTTATGCAGGACCGGATCTACAAATACCCCCCCCCCCCCCCCCGGGCAAAAATTGGTAAGAGCCTCCCCCAATACAAAAAATACTATATTTTTCAAGACTATATATTTAAAAGTTATTTTGTCAATAACTATACCCATAATACTATGGGTTTGACAACCCTTGAAGGGAAGTAAATAATATTTTAATGTAAATCAATATAAAAAATAATTACAAAAAGAAAATAAGGCACAAACTGGTAAATATTAATTTTGCTCAAAATAAACTTTGATTGTTTGTGTACCGTTTTGTATATAGAAGATTGAAAAGATCATAAACTGAACTTAAGTGTGCTATTTCAGATTGTAGGCCCATTCGTATTGAAACCAGTTCTAAAAGTAGAGTGGGACCAATATCAGCTTTGTATTTGGTGTGCAGTCTTTCAGCCCTTGACACAATATTATTTTCTGATAAAGGAATTAATTTTTTAGGAAATAAAACTAAAAAATTTTCCGTTAAATTTTGAAAAAAAATAAAAACGTTCAGTATTTTGACCATTTACAGTGTCCAAGAGAAGAAAAATAGTTTGAATTTGTGTTCATCATCACAAAACCTATAATCTCTCGCTATCTCGCCAAAGTATCTTTTAATCTACTAACCGGAAACATTGCTGCTATATTCAATTTCCAGCTTCTTCGTTTACTTCGAAGAAGCTACCTCTTAGCGTTATCAATTTAGAAACAGTGTTTTGGAGAACTGCTGTTGCTCTTTTCCATTTCTATAAAAAATTATTTCTGTTCTTTGAAGTTTTTTGTCGACAGACGTGTACAGGCTTTTCTAGCTATCTCCTTTGCAGCTGACAGTGAGCACATCTAATGTTGACATCCGACAGTTTGAATGGTTTCCTTGAAACTGCCGGATATTATTAACTTGTTCTCATATAAACCGGTTGTTTGGGGATGTTCACTTGTGTGGCGGGAGAGTCGTTTATTCGTCGGCTTTTTTCTCGAGTTCAAGAAACGAAACTAGAAATTTTACAGATACTTCCAATTACTTTGAAACAGAATTATTTTGAGTGCGATATTTTAATAAAAAAGCCATAAGCCATAAAGCTATAAGCCTAAAATGGCTTATATATGGCAACATAAAAATAATATGTATATCATTAATCCCACGAAGAACAAAAAAAACTAAAATCCTCATTAATTTTTCGACGAAAATAGACCTTCGCAAATTGTTTTTTTGTTTGTTCTTCCGCCGTAATCGAGAGACGAATACAGGCTTTTTAGCGACCTTCTTTGAAGCTGACAGTGAGCACATCTAATGTTGACATCCGACTGTTTGAATGGTTTCCTTGAAACTGCCGGATATTATTAACTTGTTCTCATATAAACCGGTCGTTTGGGGATGTTCACTTGTTTGGCGGGAGAGTCGTTTATTCGTCGGTTTTTTTCTCCAGTTCAAGGAGATGATGTTGCAGTTGTGAGTGATGTAAATAGTTGAAGGAAAAAGCAACGATGATTTTCTTTGAGTGTTGGGAAAAATATATTTTTTTATAGACAATTTTAAGAGGAAATAGTTTCTTTTAATGTCTGATGTATAAAATTTATTCCCGAGTAAACCACCACATGCAGTGATGGAATTAGTTGACAAATTACTTTTTAAAAATAAAGTTAATTTAATCACGAATCTAGAAATTTTACAGATACTTCCAGTTATTTTGAAGCAGAATTATTTTGATTGAGATATTTTAATAAAAAAGCCATAAGCCATAAGCCTAAAATGGTTTATATATGGCAATATAAAAATAATATGAATATCTTTAATCCCACGAACAACAAAAAAAAAACTAAAATACTCATTAATTTTTCGACGAAAATACACCTTCGCAAATTGTTTTTGTGTTTGTCCTTCCGCCGTATTCGAGAGAAGTGTACAGGCTTTTTAGCGAACTTCTTTGAAGCTGACAGTGAGCGCATCTAATGTTGACATCCGACTGTTTGAATGGATTCCTTGAAACTGCCGGATATTATTAACTTGTTCTTATATAAACCGGTTATTTGGGGATGTTCACTTGTGTGGCGGGAGAGTCGTTTATTCGTCGGCTTTTTTCTCGAGTTCAAGGAGATGATGTTGCAGTTGTGAGTGATGTAAATAGTTGAAGGAAAAACCAACGATGATTTTCTTTGAGTGTTGGGAAAAATGTATTTTTTATAGACAATTTTAAGAGGAAATAGTTTCTTTTAACATCCGATGTATAAAATTTATTCCCGAGTAAACCACCACATGAAGTGATGGAATTAGTTGACAAATTACTTTTTAAAAATAAAGTTAATTTAATCACGAATCTAGAAATTTTACAGATACTTCCAGTTATTTTGAAGCAGAATTATTTTGATTGAGATATTTTAATAAAAAAGCCATAAGCCATAAGCCTAAAATGGTTTATATATGGCAATATAAAAATAATATGAATATCTTTAATCCCACGAACAACAAAAAAAAAACTAAAATCCTCATTAATTTTTCGACGAAAATACACCTTCGCAAATTGTTTTTGTGTTTGTCCTTCCGCCGTATTCGAGAGAAGTGTACAGGCTTTTTAGCGACCTTCTTTGAAGCTGACAGTGAGCGCATCTAATGTTGACATCCGACTGTTTGAATGGATTCCTTGAAACTGCCGGATATTATTAACTTGTTCTTATATAAACCGGTTATTTGGGGATGTTCACTTGTGTGGCGGGAGAGTCGTTTATTCGTCGGTTTTTTTCTCGAGTTCAAGGAGATGATGTTGCAGTTGTGAGTGATGTAAATAGTTGAAAGAAAAACCAACGATGATTTTCTTTGAGTGTTGGGAAAAATGTATTTTTTATAGACAATTTTAAGAGGAAATAGTTTCTTTTAATGTCCGATGTATAAAATTTATCCCCGAGTAAACCACCACATGAAGTGATGGAATTAGTTGACAAATTACTTTTTAAAAATAAAGTTAATTTAATCACGAAACTAGAAATTTTACAGATACTTCCAATTACTTTGAAACAGAATTATTTTGAGTGCGATATTTTAATAAAAAAGCCCTAAGCCATAAAGCTATAAGCCTAAAATGGCTTATATATGGCAACATAAAAATAATATGTATATCATTAATCCCACGAAGAACAAAAAAAACTAAAGTCCTTATTAATTTTTCGACGAAAATAGACCTTCGCAAATTGTTTTTGTGTTTGTCCTTCCGCCGTATTCGAGAGAAGTGTACAGGCATTTTAGCGACCTTCTTTGAAGCTGACAGTGAGCGCATCTAATGTTGACATCCGACTGTTTGAATGGATTCCTTGAAACTGCCGGATATTATTAACTTGTTCTTATATAAACCGGTTATTTGGGGATGTTCACTTGTGTGTCGGGAAAGTCGTTTATTCGTCGGCTTTTTTCTCGAGTTCAAGGAGATGATGTTGCAGTTGTGAGTGATGTAAATAGTTGAAGGAAAAAGCAACGATGATTTTCTTTGAGTGTTGGGAAAAATGTATTTTTTTATAGACAATTTTAAGAGGAAATAGTTTCTTTTAATGTCTGATGTATAAAATTTATTCCCGAGTAAACCACCACATGAAGTGATGGAATTAGTTGACAAATTACTTTTTAAAAATAAAGTTAATTTAATCACGAAACTAGAAATTTTACAGATACTTCCAATTACTTTGAAACAGAATTATTTTGAGTGCGATATTTTAATAAAAAAGCCATAAGCCATAAAGCTATAAGCCTAAAATGGCTTATATATGGCAACATAAAAATAATATGTATATCATTAATCCCACGACATATATGTTGATGATATTGTAATTTGCTTTATAGATACTGATATATGATTAAATCAATTCTTAACTTACGTACATTCTTTACATAAGAACATTAAATTCAGAGCTGAAGAAGAACAAAATAACCTCATCCACTTTTTATGAACCATCTCGAGAGAGATTTAGTTATACATAACAAATTTTGTCATTCTTATTCACAAAATATAGAAGCATTTGACTCATTTATACATAGGATGTTAAATATCTCAATGTCAATAGATTAATTGTTACGTTTCATCGGTTGTAGAAGTTAAACTCAAAAAAAAAAAAATACTGTGGAAGTTCAGAACGTAGTTTGCGCAAGTGGGAGATAATACAAAATTGATCGCTCGTCAGTCTAATCCTGCTTCAATGCTGACTTTCTTACTCAATTCTCAATTAGATAACATTAAAATCAAAAACTTATATTTAAAAAACCACAATGCAACTACGAATATCAGAGAGGATGACCTCTCACAATTCTTCACTTATTTTTTCCACACAGCCTCAAAAGGCCACAGAGCTGCAGGATATGGAGTCTATTCTAAGGAATTAAAATTTGCAAACAAAATTTGCGGAAATATTAGTGTTGGAACGAAATATATGTACAGGAAAAACAATTATCAAAAATGCAGTTGTACAGATAGTTATTCATAGAAAACTGAATCCTTATTGACTCCAAGCAGCAGCATTCCAACCGTGACCAGCAGCATTCTGAAAGAAATACTGAGAATACTAAGAATGAACATACATTTCCCTTGAATCAATGGACCAGAACATAATCAAAAATGTTATAGGTAATATTGGAAAACAATTAAATGTTCCAAAAAAAAAAACAAAACTACTAATTGATAAATGTGACCAAATATTGGCTACTCAAACGTAGGGAATTTGAACGGCACGTTTGGAATAACAAAAAATACGATCAAAATTATAGAACAGCAATGTTTAAGAAAATAATGCGAATTAAATTAAAATATCTCGAAACTACTAAACGAGATATAAAATTAATTTTATC
Source organism: Cosmopolites sordidus (assembly GCA_031761425.1). Classification (NCBI taxonomy): domain Eukaryota; kingdom Metazoa; phylum Arthropoda; class Insecta; order Coleoptera; family Curculionidae; genus Cosmopolites; species Cosmopolites sordidus. Next base: position 262,223 of record JARFXV010000014.1, read on the forward strand.
TTTTTAGCTGTTATTTTATTAGGTCCGGCCCTGTTTACTTTTCTTGCAACTTTGCCGGGTTTCGTTACGACAGGGGTTGTTAACAGCCATTCGGTCAACAATATATCTTGAACCTCACAATACAAAAGAAACGGGTTCAGGTAATTATTCTTCCGACTTAATCCCTTGGAATATACATTATCTTCCGATCTCAGCTACATCGTCTGGTTGATAGCTGCTTCAGATTTCTCTAGGAAGGGGCAAAAAAGCTCCAGTTACTGTAGTTTTGTTTTCGATCTGGGACTCGATAGTTACAAGAAATATGCCGAAAGTGTAGATAAACCCAAGAAGTCAAGAAAAAACCAAGGATGCAATTTAGTGATTAATATAATATTAAGTGTACGAATAAATTCTAACCTCTCCGAATTAATCAACTATAACTATCTAAATATTTTAAGTTAAAATCTTTTTCCTATTGCTTGGGTAGTTCGTAGTCATCATTAACATAAAAAAACCGCAAATGAAAACTTTGCTACACGACATAAACTCACAAATGTTATAAGTGTTGCACGATGTCTTTCTAGAGTCACGCGAGGCACTCGATTCTGTTCGATTCTCAACTAAAAAAAGTGTTCTCGAGGCGAAAGAAATTATTTGCTCTGCTTGGGGGGGGGGGGGGGTTTATCAATAACGTTCGGGAGCACAAAAAAAAGTTGAAGACAAGCAACTGGATCAGCTGTTGCAAGAAAATCCTTTGTCAAAACCCAAAACGAGCTGGCCGAACAATTGGGCATCACTCAACAAGCGATTTGCCACTGCCATTACCATTCCTGGGCACGTGCTTAGCCCAGAAAATAAAGCGAGACGCTACGACACAGCAGTTTGCCTGCTGTCAAGATTTAAACTTCAAAACAAGGATTTTCTGCTTAAAATAATAACAGGCGATGAGAAGTGGGTTCTATACGATAACCCTAAAAAGAGCAAAGCATGGGTTTATCTCGCAGAACCTTCTGAGCACTAACAAGAATAACTGATGTGTGTAAGTGGCGAAATTGAGGAAAAACGACCCTATATTGGCAAGAGAACTCGGCAGGTGAAAAAGTAAAGTAAAGTGTTTGGGCTAGAGGCGCATCAGCGACTAGGCTATTTAGCGACTGGACCTACAGCTTAACGTGGGTTCCGAACCACGGTCATCAGCTTCCGACAAACCCAGGCCAGCACCCCCCTCGGGCTATAAACCCTTGGTTATGTGCCTACCCATAAGTCTATCAGGAAACCTACCGACTGGCGAGTGACCAACGTAGAACACTTCTCAGAAGGCATCCGGCCTTACCCAGCCTTTAACTGGCGTGACTGAGGGGTAATTCGTAGTCGGATTTTACACTCTTGCCTATAAACAATCACAAACATTTAGGAAAGATAAACGGACAGAAGAAAGAAAAATAACCATCCGAGCGCTGGAATCGAACCAGCTACCGCTCCAGCGCGGATTCGGCAAAGCAGACGCTCTTACCGCCGCACCAACGCGACCGGCCGGCAGGTGATACTGTTACACGATAATGCACGGCCCCACGCGGCGACAGCAACCAAAAATCTTATCGATATTTTGGGCTGAGAAGTTCTCCCTCATGCGGCCTATTCTCCAGATATTACCCCTTTAGATTTCCACCTCTTTCGTTCTTTGCAACACCATCTTCTTGATACGCACTTCCGTCTAATCGAAGAGGTCCAAAAATGTTATTACCGAATGTATGGAATCAACATCACAATCGTTTTTCAGAGCAGCGATTCGCTCGCTGCTCGCGAAAGATTATTTTCAAGACTGACAAGTCCAAGTATGTTGGTTTAATATAAATAAATATTAATTTTATGTAAAAGAGTCAAAATTTATTTGCATACCGATTATTTAGGATTGGCTTATCAGGCCGGCTAAAATTCGAAAATTAATCTGATAATTTCGTTCCCTATTGTAGCTTTCAATTATTTTATGTTTTCATTCAAGTGCACTTTATTAATTAAACCGCCAGTCGATATAGCAAATGTCAATTGAAAGTTCTGAACTGCAATAACGAAACAGATAGTACGTCAACAGTAATTTGCACAAAACCTGTCATGAAATATAAACTCACCAGTAGACTGACAGTTGGAATTGGGGTCGGGATGGTTCTGAAGCTGCAACTTCTGTTTTGGAAGCACTCAAAGGTTTATTAATTTCTTTGTTATTAATATACCATTGAAATTTTAGCACAAACCATCTCTTTATTTATCTTTGATATTGATACAACCAAACATGTGATTGGTTAGGTTTAAATGTTAAAGCTTTATCGTTTTCAAGATTCTCTTAACGTATACGATTCGTATCAAAAAATATGAAGTTTAATTTAAAGTTAAATTGTGTGTTACTAACTCGACGCTCTCTATAATTATTTTCCTAATAGTTCTTGTTGTAAAAAGACCCTAAACTTTCTGAGAATTAATTAATCACCACTGGCAGGAAAATGTTGAATGATACAATCTTGAGATGCTGCTAATCCGATAGTAATTAACACGTTTATCAAACCTGGGCACTACTAGAGCTCCATCACGCTTGATCCCGCATTAAAGAATATTCGATTTTTTTCTGATTATTGTTACCTACAAACGATTCTAATAAATGTAGTATAGTTCATTTTTTGTAGCATCAGTAATTATACAGGAAAAACAATATTGTTCAAGGCAGTAAATATTGATAATAATACGAAAAATATGAATCAATATTTACTGCCTTGAACAATATGTATTGTTTTTCCTGTAAAATTACCGACACTATAAAAAAATTAACTATACTAAATTTCAATTCACCTATTGGAACCTTTGGTGTGAAACACTAAACTTGAAGAGATTTACCCCTAAACACCAAATCACTTTTTTTTTAAACTGCTCGACGCAGGTTTCGCTAACCATGTTAGCATCATCAGGAGATGATTTAATCTAATTCTAAAGCTAAACTATGTTCTATTTATATGAAAAACCCTACCTAACGAAGCGTGTAAAAATCATGAATTGAATTCATTGAATGCATCCAAAGCCCTATTGCTGATGCTGATGCATTCATATGCATCCAAAGCCCTATTATTGTGAGCACTTTTAATTAGTCTTAAATTACTAATATCTATACTGTGGTCGTGTTCGATTGCATGTTGGGCAACACAAGATTTTTCATTTCTCCCATATCTAATGTGGGCAATATGTTCTTTATATCTTGTCAATACGGATCTTTTTGTTTGCCCAATATACTTTCGATCACAGTGTAATCTACAAGTGCCAAGATTGTAAGCTCTGCCAAAAATTCATAAACCAGGAAACATTCATATACCACAACATGGCAAAGTAGTTAAGAAAGGAATTTGAAAATCTACCAAATCAACTACCTTCCTGTTCTATGATAAACTCAACCAAATTCATAGAAAAAGTCAAAAACACACATCTACAGGAAGGTGAGGTTTTGGGTTCCTTTGACGTTTCATCGTTGTTTTCGAGTGTCCCGATTCCACATACCTTTAAATAGCTGAGGGAGTTACTCGAGTTAAACGGTTTTAATAACAAGATTGTTTCTGAATACATCTCCTTAACAAGATTATGTATGAAGCAAAATTGTTTTCAGCTTAATAACAGGTTTTATGAACAACAAGAAGGAACGGCAATAGGCAATGCTCTGTCACCGTTTTTATTCAACTTATTTATGAGTAAATTTGAAACCGGGGCAAAAGATGAATTCAGTTACTTTCCGAAGGTATGTTTAAGATATGTGGATGACGTTTTTTCCAATTTCGATTCGAAACATGAAAATTTAGTTGATTTTATTAAGAACTTAAAAAGTAAATCCCAAAATATAATATTCACGCATGAACTCGAAAACAAGATAGTTTACCACTTCTGGATATTTTAGTCAGTAGAAACAATAAAATAGGTTAGATTTTGATATTTTCAGAAAAAACATCACCACTTCGAGATACACTCCTATCGATTCAAATCATAGCTTCCAAAATAAGATGGACAGTTTAAATTTTATGGTAAATAGATTAATTAATTTTCCTTTAAATAAAGATAATTATAACAAAGAATTAAAATTAATTAGGGAGGTATCTGAAGTGAATGGTTATAATAAGAACAAAGTAGATAAAAACATAATTAGAAACACATAAGTTCAGAAAATTATTGAAAGAATCTTCGACTTTTCAAAAGGATCAGAACACAAAAAAATTCTTGTTAACACCATTTGATGCCCAATTAATAAGAGGGCTAGACAAAATTTTGAAAAAAGTGGACATTAAGGTTGTGTACAAATCATACAATAAATGAAGAGAAGTTCTGGGTAATCCAAAGGATAAAGTAAAGCAACATGAAAAGTCGGGGATTTACGAAATTAGTTGTCAAGACTGTGATCGAAGGTATATTGGGCAAGCAAAAAGATCCATATTGACAAGATATAAAGAACATATTGCCCACATTAGATATGGGAGAAATGAAAAATCTTGTGTTGCCCAACATGCAATCGAACATGACCACAGTATAGATATTAGTAATTTAAGACTAATTAAGAGTGTTAATAATAATAGGGATTTGGATGCATATGAAAGCATTCAAATAGAAAAATGTAAGAAAATCATGAACCGAGATAAAGGACCTACCTCGTTCAGTCAACTTTTTCAATTATTAATGTAAAGCTTAGTAAACTTCACGGTTCATGATTTTTACACGCTTCGTTAGGTAGGGTTTTTCATATAAATAGAACATAGTTTAGTTTTAGAATTAGATTAAATCATCTCCTGATGATGCTGACATCGTTAGCGAAACGTGCGTCGAGCAGTTAAAAAAAAAGTGATTTGGTGTTTAGTGGTAGATCTTTTCAAGTTTATACTACATTTATTAACACCGTTTGTAGGCAAAAATAACCATAAAAATCGAGTATTCTTTAATGCGGGTTCCAGCGTGATGGAGCCTATTATTGAGGCACCATCGATGACGAGTCGTAGTCGATCGACGTAATTTTTTTTAGACATTCAGCTGAGGCGACATCAAATTCAAAAAGAAAAACGTTCTTTCTAGTCAAATTTCAATTTTGGATATAGCCATAATTTGCACAAAGTCAAATCGGGCAAATATGAGGGACGATCCCGCACTACGATACTTTTTTTAGCTACGAAGAAGTGTACAAGCGTGTTTTTGTGATTGTCCCTATTTTGCATTCTCTGTTTTCTCTAAAATTTATGTTAAAATGATATGCGCAGTGGATTCAGTGGTGCCATTGAGATCCTTGGTTAGCCTTGTCAAACATAAAATGATTCTTTCAAGTGTTAGAAAAGCAATTGTAAATAATAGAAAAGGTTTGGAATGATTGTATTGCTCTTCTCGTCGAGAAGTTGAAAAAATTGATCTGGTGTATATTGGCAAATATTTTCGAGTTTAGTAAAAGTTTTCGTAAAAAAAAAACCGAGCACATCCCTAATGTTATTTTCAAAATTATATCATAATTTTAAATTTTCTTTAGCAAGTTCTTCAAGTGGAAGTCATTGTCGTCGTAAAATATAAATTCAAAAGCGTCAAAAAGCGTCGAGAATGTTAATTAGACGCTTAATTAATTCCTTTTTCGATCTCGCAAAATTACCTCATCATTTATTGCCAATTAATTATCAATAATTATCATTATAAATTTCAAATAATGGAAAGTTAATTTTTTACGGTGTTTTAATAATAATTATACAACAAATATTATATCATGGAGGTTCTTACGTCCCTATAAATATATATATAGTGTTAGAAGTTCAAAGAGAACTTCAATATACTAGTCTTTCCACTGGAATCTTCGGTATGAAGCACTACACTCGAATAGATTTACCATTATTCGACGCGTGTTTCTCTCGAATCGTCCGGAGATGATTCAATCCAATTTAAGAAAAGAAGAAAATCAGATTGAATCATGTCCCGACGATGTTATCATGGTTAGCGAAACGTGCGTCATGAATTTTAAAAAGGTAAAAAGGTGAGCATCAACCCTTGATTTTGTGTTTACCAAAGTAACCAGAGTAACCAAAGTAAAATGCCTCTCAGAAAGCATCCGGCCGTACCCAGCTTCAAACTGGGGTGACTGAGAGGTGTTTTTTTGTCAGGTTTTACACACTTGTCCAGAAACATATAACAAAGTGATAAATACACGCTGCCGCGCTCACTACCGTGTCATACAGCATTAACAAATCATCATACTTTATAATTATCATCACGATATCGATCGCGATCAAACATTTCTTCATAGAACTGAAATACAAATAGAAGAAAGGAAGCTAAATTGGAATACTGTTGGTAATTTGGTATAATGCAATATAAATATTGTCAGCCTCGCCATTTATTAAAAACACAATTCTTGTGTAGACTGTGTATAGCCCGGATAAAGATATTTCATTGCCTTTCGGCAAAATGTTAATTGCCCTAATAAATTTGAATAAAAATATTCCTAATTTCTTCAAAGGCGTCAGAGTTGGAGTGCTTGAACTTTTGAATAATTTTAGAAAAAATCAAATATTGTTAAATTATTATTATTATCACACATGATTCATGGATCATCTCAGGGGCTAGGCTGGTCGGGTTTACAATGCCAAGATGAGAAATCAGTTCAGCTCCTTCCATTCAGCTCAGTACCTTAAGACCAATGTGGTAAGTTTGTAAGAGAACTGCTCGTTGTCCAGTCCGAATGACATTCTGACATCCCTACTGAATATTTCAATCGTTTTTATCAATGAGTTTAATTTTTCTCTAGTTTCTCCATATAATTTAAGGCCATCCATATATAGTAGATGAGAGAGCTTTCTTGGATTCCTCATGTTAAGTTTATATCCAATATTGCTGTTGTTGAGTAGTGTGGACAAAGGGTTCAATGCTAGACAGAACCAAATTGGAGAAAGGGAATCTCCCTGATAAATTACCCTCTTGATATTTGTTGCAGGAATGCATTGTTGGCCGACAAAAAGATTCGTTTTCCACTTCCCCATCAGGCACTTTAAATAATTAATAATCTGGGGGCTAATTTTATATAAATTCAGAACCTCAACCAGCCAATCGTGCGGGACACTATCGAATGCTTTCTTGTAGTCTATATAGCAGATATTTAAGTTGCGTTTTCTTTTTCGCGCTTGCTCAAGAACTACAGCATCGATCGTCAATTGTTCCTTGCAGTCCATACTTGTTCTTATACAGCCTTTCTGTTGTTCTTCAAAAATATTGTTTTTATCACAATGTTGGTAGATTAGGGCTGTGAACAGTTTATATAACACTGACAGACATGTGATTAGTCTGTAGTTATTGGGTTGCTTAACGTCCCCTTTTTTGAACAGTAGGTATGTATTGCCCTCCATTAGGAAGTCGGGGAAAGTGTCTGGATTTATTAAAACCTCTTTAAATGCATTTGCAAGTACGGGATAGGCGGCTGTAAAGCTTTTGATCCAGAAGTTATGCAATCCATCTGGTCCAGGCGTCTTCCAGTTGTGAATCTTCCTGACAGCAGTGCAAATGTCAATCTCTGTGAAATCGTTACACTCCATATCTGGGAGAGCATTTGTCTGCTCTTGAATGGTTTTAACCCAAGGAGCCAATTTTTCGTAGCCGTCTGATTTTTTCCAAGCCGATCTCCAATATTCCGCAAAGGAAGACACATCGATATTCTTAAGTTCTGACTTGCTGTTACCTTCTGCTTTGAGTTCTCTATAAAACTTCTTTTGGCTATTTGCAAATACTGAATTTTGATGTTTTCGCTTATTATTATCCTCGTACTGAACTCAGCATCTCAGCCTAAGCTGGTCTATATTACAATGCCAAAATGAGAAAGCAATTCAACTCGTCTCACTTAGCATAAAATTTTACGAACAATGTGGCATGTCTGCAAGAGTACTGCACGTTGTCCCACTATGGCAATCGATTTTGAGATACCAATGTTCTTCAAATTTTTTGAAAAGTTCTTACTTATTAGGCCTTCGGCGGATATAACGAAAGGCACTATCTCTACCTTATGCAGTTTCCACTGGTTTTTCAAATCGTACGCAAGGTTTTCATACTTAGTGGTTTTCTCCAACTCGGTTTTCCTGATATTATGAGAGAGTGGCACTGCGATGTCAATTATAAAAGCCCTTTTCTCCTTTTTACTAATTAGAACAATGTCTGGTCTATTATAATCGACCGTTCGATCTGTTGTGATTGGTCTGTCCCAGTATAGGATTAAATCAGATGATTCCAATACGGGAGAAGGTGAGTACTTATAATATGGAGCAGGTGCGTTATCTAATAGCGAATACTTTAATGCAATTTGCTGATGTATAATTTTCGCCAGCTGATTATGTCTTCCTAAATAAGCATTAGGAGCTAGAACTGCACACCCACCGATAAGGTGTTCAATCGTTTCCCTCACTATACCGCACTTCCTACATCGGTCGACAACATCCATGTGTAGTATATGCTTTTCATAGTTCCGTGTTCTTACTACCTTATCTTGAATAGATGTCGCAAAACCTTCTGTTTCTGGGTACAACAGCCCATCGGTCAGCCATTTTAGAGACAATGGTCCATCAATGGTATCATCCTCGAGTGACTTTGGATACCGTCCATGCAGTGTCTGTTGTTTCCATTCACGGACACAATCCGTAAGTGTTGTTCTACCATCAAGACGATTCAATTTATCTAGGTTCAACGGGGTGAAACCCCGGTCCTCCTTAGCAACCAACTTCATTAGCGTGCTGCTTGAATTAATGATGCGTTCTCTCATCTTACTCTCCTGGTTCAGACAAAGGTTCTTAATGTTCACGAGGCCTCTGCCTCCCAACTTTCTTGGAATGTACAGTCGCTTCATAGATGAATTTGGATGCAGACATCGGAATTTTGTCAATGTTCGATGTGTTAATCTATCCAGTCCATCGAGGTCTGTTTCTGACCATTTAACAATACCAAAGGAATAGGTCAGAGTTGGCACTGCCCATCTATTGATCGCTCTAATCAGGTTTCCACTGTTCGGTTTGGTATTTAAAAGTTTTGTAAGCCTCTTTTCGTACATAGTAGAAAAGTCTTTCTTTAACTAGCTATTACTATAAATTTCTCGTTTTGAGGTATACCTAAATATTTATAGGATTCTTCTGGTGCCAGTTGTTGTATGTTACAGTGTGTTGAATGTTGATTGTTGACTATTCCTTTTTGAATGCTAATGGTAGAGCATTTATCAAGTCCGAATGACATCTTGATATCCCTACTAAATTCTTCGACCATTTTTATTAAGAAGTTTAGTTTTTCTCTAGTTTCTCCATAGAGTTTAAGGTCATCCATATATAGTAGGTGCGAGAGCTTTCGTGGATTCCTCATGTTTAGTTTATATCCTATATTACTGTTGTTCAGTAATGTAGACATAGGGTTTAGGGCTAGACAAAACCAAACTGGAGAAAGGGAATCTCCCTGAAAAATTCCTATCTCGATATTCGCAGTTGTAATGCATTGTTGATCGATAAAGAGATTTGTTTTCCATTTCCCCATCAGGCACCTTAAGGAGTTAATGATGGGAGGGCTTATTTTATAAATCTTCAGGAGTTCTAGTAACCAATCGTGTGGAACACTATCGAAGGCTTTCCTGTAGTCTATATAGCAGATGTTTAGGTTGCGTTTTCTTTCGCGCTTGTTCGAGAACTACAGCATCGATCGTTAGCTGTTCCTTGCATCCCATACTTGCTCTTATTCATCCTTTCTGCTCTTCTTCAAAAATATTGTTTTCATCACAATGTTTGTAAATTTTTTCATTGATTAGGGCTGTCAACAATTTATAAAATACTGACAGACACGTGATGGGTCTGTAGTTATTGGGTTGCTTAGCATCACCCTTTTTGTACAGAAGATATGTATTGCCTTCCATTAAAAAATTCGGGAAAGTATCAGGATTTATCATTACCTCTTTAAATGCACTAGCAAGTGGGCGGTGGGCCGCCGTAAAGTTTTTAATCCAGAAGTTATGTAGTCCATCTGGTGCAGGAGCTTTCCAGTTATGAGTTTTCTTGACGGCGGTGCAAATGTCAGTCGCCGTGAAATCGTTAAACTCCATTTCTGGGAGAGCAGTTGTCTGTTGTTCAATTGCTTTAATCCAATGTGCCGATTTTTCATAGCCATCTGATCTTTTCCAAACCGATTGCCAATATTCTGCAAAGGAGCTCTCTATAAAATTTCTTTTGACTATTTATGAATTCTGAATTTTGGTGCTTTCGTTTTTTTAGCTCGTTATATCTTGCTAGCCTAGCCCCTTTAGATTTAGCTTTCTGTCTAAACCGATCTTTAAGATCCAATAATTTTTCGGAGAAGTTTGGATCGTCGAAGCCAATGCCAGATTTATTGGCAATTGTTTTTATGTTTTTCATTACTTTACTTGATCGATTACCAGAAAGGTATTCTGAGATGACGTCGACTTTCCTTCGGAAATCATCGATATTGTTTTCAAGGCGTGTTTTCCAGGCAGGCGTATTTTTCTGGAAATTATGCCTGCTCGCACTGGGGGTGTATGTTTTTTGGCCTGAAATTTCGATCGCAGTCACTGCTGCACAGTACAACGCAAGATGTATATCACATAGATCTAGTATCCCAGCCAGATGTGATTCCAGAACTTTATTGATCTGCATTAGAGTAATACGAGTTTTTGTAATATTTCGCAGTATTGGAATTTTTGGTCTATTTAGTGGATTTGACCCAATAAAATGGGCCAAATTACTGTAAAACTTCTCTCGCACATTAGACAAGTTCTGTTGTAAGGCCACTTCCTCATTGCTAGACGGTGAGGCCTCCGGTGGAAATTTAGGAGTTTGTTCTATAGGCTGGGCCTCTGTGGTTAAGGTGAGGACGCCTGTATTATCTTCTTCATGTTGCTGATATGTAACATTCTGGTGTAATTCAATACCAACTTCTCTCTTGACATTCATTAGTTCTGTTTCGGTGAGATATTTTTTATTTAAAATTATATTTTTACGGTCGGCTAAGTTTTGCTCAGACAGCCGAGTTCCAGGGAACCTCTTCTTATATTCTTGATAGAGTGCATTTCTCCATCCAGGAAGCGGCTTATCTCCGCACTGGTTCACGCAATAGTAGGTACGAATTACCTCAATATTCATTTCGCGTGTCCATCAGATACGTGGAGTGCGTTCAGTTCTAGTGGCAGCCCTCCTTATGGGGGGCGAGCCAGCAAGAACCGGGACATTTCCGTCTTCCATTTCATTATTAATCTGCATTCTGCATTGATCTTGTGATGAAGTGCTCGGTGGTGCGAGTCTTTGATTTTCAAATTGTTGCTCGGGTACCTTTTTCGTTGCCATTCTTGTGGTGCCATAGAGTTGAGAACTGCCACTCGCTCCAGATTCACCAACCCCGGACAAATTCTGCCGACGGTTCCGAAGGGTTCTTGTCCGCAAAACCCTACCACCTTGTATAATACCATTATCTGTTTCAGTCTCCATAAAAAATTTTTTTGGGTTCAAGGGAAAAACGGTCACCCAAGGCAGAGCCCCGATTTACCTTAGGAAAGCTATTTACTACCGGAGGGCGCTAGGTATCCGGAGACATCGTTCGAGACACTTTAACCCTGTGCCATTCAGCTCCTCGGCACGATGGATTTCCACCGTGAGCTTGGGGATTTTTTTTTCCAGAGGTTTACTCCTCTCAGCTCGGGAAGGTGGTGGCGCCACTCACCAAGCGGATTATCTATCTGCCCCCTGCCTATTATTATCTGCCCCCTGCCTCTATCTGCCCCCTGCCTTATTATTATGATTATTATTATTATTATTATTATGTTTGTTCTAAATTCAAGCATCTCAGCCTAGGCTGGTCGATATTATAATGCCAAAATGAGAAAATAATTCAGCTCCTCTCACTTAGCATAAGATTTTACGAACAATCTGAATTGTCTGCAAGAGTACTGCACGTTGTCCCACTATGGCAATCGATATTGAGATACCAAGGTTCTTCAAATTTTTTGAAAAGTTCTTACTTATTAGGCCTTCGGCGGATATAACGAAAGGCACTATCTCTACCTTATGCAGTTTCCACTGGTTTTTCAAATCGTACGCAAGGTTTTCATACTTAGTGTTTTTTCTCCAAGTCGGTTTTCCTGATATTATGAGAGAGCGGCACTGCGATGTCAATTATAAAAGCTCTTTTCTCCTTTTTACTAATCAGAACAATGTCTGGTCTATTATAATCGACCGTTCGATCTGTTGTGATTGGTCTATCCTAGTTATTATTATTATTGTTCTCATCGACTTGGTGTGACTCTCTCAGCTCAAAAAGCTGGAAACCATAAACCAATTTCTCCCTCGCGATGTTGGAGTGGATATTTCTATTTAGTCCACGATTTGTTAAACTTTTGGAGAAGCTGTGGCTCACCAATCCCTCTGCGGAAATTACAAAAGGTTCGATATTCACTTTTTCAAGTTGACAGATATTCTTCAATTCATAAGAAAGATTCTCATACTTAGAAACTTTTTCCACCTCTGTTTTATGTATATTATGAGACAGTGGTATGGTAATATTAATAATTGTTCCCCGCTTTTCTTTTTTATTTATTAAGACTATGTCTGGTCTATTGTAGTCGGCAGCCCCATCAGTTATTATCGGTCTATCTCAGTAGAACAGCACATCGTCAGACTCCAGAACAGCTTGAGGACTGTTATTTATAATACGGCGGAGTAGATGTGCCAGTTTTTGGTGGATTATTTTAGCAAGCTGATTATGCCTTCTTAAATATGCGTTTTCTACTAAAGTAGGACATCCACCAATTATGTGCTCAACAGTCTCCCCTATTTTACCACACTTTCGACATACATCTTCAGTATTTTCTTTAAGGATATATTTCTTGTAATTATTGGTTTTGATGACTTTATCCTGGATATCAATAACAAAACCCTCAGTTTCCGGATATAGTTGATTCTCGCCTAACCAGAGCAGAGAAGCTTTCTTATCAATAGTATTGCCATTTAATAATTCTACATATCTCCCAGGGATTGATTTATGTTCCCAGATATGTATGTTGTTTTGTATTGTCCCTGTTTCGATAGTGTAGTTTGCATGGCTCAGTTTAAGTGGTGTGTAATTGATCAAACTGAGTTGCGAGTCTCATAAGTTGATCTTTCGAACTTAGAAAATGTTGGCGAAGCTTCGTTTCCTGACTAAGACATAATTCTTTGATATTAATAAGCCCTCTACATCCATATTTTCGAGGAATGTATAATCTCAACACAGAAGAATTGGTATGCAAACAACGGAATTTTGTTAAAAGTCGTCTAGTCATGCGGTCTAGCTCTTCCAGTTCTGTGTTTGACCACTTGACCACTCCAAATGAATATGTTAACACCGGTACTGTCCATGTGTTGATTGCCTTTCATATATACCCCCTGAGAGTTTTGTATTAAGAAGGTTCGTTATTCTTTTCTTGTATTTATCTTGGAACTCCTCTTTGAGATTCCCAGATACCGATAGGTATCATCCGGTTTCAATGAGTGAATCTGACAGAATGATTCCTGATTTTGTTTAATTTGTCCTTTTTGTATATTGACTATAGAACATTTATCTAGACCAAAGGACATCTTAATATCATCGCTGAATTGTTTTAGGGTTTTAATAAGCGATTGGAGTTTGCTCTGGGACTCTGCGTACAGTTTTAGGTCATCCATATATAGCAGATGTGATAATTTTCTACTGTTTGTTAACTGGAACCTAAACCCGCTTGCAGACTGATTGAGAATCGTGGACATAGGATTTAGGGCCAGACAAAACCACATTGGCGACAAAGAGTCCCCCTGGATAATTCCCTTCTCAACGTTGACTCTTCCAGCATTTTCTCCCGATATCCATATATTTGTCTTCCAAGACTTCATTAAGTGAATAAGCATTGCTCTGATTTTCGGGCAGATTTTGTACATTTCCAAAACTTTAACTAGCCAATCATGAGGGACAGAGTCGAAGGCCTTACTGTAGTCAATGTAACAAAGTTAAGTTTACGCTTTTTTCTCTGAACGTGCGTCAGGGCAATTACATCTATGGTAAGCTGGTGTTTACATCCCGCAGATTTTCTTACACACCCTTTTTGTTCTTCTTCTGGGATATTATTATCTAAACAGTGATGATATATTTTTTCGTTTACTAATGATGTAAGTAACTTATAAAGTGCTGAAAGACAAGTTATTGGTCGGTAGTTATTTGGCTGCATCTTGTCATTTTTCTTATATAGTAAATATGTATTACCCTCAAATAAAAATTGCGGAATAGATTCGGGGTTAGCTAGTGCTTTACTGAAGCAACGTGATAGATTGTCATGTATGGCAACTAAATATTTGATCTGGATTCTATCTGGCCCTGGTGCTTTCCAGTTTTGGGTTTTTCTTATGGCGTTACGGACTTCTTCTGTTGTAAATTCAGCCACATTCATTTCCCGTAAGCCTTCTTGTAGGTTTTCGATATCTGATATCCAGGCTACTGATGTGTTGTACCCCTCCGATTCTTGCCAAGTTGTTTTCCAAACATCACATCCATATTCCTTTTTAATAATAAATGCCTTTAATTTTTCTAGAAGATCACATTTTTTATATATATTTTCGAAATATATATCGTTTTTTAATATATAGTTCTAAATTTTCAATTTAGTGTTATTTACATTAGGAACTTTATTTTCTTGGCGGTTATGACAACTAGCATTGTCCATTACAATTTATACACCGGCTATTTATAAACCAGTCTTCAAAAAGTTTTCCTGTGGTGTCGTCATGGTAGTCCAAAGATGAATGTTTCATATTTTTTGAGGACAACCGTAAACCATTTGGAATCCGCCCATCCTCCAAAGCTCCGTTTAGCTCCAAAAAGGAACTAAAGAGAACCATAAGATTAATTGAAAAAGAAGGGAAGAAGTTCGACTTGGAAATAAATGAAAATAAGTCAATATATATGCTGAAGGGATAAATACAAAATTTATTGACAAAAGAGCCATGCCAGCCAGTGATGGAAGAGAATATACTTTCGAAATAGTTCAGAAATTCTGCTACCTAGAAGTTACAATCGAAGAGGACGGGCACGAACAGCACGGAATATAGGCCAGGATAGTAAAGGGTAATCGAAAACATGGAAGCCTGAAGCCACTGATGAAGTCCAACTATGTGTCCAGAAGCACAAAACAAATAATCTATACAACAGCAATAAGACCCACAACAACTTACGCCTGTGAAACTGTTGGACTCTAAACCGAACGGAGGAAGAGAAACTGAAAAGGTGGGAAAGGAAAATGTTACGAGTTATATATGGAGGAAAGAGAACTGAGGAGGGATGGAGGAGAACGATGAATAATGAGTTGGAAGAACTGTACAAAAGTCCAAATATAATAACATCTGCGAAAGCGTAGAGAGTGAGATGGTTTGGACACGTGGAGAGACTGGGCGGAGGGAGAATGACAAATGTAGCGTTAGGCAGAAGGCCAATAGGGAAGAAGAGAAAGGGCAGGTCAAGGAAAAGATGAATCCTCAAGTGCAGGAAGATTTGGATACGATAAGGATGGGGGAATGGAAGGACATAGCAAACAATAGGAAGAAGTGGAGAGGGATAGTCTAAACTGTGCTGCAGAGGAACTGGTGATGGATGGGAAGCACATATGCAATGTTATATTAGTGATATATTATTGGGTTGATGCATAATTAAGTTCGCTGTTTATTTTTACTTTTAACTTGTTGGAATTTGCATTTTTTGTTAATTTTTTTTTCTTCAGGTTTAGTATTGTTATAATGCGTGTTGAAAATCATGAACATTCACGCCATATTATGCTCTACCACTTCGAGAAAGGATGGAAAGCAACAGAGTCCGCGCGCGATATAAATGAACTGTTTGGTGAAAGAACAATTGGTGAGAGAATGGTCCAAAAATGGTTTAAGCGTTTCAAGGATGGTGATACATCGCTTAAAGATGAATAAGGAAGAGGTCGACCATCGGATATCGACGATCAGGCACTTCTGGCAGCGGTGGAAGAGGACGAAAGCTTGACAACACGAATGCTGGCAGTCGATTTCGATGTCAACCAGTCAACGATTGTCCGTCGTCTCAAGAAGCTCGGAAAGGTGTGGAAACTGGCTGGATGGGCCCCTTACGAGCTCTCCAACGATAACAAAGCCGATCGCGTTCGAATTTTTACCGATTTGCTGCAGCGAAACGAACAAACACCATTTCTGAAGAACCTCGTCACTGGAAACGAATCTTGGCTCCGCTTCAAAAACATCAAAAGAAAGAAGGTTTGCGTATCGCCAGGTGTTTCGCCCAAAGGCATATCGAAAGGATGTAAGAAGGCAATGTGGTGCGTTTGGTGGGACAGAAACGGAATCATCCACTGGGAGATCATCTCAAATGGCATTTGCTATTGGTGGAATGAGAATGGTTAGTGGTTTTTTCAATTTTTTTCTCCCATTTTTTGTTTTTTGCAGATGAGCGTCAGCAGTGGCGAATTCCGGACAAAAATGGCAAGCGGCAGTTTTAACATTAACAGCGACGTTTATCTGGCTCAACTTAACCGCCTTCACGCTGCAATCGAGGTGAAAAGAACGCGCAAAAAAAAACCACATCGTGTTCCACCACGATAACGCCCGTCCTCATGTTGAGCGTCGTGTCGTCGAATCCATCGCCAATAAGGGATGGGATCTGCTCCCATATCCGCCATATTCACCGACTGAAGCACCTACGGACTACCACGTCAACAGGTCGCTGAAAAATTGGCAAAGGAACAAAGTCTACGACGATTTGGATGACTTGATTGACGATGTTAAGGCGTGGATCGCCTCCAAGAATCGTGACTTCTTCGCCCGAGGAATCGACCAACTGCCAAGCAAATGGGAAGCAGTTCTTGAAGTCGATGGTGAATACGCTCCAGAATAATCAATTAAACATGTTTTAGTTAAATATTTTTATTGTTTTTGTTGAATAAAATATGTTGTGTTATGCATCAGCCTATTAAATAAGATATTGTGAAAATTAAGCCTTAGGCCTTCAGGGCTTTTAAATAAACGTAAGTTTAGGAGTACAAAGAGATGGTTATGTAAATATGAATATAATTTGGAATATTCCAAATTATATTCATACTGGCTAAACCATGCAACTCTAAAAAATATTTTTTATTGCAATTAGAGTAGAACTAGAAAACTCTTGACTGCGCTTAGTTTCAAATTCCAACTGAAGCCTATCGCTTAAATTGTTTATCTGCCGGGTATTAGAGATCGAAATTATATCCGTAAAACGGTCTCAGACGATCTAATTAATTTATTAATTACCAGAGGAGCAACCAGACCGCGTAATTAATACTACGATAATTCTTTGCAGGCCCCTTCGCCTGGAAGATTTAGTTATTTCCTTTTCCCGGGCCAGAATAGCAATTTACAAAATGAATACTGTAATTCGTTTTTGGTCTATTCCTGGCCGTTCTTCGTCCTCTGCCAAGTTCTGAATTTCTCGCCTTTTCACCCTCCCTTTTTTTTTAATTCCAAGTGGCCTAATTAAGCTTTTATGTAAGGATGGAAGTCAAAGGACGTCTATTTTTTATATGTGGTTACTCAAAAGAATACTACGAATATCTTCGTTTCGAAAAAGACACAAATGAAGGGGTCCCGCGTAAATATCGAACAAAAAAGTACTATTACCAACAATAAAGGCACGAACATTAGTATGTAGTGCGGTTCAAGATATTTCGTTGTCTTTCGGCAAAATGTTAATTGCCCCAATAAATTTCAATAAATAGAGCAGCTGTAGATAAAGCGAAAATAGTCATGATGGATGAGACGGCATTATAAGAGGAAGAAAGCCTGGTTTTTCACGTAACCTCAAAGAAAATGTTCGAACGGTGACAAATCCTATGATCTTGGTGGCCGATTAACAACATCGTTTCTTGCCCACGAAATTTTTCTCTCAATAAATCAATTGTTGCATTAACGTGAGATAATCCTGCAGCTTCATCCTGTTGAAACCATATGTCTTCTAGATCAATGTTATCATCAATATTATCAATTATCTTCTCACCATGTCGAACACCATTCACGGTTACAACTTCACCATCAGCATTCACGGCCTCATCAGCATTCACACCAAACAGTGACTCGTTTAGATGGGGAAGGTTTCTAATGAATCAATCGTGCATTTTCCTCATCCAACACGCGACAATTTTGTTTATTAACATAGCCACCATTTTGAAAATGCGCTTCATCTGAAAATATATTTTTTTGAGAAAACTACCATTCAATCGTCTTCCCTTGTCACGACGCATGACGTTTTGAATGATTCAATGGTATTAGTTCCTGTGTTATTTCAGCCTTATATGCCTTCAGAGCTAAATTCTTTCGTAAAAGACACCATATTATGGATTCACTGAGTCCAAATTAGTTTCGACTGATAGAAATGTCAATCAACTAAAGTTCTCAACATCAACAACAATTTCGCGTACAAAATCAATATGCTCTTGTGAACGACCACTACGACTACATATTGCTCTCCTTTTATCTTCCCATCGAACCAGTTTTTTGAAACTTTTGAACTAGTCGATTGGTAGTACTTTCAGATGGACGATTGTACAAACCATAGATGTTACAAAATTTTCTAAAAACACACAATTTTACCGCGTTGTTGTATTGGGCACGACTCCATTTTTATAAATGTCATACATTACACTTCTGAGATGAGACTATACCCAGGCAAATCCACAACGCCATCTGTGTTTTATTCAAGAATTAAAAAAACCGCTCAATATGAAAGACCTGTTATCTAAAACTTTTTTAATTATCTTTCTCTTTCACTTATATTTAGATAATCTATTTTCGATGTTACTCGTCTAACTTTTTGGCAATATTCGTAACGTATCCCGGCATATAAATCAGACTTTCGAAAACGATATTCAGCTGGTTTCACCTCACATTTCGTGACTCGAAACAATAACGAATATTTATTTACACAACGGAGCTGTGCCACATCACATTCACCTTTAAAAACCTATAAATATTATCTAGGCGTAAAAAATGTAGTTCTGGATGTCCATTTATTTGCACTATAGATTTAGTTAGTGTTGTATTAGTTTTTGTATATATTATAATTCATTTTAATGGCGTTCGGGGCCGATGTGATGGTAAAAGACGTCTTCCTTGTGATTTGCTATTGCTGGATATTTTGTTCGTTTTGTTTATACTAAACTCAAAGAGATTTACCACTAAACACCAAGTCACTTTTTCAGTTTCTGGTTCGCGTTTCTCGAACCTTGTAAGCATCATCAGGAGATGATGTAGAATGTAGATATAGAGAATTCAATATAATTCCAGATCAATCTATTGTAGATATTCTTGAATATATATATATATATATATATATATATATATATATATATATATATATATATATATATATATATATATATATATTTATATATATATATATATATATATATATATATATATATATATATATATATATATATATATATATATATATATATATATATATCATCATCATCATCATCAGCCCGCATCGATCCACTGCAGGATGAAGGCCTCTTCAGCATGCTTCCAACCTTCACGGTCCTGGGCTTTCCTCTGCCACTCGGGTCCAATATACTTAACGATGTCATCTATATGTCATGTCATATATATATATATATATATATATATATATATATATATATATATATATATATATATATATATATATATATATTTATTATTATTCACGTATGGGTATTTGAAATTGTTAAAATACTGTCTTTGAGGTTATGTCGAAGGGGGCGGGTGTTGCAAACCCAAAAGATCTGTCACGTTTAAACAGCAAGAAGGCTATGATTAAAAACAAAATAAAAGGGCGCGTGTTTGAAACAAATTTAATTAAAAATAAAGAGATTTCTGATTAGAAGAACCATATATAACAGTATTTATTATTATTATTATTTACGTATGGGCCCTGGTGGACCACGCGAAGTACAATTAGAGGCGTTTGTTGTTGTTAGCCTTCCTTTGCGCCCATACTGATTTCATTCTTTCCCTATGAGCTTTTTTTCTTTCGTCAGACCAAGTTGTTCCAGTCTTCCTACATTTTTTTTTCTGGCCAACCTCTCAAACGTTAACCTTGTGTCTGAAACAGCTTCTATCTTGAATTTCACTTTGTGTAATATTTACTGATCTTAGGTCCTCTTTAATTGCAGCAATCCATTTAATTATTTCTACTTTAGCTCTACTCCTATTTTCATAAAATTCGACTATTTGTTTAATTAGCCTACTCGGATTCATCCGTGTAATGTGTCCGTAAAACTTAAGTCTTGTTTTTCTCATATCGCTATGTATATCTGTGTACTGTTTGATTTCTTTGCAACATACCGACCTCGAGATCAATCAACATACCGACCTCGAGAAAACTCGAGGTCGGTATGTTGTGCTATTTATTTGTTTGGGGCCTAAGATTTTTCTTTCCTTCTTTTCAATCTCCTCTATGTGTCTCTTTCTATTCAAAATGAGCATTTCTGCTCCATATAGACATTCTGGCTTAATAACTGTGTTGTAATGTCTCAGTTTTGTGTTTTTAGATATGCATTTTTTGTTGTAAATATTTTGTGTAAGTCTCAATGAGGTTTCCATTTTTTGATATCTACCCTTATTGGCCGTTTTTTCCAACCCGTTTTCCATGATTTTTTCACCCAAATATTTGAATTGAGAGACTCGTCTGATGTTACTATATTTTCTTTTTAGAAATGGTGTTCTTAGTCTGTTGCAGATCATGTATTATGTCTTTTCAAAGGAAATTTGGAGTCCTACCTTTTCTGCTGTTTCTTTTAGGATTTCAATCTGTTTTTGGGCCGTTAATATATCTTGAGTCAAAATTGCTAGATCATTAGCAAAAGCCAGACAATCAATTTTGATGTTGGTTCGCCCCAGTTTAATGGACTGTTCAATGTTCAGGGCCGACTTTTTTTCACGCCACTCCTGTATTACTTTTTCTAGAACACAGTTAAATAAGAGTGGCGAGAGTCCATCCCCTTGTCTCACTCCAGTTTTAATTTCGAAAGGCCCTGAGATCGCATCCATGAATTTTTACTTTTGACCTTGTGTTAGTGTATCTCGACGTTTTGGCTTCCACTTTGAAACCATTATTAAGAGAATCTAGTTTGCTTTGCTCCGGAGTCTCAATCTGTCTACTCCCCAGGACTCACAACTAGGAAATAACGTGGTTGGCGCAACCTCTTCATTAATAGGTAGGGTTGTGGTTCCGTAAGGCTCTGTTGAGTGGTGGGGGTGAGAGAAGACGTTTGATTGGAAGGGTTTCGGATGGCCAATTTGGAAATAAGAGAGTGCAATACTTATTGATAAAAAGGCTTTAATACCTCAAGAAAAATCTTCTCGTATCGCAAAGATGTACTGTCTCCCAAAAATCCATAAAACTGATATTCCACTTCGTCTAATGGTCAGCGAATATCATTCACCAACTCAGAAATTAACCAGATATTTAGCTAAAACTCTACAACCACACGTAGAAAAATCAACGTCCTATATCAAAAACTCCTCTCAGTTCATACTCTTTCTTCAAAGGCACTTGAACTTCTTCGATGGCACTGTATATCCGAAAGTAACATTGTTGTTACTTTCGATATTGTCTCATTATTCACTTACACTTAACATCCCCCTTCCAGAACACTAGACATTCTGAAAAACAAACACCACATACAATGGAAACAATGGTTCCAAGTACATTGAAACCCATTTATTTCCAAATTGGCCAAAACCAATTAAACGTCTTCTCTTACCCATACCCCTCACGCGAGCGCCCCACCCACAATTTTGCTGTTATGGGATTGTAATAATTTACTTGTGGACTTGTGACTTGTGGACCGGGAATTGGTCAATAAAACACAAAATGTTTATTATTTATCCAAATTTATTGTATCGCCTTCAAAGTAGGCCCCTTCCGAAATAGTACACTTATGCCAATGAATAATCTAATTGTCAAAACATTTTTTAAATGCATTTTCCGGAATTGACTTCTGGAAATGCGGAATTGAGTTTTGGAAAGAAAAAGAAGTCGGCTGGAGCCATATCAGGTAAATACGGTGGTTGTTGAGTTTTTGGCTAGAAATTCGTTCACAATGATAGTCTTGTGAGATGGTGCGTTGTCGTAAGGCAAAATCCAAGAGTTTTCTTCCCATAAATCTGGCCTTTTAATACATTAAGCTGATACTCTTTATTTACTGTCTGATCTTCTGGTAAGAATTCCGAGTGCCCAAAACCGCGATAATTAAAGAAAACAGTGAATATCACTTTAAGTTTTGATCGACTTAGACGTGGTTTTTTCGGTTTCGGCTCAGTTGGAAGGCGTCATTCCGAAGCTTGTTGATTTGTTTGCATATCAAACTCGTATACCCATGTCTCATCACCAGTTACAATGGGTTTTATGAATGTGGGTCGGAATTGACTCGTTCTAGGATGTCTTCAGCGACTTTTACGCGACTGAGTTTCTGAAGAAAAATTAGGCCTTTTAGGTCAAACATTCGCCTAAAATGGTATGAATTGATTCGTGAGACACAGAAAGATCAGCCGCTATCTCTCTCAAACTTAAATGACGGTTTTCAGTCACCATTTCCTTCACTTTAACGATGTTAACTTCAGTTGAAGACGTTGATGGCCGACCAGAGCAAGGCAAATTTTCCACAAATTTTCCGCTCGACCGCTTTTGAATTCACTGTACCACTTATATGCACGTATTTCTGATAAAGTCGATTTACCGTAAGCTTTCTGCGACTAGGCACACGAAATTACATTTGTAATGCAAGATTTAAGACAAATTCTTTGTTCGATGTTTTTATCCATTGTAAAACACTTGAGATGAACTGACAAAATCGAACACTGTAAACAAACTAAATGCTAGATGACGTTCAAACTCCGCGTCAGTATAGAGAACAGTTGTACCAACTTGGCGATAAAAATAATTTTGACAATGACAGGATCTTCAAATGATTCATTTCCGGTACTTTTTTGACAGAATGTATATACAGTATCATTTTTCCACTAATAATGTTTTACGTTACCATGGTTCTTACTTAAACTATTACTTATTAAAGTATCTTTTAAAATTAAATCTAATTCCGTTTGTACTTGAAGGGGAACGTTTTTTTCGTGATATATGTAATAGTTTGAGTTTATTTGTTGGTTCTTGTGTAGTGCAGACGTGCAATTTTATTATGAACAAATACAGTCTAAAAGAAAGCAGTGATTGCGACGCGCTGAAACCTATGTATGTGTGAAGCAAGATGTGGAGAAGTGTCGATTCAACAAAGTGGTGGACAACTGGGAAGTTATACATGCAAGTTACACGATGTTTTATGATTTAATTTGCACATGTTTCCTTATAAGATTAAAAACATATAGCCTACAGACAATAATAAGCAATTAGAATACTAAAAATTGACAATTTTCATACACAATTAATAATATGCAATGCTTGTCCATTTACATAGACAAGCAAGAGGCAATTAAAGTTACTCTCTCTTACAAATCCTACATTTATAAGAGTGTTAGAACCAACAATAAGAGTGTTAGAACTTTAACTCTTTGAGTATATTATTTTCTAATTCGAAAACTAATGATGTAGAGTTTAGACGAAAAGTACATAGTAATGCACATATTTTCTTGTAATATCTTAATGTGATAATTTGCGTCATCCTGCAAAGAAAAATTTCCTTTAACATAAAAAAAAATCGGTAGGTTACAAGAACTGTCTGAATTTAACGATACATTAAATTTACCCCGCAGAAAGTCACTGTTTGTCGTGGATTTTCAGCCAGGGACTAAATATATGTTGTTAGAATAAACGCAGCTATTTAACATTAACAATAACACCATTGCCTTCATTGTCTTCAGAAAACAAGTTAGTATTACACCTTCAGGATAAAAACGACCCAAAATATTGACCTTCTAAAGAAGAAGAAGTAACACTTGAATTACTTGAGGATTTTCAACGCGTCAAATCCTACAGTTATAAGAGTGTTAGAACCAACAATAAGAGTGTTAGAACTTTAACTCTTCGAGTATATTTTTTTCTAATTTGAAAACTAATTATGTAGAGTTTGGACGAAAAGTACATAGTAATGCACATATGATTTAATTTGCACATGTTTCCTTATAAGATTAAAAACATATAGCCTACAGACAATAATAAGCAATTAGAATACTAAAAATTGACACATTTTCATACACAATTAATAATATGCAATGCTTGTCCATTTTCATAGACAAGCAAGAGGCAATTAAAGTTACAGTAATGCTCAGAACATCATTGGCCATGAAGTTACACCTAATGATGAATGTCAAAGATATAGAATTCAAAATTTTATGGTGCTTCGATTAGAAAACCAAGGACTGAAGAATTATCGGAAAATTCCCAGCACGTCATCTAACGAATTTTGACGAATACTTCGCAATTATGATAATCATTAGTTGTATCAAAGTGAGAACAAACGTCCCTTTTAAAATGGCTTGTTTATTGACATCTCTAATAACGGATGTTAGTGAGAACCTTGTGACCTTAATTATTTTATATGGATACATTCACACTTTCAATTAATTAACCGAATTAACAACAACAAACATAAATCAGTGTTGATGAAAACGTTTAAAATTGTTCCCCGCGTAAAATGATTGAAACTCCGGCAAAAATTCCACTCGAAACATCGTAAACACGTCGTTTAAACTCAGCTATATCACCGTTATAAAATATTATTTACGAAGCGATATAAAATTTATGATTTTTTTAATTAAAATCCTTACTGGTTTAGGGAATTAATGAAGGGCCGACAATGGTTAATCTCGTTTTTTTTATCCGGTCTCTAATTTTAGTAAAAATTAATAAAATGTTACTTACTTGACGGGTCGTGTATCCATCGTTTTTTTTCGCCGGATTTCACAATTTTTGCGTCATCCTGCAAAGAAAAATGTCAATTAATATAAAAAAAAATCGGTGGGTTATAAGAACTGTCTGTATTTATAGATAAATTAAATTTACCCTGCACTGTTTGTTGTGGATTTTTAGTCAGGGACTAAATATATGTTGTTAGAGCCATTTAACATTAACAATAACACGATTGCCTTCATTGTCTTCAGAAAACAAGTTAGTATAACACCTTCAGGATAAAAACGATCCAAAATAGTGACCTTCTAAAGACGAAGAAGTAACACTTGAATTACTTGAGGATTTTCAACGCGTCAAATCCTACATTTATAAGAGTGTTAGAACCAACAATAAGAGTGTTAGAACTTTAACTCTTTGAGTATATTTTTTTCTAATTCGAAAACTAATTATGTAGAGTTTAGACGAAAAGTACATAGTAATGCACATATTTTCTTGTAATATCTTAATGTGATAATTTGCGTCATCCTGCAAAGAAAAATTTCCATTAATATAAAAAAAAATCGGTGGGTTACAAGAACTGTCTGAATTTAACGATACATTAAATTTACCCCGCAGAAAGTCACTGTTTGTCGTGGATTTTCAGCCAGGGACTAAATATATGTTGTTAGAATATACGCAGCTATTTAACATTAACAATAACACCATTGCCTTCATTGTCTTCAGAAAACAAGTTAGTATTACACCTTCAGGATAAAAACGACCCAAAATATTGACCTTCTAAAGAAGAAGAAGTAACACTTGAATTACTTGAGGATTTTCAACGCGTCAAATCCTACAGTTATAAGAGTGTTAGAACCAACAATAAGAGTGTTAGAACTTTAACTCTTTGAGTATATTTTTTTCTAATTTGAAAACTAATTATGTAGAGTTTGGACGAAAAGTACATAGTAATGCATATATTTTCCTGTAATATCCTAATGTGATAAATGTGAGAACTGCCACTTTTTGATTTTTCAGCGATCTCCATGATGGCGAACACAGGAGGTATGAAATAAGAAATAATATTCCATCTATACACATGTATGAATAAATTTATATAAAATCTAATATTGGAAACAATTGTTTGAACTAAACATATACATGTAAGGGAGACATCAGTCGGTTGGGACAGTACTATTTCTCAATTTTTTTCACTATCGACAACAATGTTTTTGCTGTCGAGATGTTTATTCGTTACAGGCAAACTTTTCGTAGGAATAAGAGTAAGATTACTGAAACACTGTTGACAATCTTAAATAACTAAATCTCGTAGCGTTCTGGAAATGGAGTGTTTTCGATTTGTTTCTTTTAGCTATTATTTTATGGAGACAGGCAAAACAAACAGATAAAAAGACCGAAGTTTGAAAAGTTATCTATTTACTTAGATTACTTAAATTTATTGCCAGAAATAGATAAAAGTTTTCTCGTTCCTTTAAGGTAATTGGATTTGATTTTTATATCGGTTATAGTTCGAAACATTAATTTGTTTTTAAGATAGATCTTTCTTGGTCTCTTTCATGTATATATATATATATATATATATATATATATATATATATATATATATATATATATATATATATATATATATATATATGCCCACAAGGTAGCGTGGCCAGTTGATCTGGTCTGGCCCCGATTGCCTCTCCGAACTGCTTTCCTTGCGTTCGTCTAGAGCTCGCCTGATGACGGCTGAAAGGCTAGAAACCGGTCCCGAGAAACACGTGACGTCGCATTGGTTGACAGTTCGGCGAAGGCGATCGGTGGCACCAAGTGGAGAAAGGGTGGCAGATTTCTGTAATATATATATATATATATATATATATATATATATATATATATATATATATATATATATATATATATATATATATATATATATATTTGTGTGTATGTGTGTTAAAAACAAAGAAAATATACCCGCGCTCCACGGTAGTGCCTTGTCGTCCGCCATCCAAAGCGCCGGCAAGCGTCTGCCAGGACCAGTTTCTGGCCTTAAACGCCTGGATTTAATTTTTTCTGTAGTTTCCTTCCGTGTCTGCTATTAGCACAGTTATTGATCTCATTTTCCAGTGTCCCACTGTTATTTTTGCATATTATTCATTGCAGGCATTGCAACAGAAGGCTTAGCACACATCCTTGTTTCAAACTTATGGGGGGAGAGTAGTCTTGACCGACTCGTTGAATAAAGCGATTATCAATTTTCTTGTGATAACGGTCTGGAATTTTTAATGAAAGTCTTTTTTTCACAAACGCCGAGCTTTCGGAAATGTATGGTCTCCTTTTTCAAGGCTGCAATATAGAGTGGATTATTACAATTTTTTCCACATCTTATGACTAATGAGTTCTAATAAATTGTTAGTACTAATAAGTACTAATTGTAAGATCTTTTTTTATTATTTCTTACATAACTTAATTGATTTTTATTATAACTTACGTGCAAAGCAAGTTCAATTTGGCTTAAGTTATTAAAAAACATCAGGCCAATCTTCTGTTTGTCCGCTTTTATTGCATTAAAATTTTAATTCAAGGTGTAGTGTGAAAATCATGGTTTATTAAACTTTAAAAACATTGTTAAAAGAACGAACACACGGCGTAAAATGGGATTTTATCGAATATGCTTCGCGAATATCCCAAGCCCAATCCATCCCTTAGCACTTTGGAGGGCACATGTTTCGTCTGTTGGTGGTTAGACTCATCAGGGTACCGACATATGCTCTCCTGCCAAGAATAGGGAGTCCTTCTCCACAATCAAACAACCCATATCCCAGAAGTCAAAAACCATCGAAATATGAGTTGTTTGATTGTGGAGAGAGACTCCTTATTCTTGGCGAGAGAGCATATGTCAGTACCCTGATGAGTCTAACCACTAACAGACGAAACATGTGCCCTCCAATGTAAGGGATGAGTGGGGCTTCCTCCCGATCAAGCAACTAACCAATGCTATATATATATATATATATATATATATATATATATATATATATATATATATATATATATATATATATATACCGTGAGTCCCATGAAATATGTCTAGAATTTCCATAGAATCCAAAAAGTAAATAATATACAGGGTATTGTATTTAAAATAAGAAAGTTGGTATTGGCCACTGTTACATGACACACCCTGTATAAAACATTTTTGTTGAAAAAAATGCGCATCTAAAAATACCAATCGACGTGTTCGAGCGTTTTTTCGAACACGCCCCCATTTATTTATAAACGAATTTATTCCATTTGGCTGGGACACACGGTATATATATATATATATATATATATATATATATATATATATATATATATATATATATATATACATATATATATATATATATATATATATATATATATATATATATATATATATATATATATATATATATATATATATATATATATATATCCGCCATCCGTTGGCAAGTTGGCAAGTTTGTTGGCGGTGGATAGTCTCCCTATTTCTGACGAGAAACCATATGTCGGTACACTGAAGAGTCTAAACATCAAGAAACGAAAGATCTGCCCTCCAACTGAAGGGATGAGTGAGGTTGTCCCCAGTCAAGTAACTGACAAAATGCTCATATATACAGGGTGCCCATTAATTAATGGTACATGAGTGAGGTATTAATTAATGGTACATTGAGTAAAAATGTTGCGATTTCACCTAATTTACCTTAAATAAAAAGTTAATCAGTAGTCACCAAGATACAGGGCGTTAAAGTTATAATTTTATTTTCAATTTTCGTTGAACTACTTTTTAAGAGTTTGTTAAAAATAATTTTATTGAATATTTTTATTAGGTTGTAGGGAGCGCTGTCCGCGACACTTTTCTATGTTAGAAAGGTCACAACTTTTTTGCGTCTTAGTGTATTTGTATTTTTAATGAAAATATTATTTTGTCCACCTTTTTTACGTAGAAAAGGTATATGTTCCTTGCAAATGTCGCTCCGAGTTACCGTTTTCTGGATATCTGCGTTTAAATTGATCATTGCACTCTTTTCAATTGCGCTTTTGAAACATAACACTTGTTTTTGCTTTTCTTTTTTTTTGTCTTAGTCCTAGAGAAATGTTATCTAAATATTCGGGTAACTGAGTTTGAAGAAATTTAAGATAAATTCGATGGTAATTCGAATGGACCAATACATAATCACCGATAAGATCACACCAAACATTAATTATAAATTCGTGTTGTAAACGGAAATGGATACTAAGTGTGGATTTTCTAAATCCCACGCATGTTTATTTCTAAAGATTGAATACACAGCTACGTGTAAACGTTGTTTCGTCTGTAAATAATATTTTTTTTTAACATGAGGAGGCATTTTGCTGGGTATGACAGAAACGGGCAAATTCCAGTCTGGCTAGCAAATCAGCTTGCATTTTGCACAGGGGTGAAGTAAAGGGAATACAGTTTTTCCTTGTGAAAAATTTTTCAAACGGTGGACTTGCCTATTCCAACTCCCAGTGATAGCGTAGTAGCTCCCAGTAGTAGAGTAATGCGTCTTAAGTAAACTTCAGGATTTTTGGTTACGCCAACCACAATTTCATCTTCCTGATCGGTGGTTAGAGTCTTCGGACGACCTGCGGAATCTCGCTATGGACGGAAAGAACCTGTTTCAACCCAGTCTGTCGTAAAAACTTTTGTAGATCCTAAAATCCTGCTGACTTCGTCGTGGATACGTTTCCAAATATCTTCGATAAGCCCGGCGTAAAATAAAATTTTCTTGCGCGTATATACCTATCATATCTCGCATCTCTTCATAAGAAAACAATTTATGTCTAGGTATTTTGCTCTTGACTTGAAAATCTTTCAAAAACTATTTTACTATAATGTATTAGAATTATTATTCTTATTATTATTATTTACAACCATTTTATCTGTTTAAATACCCACAATATTAAATACTGACAATCAATGCAAAACTTTGACAGTAACTAAATTTTCAGGGCCCGTTCCCAGTCAAACAATCAATAAATCAACAATCAAAATCATGATTTAGGTGGAGACGCAGGTTGTTGTGTGTTCCACAAGAAATTGTGGAACCCAGCAGTTGTGTGTCTGATGACAATCAGCACTGTTGTCTCGTTGGACGCAGTTCAAAGAATTATAACGTTGCATATATACGCCATCCGACGGGAAGTCGGCGAAAGTATGGGTTGTTGACTGTGGATAGGATCTTCGTATTCTTGACGAGAGAGCACATGTCGGTGCCCAGAAGAGTCTATGGAAGAGTCAATGGAAGATCATTCTCAGAGAATGATCTGAAGATCATTCTGATTCTGATCATCTGAAAGATCTGAAGACAAGCATTGAGAATGCCAAGTGTGACCTTGGCGAAACGACTGCACGTTCCCAACAAACGGGATACAAACGATCGGATGTACTCCCGGACTAATAGTCTAGCATATATATATATATATATATATATATATATATATATATATATATATATATATATATATATATATATATATATATATATATATATATATATATCTTGAGTTAATAAAAACGGTGACAAAATTTAATATCAAACACAACACCCAAAAAACTCAAGCAACAAGTTTGCTTTTCATTTGTTTTACAGATAATGTGAAATATATATCCCAAAGTTGTTTATCTCCTCTTTGTAGATCAGACTTTGGCGTAGTAAAGGGGCTTCCACAAGTCAATGAAAACGTCAGGTTATGTTTAACAAATTTGCTGTCAACAGAAGAATTTCTATTTTAGGAAGTGATTTAGAGGTTGTTGACCACTACATATATCTTGCCCAAAGGATTTCAATGGAGGGTGATACCGCCCGGGAGGTGGAACGGTGTCTGAACGAACTTTGTCTGAAGAGAAAGGTTTTTAATCAGTGCGTGCTGCTTGTTTTGACATATAGAAGTGAAACATGCACACTCACAACATCACAATCTGTTCAAAAGCTTCGGGTGACACAAAGGGGAATGGAAAGGTGTATGCTTGGCATTACAAAGCAGGACACAAAGACCAGCATATGGATCAGAGAACAAACGAAGGTATGTGACATCATTGGAAAGGCGAAAGAATTGAAATCGATGCAACGACATATGGACCAAAGCAATTCTGGAATGGATACCGCTTGATGATAAACGTCCGCGAAGAAGGCCGAAAACACGATGAACGGATGACATCATCAAGTATATTGGACCCGAACGGCAGAGGAAATCTCAGGACCGTGCGAATTAGAGGCATGCAGGAGAGGCCTTCATCCTGCAGTGGATCGACAATGGCTGAATGATGATTATATATATATATATATATATATATATATATATATATATATATATATATATATATATATATATATATATATATATATATATATATATATAAAAGGAGCGTCTAGGACAGCTAAAATTTTGAAAATGTAGATTTGCAAGCCTTGTTTGTTTTCCAACGGGGGCGGCCGCTTTTCAGCTGTTCATTAGCCCAATCTACGAATATTCGATGTAGATGATGACCAAACCAAATGGCTTTAGTTGTTGGATGAATTAAATCTTATAAGCCTTATAATGAAAACCATGGTATAAAATCCCCCACATAGTCATCTGATAAAAGTAGTGGAAGTTCTGACCTCCTTATTGGAAAATTTTTTATTATTAAATTCAGTCTGCAGTAGAATGCCTCGAAAAAACTGCTGGTTGAGAAATGTTATACATCATTGATAAATAATAATTCCAAGATAAATTATTTTAATATCAAACAAATAAAGATACGAATATCATAAAGACATAACTATTTTCGAAGATCCCGAAATATATAAAGCCTGATATAATAAAAGAGTTTCATAATTTACTTGAAGCCATAAATATGGTTTCGCTTCGCTTTTGATAACAGCCCGTTGTTCGCTGCTCTAGAATCGCTCTTCGGCTCCCTCCCACCCGACTTTTTAACTGCGCGATGAGCTAAATGGGATTCTTGACGCCCAAGGCTTCAACCATACAACCGGACCTCTCATAAAGGGGACAATAATATGACTTTTCTCAATGCGAAATGGCGCACTCGTCGTCGAAAACTTTCTTTACACTAAAAATGCCTTCCGGTATGAAGTGCACTTCTTTACTGCTTTTTCTCTTTTCCAACTTCTGTGCATTCGAGGGGAAGTGCTTGTTCACTTTATGTTATTAACTTTAGTTAGGAACCTCTCGAAAAATATATTTTCAAAGAAAAATAGTTTGGGAGGCGGGTATTGAGAAAACTATCTTTATCGTTATTGTAAATATTGTACAATGAAATATTTTCAAATTTGTTTTCTTTGTTATTTAGTTCAGGAAGATGTTTTTCCATTATCGGTCCTTGATATGAATTTTTCTAATTCGTATAAGGCTTGCTATTTATCTATCTGTAATTTGCTACAATATGACACAAGTTTGATATAGTTTGACATAGTTTGAACGTGTTGTCATACGAACATTATTTGTGCTGTTTAGTGACCTGAAATTTCATCTTGGATTATCTCAACAACAGTGCATCGATCAACTCTCTTCCACTCCTGGCGATGAAGCACCGTCTAAAACCACTGTTATCACTGGTTTAGTGAATTCAATAGTGACCATCGTCCGCTCTCGGGCGAATTTAAAGAAGGCCGTCCAAAATCGGTTGTTGTGCCAGAAAACATCGAACTCTGAGATTGACGCGTCCCTGTTTATTAGTATGACAGTGATACACAAGATTATACATCAACATTTAGCCATGAAATTGATTTGTGCGCGTTGGATTCCGCATACTTTGACAATGGCTCAAAAAAAAGGCTCGTGTCGATTCATGCAAAGCAATGCTAAAAAATACAATCGTGATACGTCAAAACCCAAAAACAAAATAGATTCGCATCGTAAAGTTGCAGTATGTGGGTGGCTCTCAATAAACTCTTAACAACCCCTGCCGTTACGAAACTCGGCAAAGTTGCAAGAAACGTAAACAGGGCCGGGCCTAATAAAATAACAGGTAAAAGGATAACATTAACTTTATACCTGGCTTAGTAGTTTCCAAAGATTTTAGTTTAGTTCGCTTTCTTTTCTTAAACAGTTCACTTCTATAATTTCGATAGTTATTCCAAACATTGATCATTGAACCGGCAGTGCTAATTTTAAAAGAAAACATTTATCGCCCGATGCTAAGCAAATTGTTAAAAATGTGTATGTTATGTTTAACAAAAGTTATGTTGTCTACAGTTAAAAATATTGTGACGAAGCCAAAATGCGTAGTGATTCTGGTAAAGTTCAAATGTGTTGAAGAAAGCGATAAAGATACTTAATTCGAAGCAAAATTTAAGATAGGTATGAAGAACAAAATTAAAAAAAAATATTAATATAAATCAAAGTGACACTGAGATCGAATCCGAACTAAATGTATAATCAAAGTTAAGTTATAATTTTTATTGTATTAACAAATTCAAAATATACAAACCAATAAACAATGTTTTAGATATACATAATAATAATAATAATAATATTTGTTAAATTGGAACAACAAACATCGAGAGAGGAATATTTCAGGGAGATTCCTTCCCCTGTTTGGTTTTGTCCCTGTTTGGCGTTGAATCCGATGTCCACATTACTAAACACTAGCAATATTGGCTACAAACTTGATATAACAAATTCCAGAAAACTAACTCATTTACTATATATGGACGACTTAAAACTCTATGGTGAAACGAGAGAGAAACTAAATTCATTAATAAAAACAGTCGAAATATTTAGTAGGGATATCAAAATGTCATTCGGACTCGAGAAATGCTCCACTATCAGCATACAAAAGGGAATAATAAAATAACAACGTTCAATAGTCAAAGGTATGCAAGAAGTAGCATGAGAAGACTCATACAAATATTTAGGAATGCTTCAAAACCATAAATTTAATCAAAGCCTATTAAAGAAGAATTTTTCCAGTTCTAACAAAACTCCTAAACACCAAACTGACCGGTGGAAACCTCATTAAAGCGATCAATGGCTGGGCGGTGCCAACTCCAACATATTCTTTAGGCATTGTTAAATAGTCTGAAGCAGATCTTGATGAACTGGATTGCTTGACGCGAAGAACATTGACAAAGTTTCGTCTACAAAAAGGCTATATATTCCAAGAAAGTTGGGAGGCAGAGGGCTTGTGAATGTCAAGAATCTTTGTCTCAACCAGGAGAATAGAAACTAAAGAACTAAGCTAAATGGTAGGAACTGAATTGCTTTCTCATCTTGGCATTGTAAACCCGACCAGCCTAGACTGAGATGATCGATGAATCATATTTGTGATAATAATAATTTAACAATATTTTATTTTTCCCAAAATTATTCAGAAGTTAAACCACTCCGTCCCTGGCGCCTTTTAAGAAACCAGAAATATTTTTATTGAGTCTTATTCGGGCAATTAACAATTTGCCGAAGGGCAACGAAATATCTTGAAACAGACTATACTTCTTTTGGACTTTTAATGAGAAGGGCGTCTAGTAACAGAGATTTAAAAGGAACATATTAAAAGCGGTGTTTATGATGGTATCATAATTCCCACTCTTCAGTATGGAGCAGAATCATGGGTCCCGTACTGAAAGCAAATAAAACAACTCGAGAAATTCTATCAAGTCGTCTCGTATCGAGTTGAGACCCACCATCATCACTGTTCTCTATGCATGCTGCTCAACTTTTATTCGAGCAAAATTTTAAATCAAGGAAGATGTGTTATGCATGTTTTTAATAACTTCTTTGCGTATACTAATTGCGATAATTAATAACAACAAACAGACTAATTCAGTGAATAAACTGCAAATTACACAAAACTTTGTAAGCGTTCAAATTTACGTCCGTTCCCTACAATCTCTACAACGGTGAAAAATTCTCTACCGCCTTCGCGGAAATAGGTCAGAACTTAAATTTTTCACTTCCTTTTCTGGATAATTTACCAATTTAAATTCATAATGGCATATTTTCATAAATCTGGGAACTTTGCAACTGGAAATTAGAATGGGGAATGGCTAAAAATTAGGAAAAATTATCGTAAACTACTTCCACCCGCCGGGGGTTTGTAAAAAAAACTTTTAAAGTTATGGAATCTGTTGAAATTTTCTCGCATTTTCAGCAACTGTATTTAAAACCTCATATATACATACATAATATAAAAAAATTGTTAAATATATATATATATATATATATATATATATATATATATATATATATATATATATATATATATATATATAATTTTTTGACTGATATTCTCAAGAATCGCTTGAACTAATATTAAGAGTCAAACAACCGTCAAGTGTTTCCAAGTATGTATGGGTAAATTTTTTAATTTTTTTTATGATATCTAGTCTAATTTATTTTCTACTTTTTTTCCTGGATGTCGGCTGGTGAAAATCGGGGTATTCAGTTACAATATAATCTTATCTAATATTGGGGTGTTTTGGAAATTTGGTTGGTCATTCAAGATTTTTCTTTTACGTCTAATTTTTTACTTCTTTTCTGAGTTTAATAGTTTAACAATATTTACATCAATAAAATGACCGTTTTCAATAGAATATGTGGACATTCCGGTGCTTTTTATGTTATTTAGACATCTTTTTTTTGTTCTTTTTTATTCTACATCCAATACTTATACAACTTTGACCGATATATACCGAATCATTTTTGTTAAACTTCTGACACACGTTTCGCTAACCATGTTCGCATCATCAGGAAAGTTAAAAACACACACATCTACAGGAAGGTTGCGATTTTGGTTTCCTTTGACGTTTCATGATTGTTTCCGAGTGCCCTCGATTCTTGAAATACCTAAGGGAGTTACTCGAGTTAACATCTCCTTAACAAGATTATGTATGAAGTAAAATTGTTTTCAGCTTAATAACAGGTTTTACAAACAAGAAGAAGGAATGGAAATGGGCAATCCTCTGTCACCGTTCTTAGCCAACTTATTCATAAGTAAATTTGTAACCGAGGCTTCCGAGGTAACCGAGGCTTCCTTTCCGAAGGTATGGTTAGGATATGTGGATGACGTTTTCGATTCGAAACTTAAATTATTTTATTAAGAACTTAAATAGTAAATCCCAAAATATAATATTCACGTATGAAATCGAAAACGATAGTTTATCATTTCTGGATGTTTTAGTCAATAGAAACAATAAAAATAGGTTAGATTTTGATATTTTTAGAAAAAAACACTACCACTTCGAGACACATTTCTAACGATTCAAATCATAGCTTCCAAAATAAGGTGGCTAGTTAAAATTTTATGGTAAATAGATTAATTAATTTTCCTTTAAATAAAGATAATTATTACAAAAAATTAAAATTAATAAAGGAGGTATCAGAAGTGAACGGTTATAATAAGAACATAGTAGGTAAATTAATTAGAAAACATAAGTTTAGAAAACTATTGCAAGAAACCATATAATAAATTAAGAAAAGTCCTGGGTAATCCAAAGGATAAAGTAGATCTACATGGAAAGTCGAAATTAGAAGGGAATTTGCGAAATTAGTTGTCAAGACTGTGATCGAAGGTATATTGGCCAAACATAAAGATCGATATTAACGAGATATAAAGAACATATTGCCCACATTAGATAAGGGAGAAATGAAAAATGTTGTGTTGCCCAACATGTAATCGAACATGATCTCAATATAGATATTAGTAATTTAAGACTAGTGTTAATAACAATAGGGCTTTGGATGCATATGAGAGCATTCAAATAGAAAAATGTACAAAAATCATGAACCGAGATAAAGAACCAATTCCGTTCAGTCAACTTTTTCAATTATGAATGTAAGGCTCACAAAACTTCACGGTTCATTTAGTTTTAGAATTAGATTAAATGATCTCCTGATGATGCTAACATAGTTAGCGAAACGTGCGTCGTTTCGTGATTTGGTTGGGATCAACATTCTGCCTAAATTTTGTTTGTTTACAAAAATGATCTACGTACTAGTTTACTTATTTTTTACGAACAATGTTACTCAATTTAGAAGTGTAACTGACAAATTTAAATGATTTGTCTTTTTGGTTTTTACTACTGTAAAATTATTGTAAATTTAACTTTCTTTGTTTATTTTTTAAAAATTTTCAATCAATAAAATTTCTTTATTAAAATTATCTTTGTTTAGGGGTAAACTAACTAACCCATGTATTAGACTACAAAAAGGAGTCAGATTAAATCATCTCCTGATGATGCTAACATGGTTAGCGAAACGTGCGTCGTTTCGTGATTTGGTTGGGACCAACATTCTGCCTAAATTTTGTTTGTTTACAAAAATGATCGTACGTACTAGTTTATTTATTTTTTACGAACAATGTTACTCAATTTAGAAGTGTAACTGACAAATTTAAATGATTTGTCTTTTTGGTTTTTACTACTGTAAAATTATTGTAAATTTAACTTTCTTTGTTTATTTTTAAAAAATTTTCAATCAATAAAATTTCTTTATTAAAATTATCTTTGTTTAGGGGTAAACTAACTAACCCATGTATTAGACTACAAAAATGAGTCAGATTAAATCATCTCCTGATGATGCTAGCATGGTTAGCGAAACGTGCGTCGAGCAGTTAAAAAAAAAGTGATTTGGTTTTTAGTGGTAAATCTCTTCAATTTTAGTGTTTCACACCAAAGGTTCCAATATAAGAATTGATATAAAAAGGAGATAATTTAACTTGCCAAGGTTGTTCTATGACTAAAGTGTATAACCGCGACTGTTCTAGTCGGTTTTCTGAAAATTTCAAATTACAATTTATTAGATATTTCTTTTATTTTTATGTCTAAGAAATTAATTTCATTCTTAACTCTAATCTCCATAGTGAATTGAATATTTTTGTTTATGGAATTTAGTATGTTTTAGTTATTTTATTGAAATATAATATATTTTTCAGTTATTCCTTTTTTGTTTCAGTATATGCCAATCAAATAAAAACCGCCTCAATAAAATGTTAAGGGAGTAACTTTTCTTTACGTCTAAAAAATCTTACCGACCATTCTAAATGAAATAATAAATCTCGACAAATCCACTGTCGGTCTTCCAATAATGCTCGGGCGGAATAATCTTCTAAAAGCGCTAGCCGAACTACATTTTCCTTCATCCGTATTCGGGCTGAACTAGTTTTCTGCCAAACTGGTCGCCACTAAATTATCGTCAGATTCTCCGTGCCCGAACAATGAAAATATTTCTCCTTCATAAGGAAAACCGCAAATTAGAAATTTATGCTCTTCCTTTTCCGTGGGAAAAATTTCACGACATAAAGTATTCGTTAAGGAAAATGTTCTGTGGTGTCTTAATGCCCGCTCTATTATGGAAATTTGGCTTTTGAACGTGGCAGGGCTTTAAAATGCAAATGCTCTGTTTAATCCTCTCTACAAATTGATATTTTGTCTTTCGTGTCGGAAAAGCCAACCCGGAATTAGATGAATAATATATCTTGCCAGAAACGGTATGATTAACACAATTATTCAATCAGATAGTGGTTTAGTTCCCTAGTGAATTAAGAGACCGGTGACGTAGCGTTCGATCTGGCAACATTGTTGACCTCTCCTTTGGACGGGAGACGGGTTAACATCTGATGCGTCTTCAGAGTTTGCTATGTCGATTAATAATAATAATAATAATGATAAAAACATAATTTTTGAAGAACAGAAAGGTTGTATAAGAACACGTATGGAGTGAAAGGAACAGTTGACCATCAATGCTGTAGTTCTTGAGCAAGCGCGAAAAAGAAACCGCAACTTAAATATCTGCTACATAGACCACAACAAAGAATTTTTCAAGGAGATTCCCTTTCCCCAATTTGGTTCTGTTTAGCCTTGAACCCTTTGTCCACACTGCCAAACTGCAGCAATATTGTATTATATATATAAACTTAACATGAGGAATCCAAGAAAGCTCTTTCATCTACTATATATGGACGACCTTAAACTATATGCAGAAACTAGAGAAAATTGAACTCCTTGATTTAAATGGTCGAAACATTCAGTAGGGATATCAAAATGTCATTCGCACTGGACAAATGTTCTACCATTAGCATACAGAAGGGAAAGGTACAGAGTCAACAGAGTCAACAGTCAGCATTCTGTAACGTACCACAACTGGCACCAGAAGAATCATTCAAATATTTAGGAATACCTCAAAAGCAAAAGCTTGAGCACAACCAGTTAAAGAGGGACTTTTCAACTCTATACCAAAAGAGACTTACAAAGCTTTTAAACACCAAACTGAACAGTGAAAACCTCAACAGTGCGCTGATGAAATTTGTTGCAAAGGAGGACTGGGGTTTCACCCCACTAAATTTAAATAAACAAAACCGTATTGATAACAGAACAACACTAACGGATTGCTTTCGAGAATGGAAAGGACAAACATTACATAGAAGGTTTAATAAGTCACTCGAAGATGACACCATTGATGAACAATTGTCTCTAAAGTGGCTGACCGATGGATTGTTGTACCTAGAAACAGATGGTTTTGCAATATCTATTCAAGATAGGGTAACAAGAACAAAAAACTATGAAAAGAACATACTGCATTTGGACGTAGTCGATAAGTGCAGGAAATGCGGTACTTTGGGGGAAACAATTGAGCACATTATTGGTGGTTACCCGGCCCATGCTCTTAATGCTTATTTAGGACGACATAATCAGCTCGCAAAAATCATACATATTCATATTTACTATATAAGAAAAATGACAAGATGCAACCAAATAAAAAAATATATCATCACTGTTTAGATAATAATATCCTAGAAGAATAACAAAAAGGGTGTGTAAGAAAATCTGCGGGATGTAAGCACCAGCTTACCATAGATGTAATTGCCCTGAAGCACGTTCAGAGAAAAAAGCGTAACCTTAACTTATGTTACATTGACTACAGTAAGGCCTTCGACTCTGTCCCTCATGATTGGCTAGTTAAAGTTTTGGAAATTTACAAAATCTGCCCTAAAATCAGA
The DNA here is from genome assembly GCA_031761425.1 of Cosmopolites sordidus. NCBI lineage: Eukaryota > Metazoa > Arthropoda > Insecta > Coleoptera > Curculionidae > Cosmopolites > Cosmopolites sordidus. The sequence goes on from JARFXV010000014.1 coordinate 302,100, forward strand.
GCAATGCTTACTCACTTAATGAAGTCTTGGAAGACAAATATTTGGATATCGGGAGAAAATGCTGGAAGAGTCAACGTTGAGAAGGGAATTTTCCAGGGAGACTCTTTGTCGCCATCAATCCTATGTCCACGATTCTCAATCAGTCTGCAAGCGGGTTCAGAGAAGCACGTTCAGAGAAAAAAGCGTAACCTTAACTTATGTTACATTGACTACAGTAAGGCCTTCGACTCTGTCCCTCATGATTGGCTAGTTAAAGTTTTGGAAATTTACAAAATCTGCCCTAAAATCAGAGCAATGCTTACTCACTTAATGAAGTCTTGGAAGACAAATATTTGGATATCGGGAGAAAATGCTGGAAGAGTCAACGTTGAGAAGGGAATTTTCCAGGGAGACTCTTTGTCGCCATCAATCCTATGTCCACGATTCTCAATCAGTCTGCAAGCGGGTTCAGAGAAGCACGTTCAGAGAAAAAAGCGTAACCTTAACTTATGTTACATTGACTACAGTAAGGCCTTCGACTCTGTCCCTCATGATTGGCTAGTTAAAGTTTTGGAAATTTACAAAATCTGCCCTAAAATCAGAGCAATGCTTACTGACTTAATGAAGTCTTGGAAGACAAATATTTGGATATCGGGAGAAAATGCTGGAAGAGTCAACGTTGAGAAGGGAATTTTCCAGGGAGACTCTTTGTCGCCATCAATCCTATGTCCACGATTCTCAATCAGTCTGCAAGCGGGTTTAGGTTCCAGTTAACAAACAGTAGAAAATTATCACATATGTTATATATGGATGACCTAAAACTGTACGCAGAGTCCCAGAGCAAACTCCAATCGCTTATTAAAACCGTAAACATATTCAGCGATTATATTAAGATGTCCCTTGGTCTAGATAAATGTTCTATCGTCAATATACAAAAAGGACAAGTTAAACAAAATCAGGAATCATTCTGTCAGATTCACTCATTGAAACCATATGATACCTATCGGTATCTGGGAATAGCCCGAAATCAAATGCTAAACCATACGACACTCAAACAGGAATTCCAAGATAAATACAAGAAAAGAATAACGAAGCTTCTTAATACAAAACTCTCAGGGGGAATATATGAAAGGCAATCAATACATGGACAGTACCGGTGTTAACATATTTATTTGGAGTGGTCAAGTGTCAAACACAGAACTGGAAGAACTAGACGACTTTTAACAAAATTCCGTTGTTTGCATACCAATTCTTCTGTGTTGAGATTATACATTCCTCGAATATAAGGAGGTAGAGGGCTTATTAATATCAAAGAATTGTATTTTAGTCAGGAAAAGAAGCTTCGCCAACATTTTCTAAGTTCGAAAGATCAACTTATGAAACTCACAACTCAGTTTGATCAAAATTATACACCACTAAAACTGAGCCATGCAAACTACACTATCGAAACAGGGACAATACAAAACAACATACATCTCTGGGAACATAAATCAATCCATGATAGATATGTAGAATTATTAAATGGCAATACTATTGATAAGAAAGCTTCTCTGCTTCTCTGGTTAGACGAGAATCAACTATATCCAGAAACTGAGGGTTTTGTTATTGTATCCAGGATAAAGTCATCAAAACCAATAATTACAAGAAATATATCCTTAAAGAAAACACTGAAGATGTATGTCGAAAGTGTGGCAAAATAGGGGAGACTGTTGAGCACGTAATAGATGGATGTCCTACTTTAGTAGAAAACGCATATTTAGGAAGGCATAATCAGCTTGCTAAAATAATCCACCAAAAACTGGCACTTAATCATGGTCTTTTACCAACGGTCTATTGGGATAGACCGATAATAACTGACAGAGCTGTCGACTACAATAGACCAAACACAGAGAAAGGCAGGGAACAATTATTGACATTGCCATACCACTGTCTCACAATATACATAAAATGGAGGTGGAAAAAGTTTCTAAGTATAAGAATCTTTCTTATAAATTGAAGAACAACTTGAAAAAGTCAATATCGAACCATTTGTAATTTCCGCAGAGGGATTGGTGAGTCACAGGTTCTTCAAAAGCTCAACAAACTGAGGACTAAATAGAAATGTCACAAAAGTGGGATAACGTGCTATATTGTTGCAAACCTGCCACATAGTTCGAAAATGTTTGTCTTAATGCCAACGGAATACTGGGTTAAAATGAAATTTATCCCCAGGTCCGGAGCCGAACTCCAACATCGCGAGGGAGGAATCGGTTTATGGTTTCCAGCTCTTTGAGCTGAGAGAGTGATACCAAGTCGATGATGATAATAATAATAAGTTTATTTGCTGTATCAACGATTGCAATACAATAACTAATAAAACACTAATAAATATACAATAAGACAATTATAATAATTATAATAAATATAAATCCACTAACATCTAAGAATCATACGCAAAATAGAACTGAAAGCAATTAAAAAAGATCTAGTCCAGTTCCAGTTTTCTTTTAATTCAAATAATCGAGTATGTACAATTTGAGCGGTCAAATATTGAGTTGTTCGGTTCGATATGTGAGAGCTCGCATTATCATGGTGGAGAATGATACTGTTTCGCTGATTATCGCTGGAAGTCCTCTGGTCAAAGCAAACAAATGATTGTGTACTATTCAGAATTGACCATTTTACGATTGTTTAGTGGCACTGTAGACGCATGCCCATTTATTATAAACAACAGGCGACATTTGTTTCGAAACACTTCTTGCGCGAACAACTTTTGTTGGGTTTGTCAACGTCAAACTTAACACATTACACCATTATTACTAATTTCGGTTACATAACTAGCAATCCACGTATAGAGGACAATCACTTTATCGTTAACGCAGATAATCCTGACTTTTATAGTTGGAGCATACAACTGATTGTGTGTGATTGAGTGTCATGACAATTCATTTCTGCACCATCTCTCAAATGAAACTCTCATTTAGAAATATTTACTCTACATACTATCTGACAGTGAGAAAACGATGTGAGTAATAAGCTTGTTCTAAAAGGAGGAATTTTTCAGTTTGAACAAAAAAAGTTCTTTTGTATTTTCTCTTTAAAAAAACATAAATAGGGATATAGTTGGCCTATAAAATACGGAGAAAAGGCGAACAGCTAATATAATTAGATTCAACTGATCACGTACTTTACACTCGGGGTACGAAAAATAGATGATGTGGTGGAATTTGGATTCCTCATTAATCGAAAGCTGAAGGACAGTGTAGTAAAATTTGAAAGTATATCTGACCGACTAGCCCAATGCGTAATTTAGCTCAATAGAAAGTTTAGGCTTCAAATCGTCCAAGCTTATGCACTAACTATAAGCCGTAGGGATGAGGAAATTGAGGAGTTTTACGACGATGTGGTCTAGCTTTTATACAAGGAGAAATGTAGGTACAAAATCCTGATGGAAGATTTTAATGCTAGAATTGGAGCAACATGAACTGACGAAAATGCCACTGGCCCATATAGAACTGGTGAGCGGGACAATAGAGATGACAGATTGGTTGATTTTGCTGAAGGACAAGAAATAGATATTATGAATTCGTTCTATAAGAAAAATATCAACAGTAAATGGATATGGAAAAGTCCATCTGGGCTCACAAGTGAAATTGACTACATCATGACCAATGATAAAACAACTTTTACCAATTGTACTGTCCTAAACAATATTACTGTTGGAAGTGACCACCGAATGGTACGAGCAAAAGTTAGGATTAATTATCGAAGAGAGCACGAAAGAATGGTAAGGTCAAAAAAGGCCAAAGTGGATCCAGGGAAATTGCTCGAGAGGGCCATCGAATTTGAGATTGCTCTGTCGAACCGCTTTGCTGTGTTACCAGATTCGGAGGAGATAGAAATATCAGTTCAATAGGAAAAGATCACCAACAATGTGCTTCAAACGGCTGTTTTAATAGCACCAAAAGAAAAGGCCATAAACAGACAAAAATCTCCAATGAGACCATTGATTTAATAAGAAACGAAGGACAATGAGAAATGCAGAAAGTCCTTTTGGCAGGGTCTATAAAAAAACTATAAGAAAACGAATCAGAAAGGACACGCGCCGGTTCAATATGCAGCTAGTGCAAAAAACTCTTAAAGAAACAAAAGGAATTAGCAAGGCTAAGCAGAAGCCCAAAAAAATAAAGAAGGCAAATGTATGCCTTAATACATGAGGATGACACAGGGGGCAGAGCGTGTACACAAATGTTAGAGATTGTCAGAAAATTTTATTTCCAGTTATATGAAGATCACAAGCAATTAAAGACAACAATACTCACGGAAGAACAAATGCCAGATATTTTAGTGCAGGAGGTAGTGAATGCTGTAGAATCGATGAAAAACGGCAAGGTTCCAGAAAAAGATAGTGTAACTGTCGAAATACTAAAAGCTGGTGGTCGGACTTTACATAAAACACTGGCAAAATTATACTCAAAATGCCTCAAAGAACAAAATGTATTTGAGTTATGGAAAAATGCAGAAGTGATCATTTTACATAAAAAACGCGCACAGGAGGAGGCACAACAAATACACCATGCCACTGTACTTATCTTTTATCGACTACGAAAAAGCATATGACTTAATCTCAAAGCAGGTCATAATGGATACACGCTTAGCCAAGGGTTAGATAAAGCATGTGTAAACCTATTAGGATCGATATATGATGGAGCTACAGCCATAATTCACGTTGATGATCTTGAAGTGGGAATTAATGTAGAACGAGGTGTACGACAGGGTGACGCAATATCGCTTATTCTTTTCTCGGCTGGCCTTGAAGATGTATTCCGTAAAATGGATTGGGAACAGGATGGTGTAAAGACCAATGGTGTAAACTTAAACCATCTTAGATTTGCAGATGATATCGTTCTCCTTTCACAAGATCCAGAGGAGCTGTAAAGACGCATACAAGAACTGCAAAGGGCTGGCGAACCATTTGGCTTGAAAATAAACCTGGAAAAGAGTCAGGTTATGTTCAATAATTTCACTCAGAACAGAAGAATTTCAGTTTTAGGAAGGGATTTGGAGATTGTGAATCACTTTATATATCATGGGTAGAGGATTTCAATGCAGGGGGATACCGCCCGGGGGTGGAACGACGTGTTAAATGTGGCTGGTAGGTATTTAGCAGGCTCAACATAGTGTTTAAGAGCAGACTCCCACTTTGCCTGAAAAGAAAAGTCTTCAATCAGTGCCTTCTACCCGTTATAACATACGGAAGTGAAACGTGGACACTCACATCGCAATCAATTCCAAATCTTCGGGTAGCACATACGGGAATGGAAAGATGTATGCTTGTCATAACAAGACGAGATAGAAAAGCCTACGTATGGATTAGGGAACAAATGAAGGTCTGTGATATCATTGGAAGAGTAAATGCAATGAAATGGAGATGGGCAGGCCATATAGCGAGACGATGGGACGGCAGGTGGACCAAGGCAATCCTAGAGTGGATACCGCTTGATCGCAAACCCCTCCGAAGAAGACCGAAAGCACGATGGACTGATGACATCGTTAAGTATATTGGACCCGAGTGGCAGAGGGGAGCCCAGGACTGTGGAGGTTAGACGAGGCCTTCATTGTCCAGCAGTCTGATTATAATGATGATATATATATATATATATATATAGAGATCACGACCGTAGCCAGGGGGGGGGGGGGGTTCAAACCCCCCCCGAAATAAGCCAAATATTACCTAATATTATACCGAAAAAATACGAGGAGTGAAGAGAGTTAAATTATTACATTTGAATTGAATATATATCCGAACTAGTGGACGTTGCGCACAGTAACGCCATCTCTTGTCGAGTAGTATATTTTTGTTGTTTTATTTACTTCAAACTAACCGCCCCCCCCCCCCCCCCCAAAACTAAATCCTGGCTACGCCCGTGATTGAGATATATCACCAAGTATACCAAAGCTCCTACTAACATACATAAAAGGAATCACGGACAGGATAGGCAGACTATTAAGAAAACACAATATCAAAACAGGTCTTCTTTGAGGGAAGATAAATAGCATATAATGAAAACTACAAGGTCTATACAATTAGATAAACGGGGTTTTTGGTAGCCTATGACCGTGGCTCGGAGCCCATGTTAGCTATAGGTACATCCGCTAAATAAGCTGATGTGCCTCTAACATTAACATCTTACTTTACTTCGTTTAACAAAAAAAAAATAAGAAAAATCATCATTCGAAGTCGGTCAAACTCACCAACTGGTTGATAAAAAAGCTCGTTTAACAATTGACGACCATATCTTTCATCGGAACGACCGTTTTGTTAAAGAACCGGTCATCTCTAAGGAATTATCCAGATTTTTCCATTGTTCCTTTCGGATGCAAGAACACCTCGTCCGAAAAAACAAAAAGAAAATTGTTTAATCTGATTAAAATAAGGGACATTGTCGTACTGTCGCCCTTAATGGGCTATATTGGTCTTAATAGCTTTTTTTATTTCAAACGAGAGGTCCTTTAAATAATTCACCAGGTTTTAAATTTCGGTCGGTTCACCCTTACGGTCTTTTTTCCATCCGCTAAAAGGATTTTTTTTGAAACGAAACTAATTGTTTGGTTAGTAGGAGCTCAAGGCGAGGTATTGTCAGTTCGATTTAGACCCACCACACTTGTGTTCTCTAGGGTATTTCTTCTACGGTATAGTGAATTTTTTCCTTTAAATTAAATCTTTAGTTTTCTTTATTTCATTCGAAATCAATTATGTAATCGTTCTTTTGTTTTAAAAATAACATCATACAAATATTTAAGTCTTGATGCTTCACAATTGCTTTTGTTTTAGCCTAGTTGGGAAATAAATATATGGTCGGTGAATATTTAAAAATAACAACAAAAAGAAGTCAAATTTGTACGTTTGAAGAACTGTTAGTGCATGGTATTTAGCAGGAGACCAATCATAAGGGAAATAGAAGGGCAGGGATTCGAAGCATGCATTCCCTTAACCTATAGTTATTGAGAATTGTATATATATATCATCATCATCATCATCATCAGCCCGTATCGATCCACTGCAGGATGAAGGCCTCTTCAGCATGCTTCCAACCTTCACGGTCCTGGGCTTTCCTCTGCCACTCGGGTCCAATATACTTAACGATGTCATCAGTCCATCGTGCTTTCGGTCTTCTTCGCGGACGTTTGCGATCAAGCGGTATCCACTCCAGGATTGCCTTGGTCCATCTGTCGTCCCATCGCCTTGCCATATGGCCTGCCTATCTCCATTTCAACTGTTTTACTCTTCCAATGATGTCACAGACCTTTGTTTGTTCTCTGATCCATGCGCAGGACTTTCTGTCTCGTCTTGTAATGCCAAGCATACATCTTTCCATTCCCCTCTGTGCCACCCGAAGTTTTTGAATTGATTGCGATGTGAGTGTCCAGGTTTCACTTCCGTATGTCATAACGGGTAGAACGCACTGATCGAATACTTTTCTTTTCAGGCAAAGTGGGAGTCTGCTCTTAAACACTATGTTGAGCCTACCAAATGCCTGCCAGCCACATTTAACACGCCGTTCCACCTCCCGGGCGGTATTCCCCTCCATGGAAATCCTCTGCCCAAGATATACAAAGCTGTCCACAATCTCTAAATCCCTTCCTAAAACTGAAATTCTTCTGTCCTGAGCGAAGTTATTGAACATAACCTGACTCTTTTTCAGGCTTATTTTCAAGCCAAATGGTTCGCCAGCCCTTTGCAGTTCTTGTATGCGTCTTTGCAGCTCCTCTGGGTCTTGTGAAATGAGAATAATATCATCTGCAAATCTAAGATGGTTTAAGTTTGCACCATTGATCTTTACCCCATCCTGTTCCCAATCCAGTTTACGGAATACTTCTTCAAGGCCAGCCGAGAAAAGAATAAGCGATATTGCGTCACCCTGCCGTACACCTCGTTCTATATTAATTCCCACTTCAAGATCATCAAGGTGAATTGTGGCTGTAGCTCCATCATATATCGATTCTAATAGGTTTACATAGGCTCTCTCTACACCTTGGCTAAGCAGTGCATCCATTATCGCATGCTTTGAGATGGAATCAAATGCTTTTTCGTAGTCGATAAAAGCCAAGCACAGTGGCATGGTGTATTCGTTGTGCCTTTCTATGACCTGCTGTACAACCTGGATGTGATCCATTGTACTGAATCCACTTCTGAATCCTGCTTGTTCTCTTGGTTGTGCGTCATTCAGTTTTTTTAATATTCTTTTAGAAATTATCTTAGTGAAAACTTTGTACATCACTGATAGGAGGCTTATTGGACGGTAGTTCTTTAAATCTTCCTGTGCTCCTTTTTTATGTAAAAGGATCACTTCTGCATATATATATATATATATATATATATATATATATATATATATATATATATATATATACACACATTATATCTATGCAATACAATGGAATATTCGAGCACGAATATCTCGCAAACGGCGTGAGATATCGATATTGACCAAGGGTACCTTTTTTAACCTAAAACTATAAGTGAGTTAATGCCTCACAAAGTAGATATCAAACGCCCTCTAGGAAGTAGGCTCAAAGTAGTACCATATTCGAATTGGTCATCTTTGAAAACCAAACTATCTCAATATTGAACCTGATATCTTCAACAGTCTTTAAAGTATCTGAATTTTTTCGAAAAATTTAGTTTCACTTTCATCCTCTTCTCTTAATTTCATCTCTACTACCACCTATTGCTCTATGGCGGATAAGTTATGGGACACCCTGTATATAAGCAATATACAAGACACATCATAAAAAATATCTGGAATAGCAGCACTTAATAAGTTAAGGCACTACAATTGGCAGCAACCATTGCAGCGTTGAAAAACAACAAGGCTACTGGTAAGGACTAATTTATTCATTTATTTGCTTTATCATAATGGGTTTTATAAATGTAAAAATAAACCGTTCCCAGTATAAAATACAGTTCGAACCTAACCTGAGTCATTTTACCTATCCCTGCGGTTGTTTGTTCAATAAATGCCTTTTTAGAGCCTCTGACCTATTTTACTGGAGACAGTTTAAAACGATCCACTCACACCTTGGCGTTAATGGAAAAGGAATATCACCCTTAAAGAAAACAAATATATTTTAGGTTTTTGGGTGAAAAATTGAACTATTCCGTGTAAACGCATTAACCAGAAAGCTGTTTCGTCTTTTGGAAATAAGTAATGATCATGTCTTGAAAAACCTGAAATAAGGCTATATATATGTTATTTTCTCATATATATATATATATATATATATATATATATATATATATATATATATATATATATATATATATATATATATATATATATATATATATATATATAGACTGATCACTACTTGACTAGAATCAAACTTAGCTTAAAACCTCGAAAACTTATTCAAAAAAGACTGCTAATACCAAAGTTCGACCCAATGAAAATAAAACCAGGCCTAGCAGAAGAGCTTGATAAACAACCAGTACAGAACTGGCAAGAATTGAAACCAAAAAATATTAAAACAGCCTTAAAGTTGGTCCCTTTACAAAAACGTAGTAAACATCCGTGGTGGGATGAAGTTTGCGAGCAAGCAGTATTAACCCGAAGTAAAGCATTCAAAGATTGGAACAGTCAAAAAACAGCAATAAACTATAACATATTTTAGGAAGTAAGCAAAGAAACATCGAAGCAAATTAGACAAACTAAAAGAAAATATGAAAACAATCAACTTAATGAAATAGAAAAAGATTTCCAAAAAAATAACAACCGAAACTTTTACAAAACATTTAAAACTAAATTACCAGGCTATAAACCGCAAAGCCTTTACTTCCAAAAGCAAAACGGACAATTAGCTCTAAATAACCAAGACAATTGCAAAGAATTTGCGAAATATTTTGAAAAAATGTTAAACTGTCCCGAGCCCTTAAACAAATTACCAACACTAAACCCTAAACAAACAAACCCAGATTCATTACCACCGAATGAAGATGAAATAATTAGGCAAATCAAGCGGCTTAAAAATAACAAAGCTTCTGGTGAAGATGGAATCACTGCTGAACTTTTAAAATCCACTGGTCCAGGTACAATCAATGAAATAACCAAAATTATATAAGAAGTTTGGCGAACCGAACGGTTTCCAGAAGACTGGAAAGATGCTCTAATCCATCCACTACACAAGAAAGGAGATAGAACGGATGTAAACAACTATAGAGGGATATCTCTTCTCCCAGTTTGTTACAATATTCTATCTCAATGTCTACTAGACAGAGCAGAGGGACAGTTAGAATCTAACATTGGTTAATATCAAGCAGGTTTTCGACAGGGCAGATCCTGCCCTGAACAGATCCTGAATCTAAAGTTGATCCTAAAGCATCAAAAACTGTACAATACAAATCTCGTGTGGACATTAGAGTTCAAAAAAGCATATGATTCTATTGAGCGCGAATCTTTATTCCAAATCTTGAAAGAACAAGGACTAGATCTGAAAACGCTGGCAATTATTAAAGCAACATTAACTAACACAAAGTCAAAAGTAAAATTTATGGGTGACATCTCAGAACCCTTCGAAATTAAAACTGGAGTGAGACAAGGGGATGGACTCTCGCCACTTTTATTTAACTGTGTTCTAGAAAAAGTAATACAGGAGTGGTGTGAAAAAAAGTCGGCCCTGAATATTGACCAGCCCATTAAACTGGGGAGAACCGACATCAAAATTGATTGTCTGGCGTTTGCTGATGATCTAGCAATTTTAACTCAAGATGTATTAACGCACAGAAACAGATTGAAATTCTAAAAGAAACAGCAGAAAAGGTAGGACTCCACAACAAACAAACAAATACAACATACCGACTTCGAGAAAACCGAGAAATCAAATAATACGCAGATGTACATAGCGATATGAGAAAAAGAAGACTTAAGTTTTACGGACACATTAAACGGATGAATCCGAGTAGGCTAATTAAACAAATAGTCAAATTTTATGAAAATAGGAGTAGAGCTAAAGTAGAAATAATTAAATGGATTGCGGCAATTAAAGAGGACCTAAGATCAGCAAATATTACACAAAGTGAAATTCAGGATAGAGGCTGTTTCAGACACAAGGTTAACGTTTGAGAGGTTGGCCAGAAAAAAAAATGTAGGAAGACTGGAACAACTTGGTCTGACGAAAGGAAAAAAGCTCACAGCGAAAGAATGAAATTAGTATGGGCGCAAAGGAAGGCTAACAACAACAAACGCCTCTAATTGTACTTCGCGTGGTTCACCAGGGGCCCATAAGTGAATAATATATATATATATATATATATATATATATATATATATATATATATATATATATATATATATATATATATATATATATATATATATATATATATATATATATATATATATATATATATATATATATATATATATATATATATATATATATTCTTTTAAGACTATATCATTTCAATGAACTTCATGAAATATTGACAAATAAATCTTTTGCAGAGTTGCATAAGCGATATGATATAATTGTTGTGATATTCCTTGTGGCTACATAACAGTTTCAAATGATATTATACCACACAACGTGTATCGACTTAAATCTCTAAATTTAGGTTAATCTTAGAGGGACATTGTGTCTCAGAAATTGCTTAGCATTTCTAGGCCTCCGATACGAATCTTAGCTCTTTACGTGGAAACTAAATTAATTAGCGTCGGGTTAATACAGTAATTAAGCCATTATCCCCAGTTTAGGTCTTAGAAGAACTGAAAGTATTTCCTAAGATGTTATAAATATACCTAAAAGTATTAGAATAATAATTATCTTTGGTTATATATATATATATATATATATATATATATATATATATATATATATATATATATATATATATTTATATACAGCGTAATTCTTTTAAAACCTGACAGGCCAACTTTTTTATTTGAAGAGATACACTAGTAGTTCCAAATGCAAAGTTATACGAAATAACTTGACTAGGAAAAATTTATAAACAATTCTTTCCGGTGTTGCCAGATTTCTTTAGTAGTTAAATTAAAACTAATTTTTTTAAATGGCAAAGATTATCAATAATTAAACCAGTCAATGCGGAAATGTGTATATTTGCTGACGAAATAATTCTTATGGCAGAATCTGACGAAAAATTAAAATTAAATATGGGAGTATGGAACGAAGTAGTGAAAAGTTTGAATTACTCATCAATGTACATAAAATACAGATCGTGTTCTTGATAAATGATCAAGAAAATGAGAAATAGAAAACAATGGCCTTTCTTAAACGACATGGAAATTAAACAAACTGAAATGTTGAACCAATTTGGTACTATTATTAATAGCAGGGGGAAATCAAGACGACGAACAGAACAGATTAGGAAACGCGAGGTGTCGGCGAAAGTATGGGTTGTTTGATTGATGAGAGAGCATATGTTGGTACCTTGATGAGTCTAACCAGCAGCAGACGAAACGTTTGCCCTCCAAAGTAAGCGATGAGTGGGGCTCGCTCCCGGTGAAGCAACTAACAGAATGCGCATTTTGGTGGAAACGCAGGTTGTTGTGCGTTCGACATGATATTGTGGAACTCAACGGTCGGGGGTGTAAAACTCCTGACTATTATTGTCTCATCACGCAGTCCAAAGAAATCAAAACTGCATATATATATATATATATATATATATATATATATATATATATATATATATATATATATATATATATATATATAATCATCATCAGCCCGTGTCGATCCACTGCAGGATGAAGGCCTCTTCAGCATGTTTCCAACTTTTACGGTCCTGGGCTTTCCTTTGCTACTCTGGTCCAATATACTTAACGATGTCATCAATCCATCGTGCTTACGGTCTTCTTTGCGACCGTTTTGCGACGTTTGCGATCAAGCGGTATCCACTCCAGGATTGCCTTGGTCCATCTGTCATCCCATCGCCTCGCTATATGGCCTGCCCATCTCCATTTCAATGGTTTTACTCTTCCAATGATGTCACAGACTTTCGTTTGTTCCCTGATTCATGCGCAGGACTTTCTGTCTCGTCTTGTAATACCAAGCATACATCTCTCCATTCCCCTCTGTGCTACCCGGAATTTTTGAATTGACTGGGATATGAGTGTCCAGGTTTCACTTCCGTATGTCATAACGGGTAGAACGCAATGATCGAAGACTTTTCTTTTCAGGCAAAGTGGAAGTCTGCTCATAAACACAATGTTGAGCCTGCCAAATGACTGCCAGCCACATTTAACACGCCGTTCCGCTTCCCGGGCGGTATTCCCCTCTATTGAAATCCTCTGCCCAAGATATATAAAGCTGTTCACAATCTCAAAATCCCTTCCTAAAACTGAAATTCTTCTGTCCTGAGCGAACTGACTCATTTTCAGGTTTATTTACGAGTCAAATGATTCGCCAGCCCCTGGGCCTTGCAGCCCCTGGGTCTTGTGAAAGGAGAACGATATCATCTGCAAATCTACGGTGGTGTAAGTTTGCACCATTGATCTTTACACCATCCTGTTCCCAATCCAGTTTACGGAATAGTTCTTCAATGCCAGCCGAGAAAAGAATAGGCGATATTGCGTCACCCTGCCGTACACCTCGTTCTACATTAATTCCCACTTCATGATCATCAAGGTGAATTATGGCTGTAGCTCCATCATATATCGATCCTAATAGGTTTACATATGCTTTATCTACCCCTTGGCTAAGTGCATCCATTATTGCATGCCTTGAGTTGGAGTCAAATGCTTTTTCGTAGTCGATAAAAGCCAAGCACAGTGGCATGGTGTATTCGTTTCGTTGTGCCTTTCTATGGCCTTCTGTACAACCTGGATGTGATCCATTTTACTGAATACACTTCTGAATCCTGCTTGTTCTCTTGGTTGTGCGTCATTCAGTTTTTTTAATATTCTTTTAGAAATTATCTTAGTGAAAACTTTGTACATTACTGATAGCAGGCTTATTGGACGGTAGTTCTTTAAATCTTCCGGTGCTCCGTTTTTATGTAAAAGGATCACTTCTGCTTTTTTCCATAAGTCAGGTACTTTTTGTTCTTTGAGGCTTTTTGAATATAATTTTGCCAGTGTTTTATGTAACGTCCGACCACCAGCTTTTAGCATTTCGACAGTTCACGGTCCTTTCCTGGAGCCTTGCTATTTTTCATCAATATATATATATATATATATATATATATATATATATATATATATATATATATATATATATATATATATACGCAGGCAAAAACTGAATCCTAAATGAGCGACAAAAGATTAGAGTTCAAGTAGCAGGTAGTAAGGTACCAGGGAATAAAGAGAGTAGATAAACGTCCGGAATAACGTAATCAGACATAACTTGGAAATATCACGAGGCATATTAAAACTAGAAGAGAAAAAACTCTTATGGTTCGACCATCTGCCCAGAAGGGACCAAGACAGACAAACCAAGGTGATATGGGAGACTAGAGCGATAGAGAAGAAAAAAGGGGAATGACACGTGAGAAATGGAATAAGGACATCACAAAAACAATTCAAAGTAGAAGCAAAATCTGGCAGCACAAAACGACGATATTCTACGGAGAAAGTTCATTAGGACATATAATGTAATTTCATCTCGACCCCTGCTGGTATTAAGAGAAAGGATTAATGGGAAGTATATATCACATTTTTTTAAGTTAACGTGCATTTACATGCTATATTAATTTCTATTTTGAAAGTTTGAAACTTCGAAACTTGAAAAAGAAAAAATTGTCGTTTTAGTCGCATTGGTTACTCGCTTTACGATGGCCAAACTTTTCCGAATAAACTGATTGAAAATGTAAAAAGTTTAAAACAATTTAAATATATTTACTTTGAATATATTACTTAGTAGAATACACAGACAAGACTCAGCATTTTTAATTATTGCTGAACACTTTTCGTTTCCTCTATAAATATAGTTTTTATTAAGTTCTTCAAGTCATAAGGTTTACAGCGTAATAATCTTCTGGTCGATATTTAGTTTGCATCTTATCGGTTCTTTGGATGTTACTAAACATTTGGTTTCATCCGTGTTAAAAACCATATTTTATTGTTTTGCTGAGTCAGGAATAAGTACCGCCTCATCAGCGTAGCAGATAATATTGAAATAAGTGTCCCCATTGTCTGTTTTATCCATAACCACGTTGCAAATAAATGAGCTAAGTAAATCGAATGAATTATATCCATTCTTCAATATAGGTCTCTTCCAGTTACCTCCATTTTTCTCTCTCCTGTGCTGTTTTTTGGTCCATACCAATACTCCCTGGCTGTTTATGTTATCCTCCCATCCTAATTTGTGGTTGTCCTCTGTCTCTTTGACCTTTATATGGGCGCCAGTTTTGGATGACATGGTTCCACCAATTTCCTGAGAGCCTTTGCTTGTGTCCTGCGAATTTCCATTTAAGTCTGACAACATGTTCTATAACTTTGGTCTTCTTTCGTATCCAGTTAATTTGTTTGTAGTCCCGTAGAGTTACATTCAACCTTCTTCGCTTCATAGCTCTTCGTATCTTTTCCAGTTGGTCAAGGTTGGACTTAGTGAAGGTCCAAGTCAGAGTTCCATACGTCAGTACAGGGTTTATACATAAGTTAAATAATTTGCTTTAATGTTCAACTGAAACCTTCTTGTCCTTGAGGATGAAAGGGAGTTTGCCTAGTGATGTGTTTGCCAATCCATTCGAATTCTTCTTATTTCGGTTGATTGGTCCTCTTATTTCAGTTTAGTTGATTGATCCAGGTCCATGTTTGCTACTTTCCGGATATATTTTTTTTTTTTTCTTGTCGCATATTTGAAATTCAAGGCTAACTTGATTTAATCGCTCGGAAAGAGCATTTTTTTCTGAACTCAACGATGTAAATATTGCATGGCTTTTTTCCAAATATATTTTTTTAAATGGCTAAAGGGTGTTTCGGGCTGATAAATGTATTTATCATTTAGTAGGCTATGAAACTATGACAGATGGACTATTCAATTACAACTGTTAACGTCATTTTGCGAATTTTAAATTTCTTTCAATTTTCATATGGAATTAATATGTATTTATGGAATTAATCTGTAATAGGTATATATTATGGAATTAATATGTTTTAATATGTACATATCATAAAATTATCAGGAAGACCCCCCTGACATAAAGCCATATCAATTATTTTTCATTTATATTTCGTTCATTTAATAATTCATTTTGTTTTGTACGACAACCACCAATCTGGAAATTTTCATGGAAATTGTAACGGAATTCCAAAACAGCCCAATAAAAAACGACATGGCGAGGCACCCTCTGGTAACAAAATTAAAAATTTTCGGGGTACAGCCGTACAACGTTAAACTGAGTGGATATTGATGCGTATTAAAACGAAGTTGGCTGGTAAAATTTTCGAGACAAAAGCGACGAAACGACGAAAAAATTACCCCAACATTGTTTTTTTTTGTTTTTGGTCAAACTTTCGGACCTCAATCGGAAATATTTGCAAAATAACAGATTGTTCTTGGAATTAAACTCTGTTTTATATTATTATTGTTTTCTTATTTTCCTTAATAACAACTTATAGGTCTTAAACTCCCTGATAATGAGTCGCCGATAAATGGCTTCGAATTTAAAAGTATTAGGCTACTTTCGTAAGTTCCTTTGACTTTTATTTGTGAAAATACACCTGGAGAATACACCGGGGTTGATAAAATCTCCTCATCCATCTCGGTGAGCGTTGTCAGATTCCTTTTTCCTATATATGACTCTGCTTTGTCTTGAAACAATGACTAATGCACTCGATACATTTATTAATATTATAACAAATGTTTGATCTACTTTTATTGATACTAAGGAATATCCAGGCATGGAATGTTGAGAGGTTAGGTGAATGTAGTGAACTTCTTTTTATAATACTGGTTCTTGGTAACCCTGGTTCAAATGTTTAGTAACATCCAAAAAACTGATAAGATGCAAACTAAATATCGACCAGAAGATTATTACATTGTAAACCTTATGACTTGAAGAGCTAAGTAAACAATATATTTACAGAGGAAACGAAAAGTGTTCAACAATAATTAAAAAAGTGTCGAGTCTTGTCTATATATTCTACTGCGTAATTTATTCGAAGTGAATATATTGAAATTGTTTTTACATTTTCAGCCAGTTTATTCGGAAAGTTTCGCCACTGCGAAGCGACAAAAAAAACAATCTTTTCGTTTACAAGTTTCAAATTTTGAAAAACAGTCGATTTGGCAATATCTAACTTATTTGCTATCTCACAGATCATAGTGTGTGTATCTTCGATTGTTATGGTCTTTATTTCCTCGATATCGGAGCTTGAAGGACGGCCAGAGCCAGAGCGATGCCGGATTTCCAGGCCCAAATCTCCACCATTGAATGGATGAAACCACTTTTGCAATGTCTGAATGATTGTGGCGTGTTTACATATTTTTTTGGGTTTTTTCGCCACGATCTAAACTCAAAAAATATCAAAAATATCTGTTCTTATGTAAATAAAGAATCACTGGGTAAAAACCAAACACCAGACGGAGACAAATATCAGTGATTCTTTTCTGTAATAAATTTACCTAACGAAAAAAATTTTTAAATATAAAAATGTTCTAAAATAAATACAAACTTTTAACGTTAACGTTTCGGAGGGTCTTCTCCCCCCAAAACAAAGCTAATAAATAAATTATATTAATTTCTATATATGAAGTAAATATATTTTTTTGTGTATGTCAACGATACTTACATTGACTATAATAGTTTTTTACGACAGTGACATGCTACCAAACGTTATTTATAAAATTCCTTGCGAATGTGGAAAATTCTATATCTAGACCGTTAGATGTTATAATAAAAGAACATAAAAATGTTCTTAGAAAGGGCGATTTAATAAATCTAGAATTTGTCAACACGCGTGGAAATCGGGACATAAAATCAATTGGAAGAATTCCAAAACGGTCTTAAAAAAATCGGTAACAAAATATAGAAGATTAAAAGAAACCGCTATAATTAATTTAAATAATATATATATATATATATATATATATATATATATATATATATATATATATATATATATATATATATATATATATATATATATACATATATATTTGGTAATATGTTACTGTCATAATAAACTATTATTGCCAATGTATCTCAATTCTTCTACTGGAACCTTTGGTGTTCTTCACCAAATTCAAATCTGATTGAATCCTTGAAGATTGAGTCATGATGATGCTAGCATGGTTAGCGAAACGTGTGTCGAGTAGTTCAAAAAAGTGTTTTGGTGTTTAGTGGTAAATCTCTTCAAGTTTGATGTAAGTATCATTGACATACACAAAAAAAATATATTTACTTCCTATCTTTACTTTATAAATAGAAATTAATATAATTAATTTTTTAGATCTGTTTTGAAAACGGGGGAGAAGACCCTACGAAACGTTAATGTTAAAAGTTTTATATATTTTGAGTTTTAGATCGTGGCGAAAAACTCAAAAAAAGAAAAAATACCACTTTTGCCCTGCGGTTTCCGCATCCGAAACCTTTATGGAAGTGACATGATATCTTGTTGTTTATCTGAGCAGCGTTCTTAACCTTTTTGAAGCAAAATCAGCATAAAGTGGGATTAATGCATGCGTTTCATTGTGAATAAAATTAACTAACTGAAGGCAAATCAAAGAGAATCTGAGATGAAACATTAGGTTTGTTCTGGCAAAGATTTCAAGCAGTTCCAAATCGTCCGGAGTTTGCGCAGACGAATGTACGCGTTCTAGCAAATTAAATCCGGGATTCCGACTACCAGTCAAATGTTCTAGCGACAACAAAATCCAGTTTGCAAACTAGTTTCAACCCGCTCAATTTAGTTTGTGACATGCGCAATAGTTGGAAATGTTCGTTTATTTATTTTGATTTTGGATTGTTTGGTTCTGTAGAAGCTAATTTCTTAGTGTTTTATATTTTTATTGTTTTGCTTAGTTAACATCGATAAACTACAAACTTTGAGACTATTCAGTTTTTGTGTTTTAAAACATTTCCGTAGGCATTTTAGGAAAAAGGGATTTCTAGGTGTGATTGGGGGGCTATTGACGGCTCGCCTATAAAAATTGATTAGTCTACTATCGATCCAGACTCATATTTAAATCTGAAAAAGTGAATTGATATTAGTCAAGTCTGGTTCAACATTTTCAATTTCACTTGAACACAACATTTCTTCTTTTCACTTTCAACTCCCAAACTTTCTTCATTAGATGAATTGTTATAATGTTTGATGAGCCGAGTAAAATTTTTGGGTTTATAATTGTTTTGCTAAAAATGGCATTCATTTCTGCATCAAATTCAAAATATTTCCTTCCTCTTCCAGTGTGATATATAAAGGTTTTGAAGTCGAAAGCCCCGACTATACGGGTGCAGCCGATACACAAGAATACTGCTGTACGGGTACAGACACACTGCTTATGTTGGATGGGGGCAAAATTACAACAAATTCTGAGATATCTACAAAAAATCGTATGTTTAATAAAAATTACAGTAAATGTGGTACAAACACTCACCGTTAACATCAATATTATCCATTTTTTTATTTTTATTATTTTTATGATAAAAAACTACATTGTTCGCTTTATTATCTATACTAATATATAAATCTACAGTGGTTTTTACGGATGTTCCGTTATAACTACTGAACCATGCATCCGATTGACTTGAAACTTGGTACCCATGTAGAAAATGCATGTACTTAATGGATAGGCTAATATTTATATGAGTGTTGAACTCCCTACACCAGTTGCGGGGGCGTAAATGATGAGAATCGCTAATTATCTGATTTTATAGCTTTCATAAACTTATTATTAAAATGAAAATTTGAAATTATTTTTTTCTTTCTTGGGCTATATTAAGACTAATTAAGAACGTCTGCAACGGAGTTCAAACTCCGAAAGCGGTTGTGAGGGCGCTAATGATCAAAAACGCTAAATTTAAACTTTCAGCTTTTATCAACTTATTATTGATTATTATTATTATCATGTACATTAACTACTATTATTATTAATTTTAATAATTATTAATTACACTAGTAAATTAATATTTTTCTGTAGCATTAAAACGTTGTTTGTTTTTTTCTAACCTAAACAAATTTTTACCAAATGTCAATTGACTGATTTAAAAAGATATTAAAAACATATATATATATATATATATATATATATATATATATATATATATATATATATATATATATATATATATATATATATATATGTTTATATTTATTAATTAAAGAAGAAAAGAAGGAAGCGTGGAATAATTAGATTAAAACGAAAAATTAGTTTCCCAGCATTAAATTAGTAAGATATTTATTTCAACTTTTTATATTGAATTTTCGGTTGTCAATCTCAAGATAGCTTTTAATTATTTCCAATTATATGTTGTAGTCATAAAAGCCTAAAAAAGGAAAGTCCAAATTAAATTTGGTAACGTCTAAATCAAAGTATATGAAAGCTAAGCGTGCATGTGAAAGTCAAGATGAAACGGAAAATAGATTACAAAAAAGAACAAAAAAGGAAAATAGATTTACGATGTATGAAATTAAAAATTGGTTGGAAAGTAAAAATAAATTGTGGTTTTTCGTATGATCCTACAGTTGATTATAAACAAGAATCTAAATTAAGTTCGATGACAAAAATTTGTAGTTATTGTAAAGCATTAAAGTGGATTGGTGAATATGAAGGTTTATGCTGTTCAGCTGGCAAAAACATAAAACTAGAACCTTTGCGACAACTTCCAGAGCTATTAAAATCACTACTCCATGGAACACATGTAAAATCAAATGCATTTTTAAAATCTATCGGACCTTAAAACAATGCTTTCCAAATGACATCATTCGGAGCAATGGAGAAAATCTCGTTTTAACTAATACGTACACGGGGCTCATGAACGATTTGCGGCCAATCGAAACTATCATCGAAGAAGATGAGATAGACGACGAAGATTAAATGTTAGGAAGATTAAATACTACATTTGAGGGCACTATATGTACGCTTGATTTAAGACGGGAAGGGGGAGTTTTTTTTTATAAAGAAACTGTAATAATGACAATTAATAATAATGTTATTTTTACATGTCCAGCGAAGCGGGTGGGTACAGCTAGTTTTCAAATAAAAATTTAAACAAACGCGACTTAACCAAAGAATATTTACGTATAGATTAGACGTAGATTAGGTATGAGATAGACGATTCGTATACATCAATATTCTTTGACTCAACGACGTAGAGAAATGTCAATCAAAATAAGGCTTCTAGCAGAAAAAAGCCCCTCAAACTGTTTGCAGCCAAGTTTAGGGACGAATATGCGCAGTTAATTAATCCATCAAACTGATTTCAAACCGTTTGAAATCCTTGCTAGAATAGACCTATTGTAAACACTACAGTAACAGTACAGTAAGTACAGTAAGCGAAAAAACAGCGACTAATAAAAAATCCTTAGGCAACCCGGTATAACATTATTGACAACACCCATCCCATGCAACTTTGGTTTAAATTTGGCTAATGCCAATTTCGAAAGTGAGTCTTTAATGGTCATTACTGTTGAGGGTACGGTATCAACGTTATAATGGGGATCGTCCATTTTCAATTATTATTACGTTTCGAGTTTATGCCAAGCAAACCTTCTGTTCATCTTCAATTTATAGCCCCGAATTTGCCAGAAAATTTAATTTAGAGGCACGTACGGGAGTACAGGATAATTTGGTATGAGAATAGCGAACGGCATCGGGACAGTGTAACCCTTTGAATTAGTTAAAAGTGATAGTCGAAAAAGGAGGTCCAAATCTGTTCTTTATATAAATATTTAAAAAGTATTTATTACTCTCACTGTAATACACTTACTTCAACTTTGTGTCCAATCTTCGAAACTCTTTTGAATAGCTTCCATGGATTTAAAACGTTTTTATAATCGTGTAACAATATTTGCTCGATTAATTTAAAAATTACAATTACTTCATCATACAATTTAATCATTACAAAAGAAAAAGGCAAAATGATTACTGTTTGATCATTGCAATACGGAACTCTAAAACTGATGACATGAATGTATGTAAAAGGCGTTTTGGTTTGTTTAAAGGCGGATATTCTGACCTGGAGGACCGGCGTTGTTCTTGAGATCCCTCAATCAGTGATATCGAGGAAATAAACGACATTATAGCTGAAGATCCAAGCACCATGGTTGATGAGTTAGTAGATAAGCTAAATATTGATGAATTAGACGTTTCTGATCATCTGGCGATATGATGTATGGGTCGTGCCACGAACTAACTGGAAAATGGGTTGGAAAAAGAGGCCAATAAAGGTAATGTCAAAAAATGCAAACGGCATTGGGACTTATTCAACATATTTACAACAAAAAGTGCATATCTAAAAACACAAAACTGAGACATTACAACACAGTTATTAAGCCAGAATGTCTATATGGGGCGGAAACGTTCATTTTGAATAGAGAGACATCGGGGACATTGAAAAGAAGGAAAGAAAAATCTTAGGGCCCAAATAAATAAATAGCACAACATACCTACTTCGATTAGGAATCCTGGAACAACTTGGTCTGACGAAAGGAAAAAAGCTCATAGCGAAAGAATGAAATTAGTATGGACGCAAAGGAAGGTTAACAACAACAAACGCCTCTAACTGTACTTCGCGTGGTCCACCAGGACCCATACTTAAATAATGTGTATATATATATATATATATATATATATATATATATATATATATATATATATATATATATATATATATATATATATATATATACAGGGTGTCCGCTAAATAATGGTACACAGCAAAACTGCAAATTTATTGACTGAAAATATTGCGATATAACCCAACTTACCTTAGTTCAAAAGTTAACCAAGAGTGTTAAAATTATTATTTTATTTTCAATTTTTGTTAATAACTTTCTCAAATAGTACCTTTTTTAGGAAATTTTTTAAGATAAGACATTTAAATTTCTCGAAAATTATTATGTAAATTGTAGAGGACGCTGTCTGCGACACTTTCCTTTGTTTGAAAGGTCACAACTTTTTTGTACCTTAGCGTAGTCACGTTTTTAATGAAAATATTATTTTATCCACCTTTTTTACGTAAAAAAGGTATACCTTGTAAATGTCGCTCCGAGTTACCTTTTTCTAGATAAATGCGTTTAAATTGTTCATTGCACCGTTTTAAATAGCGCTTTTGAAACAAAACATTTGTGTTTGCTTTCCTTCTTTTGTCTTAGTTCTAGTGAAATGTTATCTAAATATTCGGGTAACTAAGTTTGAAGAAAATTAAGATATAGCTCGCCAAGAAAGTTTTCGTTCAAGAAAGATACTTTTTATTTGATGATTTAATTAATTTATTGATGAAAATTGAAAACTAAAACTTTTGGACTAAGGTAAGTTGGGTTAAATCGCAATATTTTTAGCTAAAAAATCTACAGTTTACTGTGTACCCTTTATTTACTCAATATATATATATATATATATATATATATATATATATATATATATATATATATATATATATATATATATATATATATATATATATATATATATATATATGGTAGTTCGGAGTGTTTCGCGGATGGAAGAATACGCTAGACGATTAGTCCGGGAGTGCATCCGATCGTTTGTGTACCGTTTGTTGGGAACGTGCAGACGTTTCGCCAAGGTCACACTTGGCATTCTCAATGCTTGTCTGAAGACTGAAAAGTCTTTTTTTTCAAAAGTTTCAGTCTTCAGACAAGCATTGACAATGCCAAGTGTGACCTTGGCGAAACGTCTGCACGTTCCCAACAAACGGGACAGAGATATATATATATATATATATATATATATATATATATATATATATATATATATATATATATATAACCACAAGTCCAGATTTTAGTTATACATGAATATGACATGCAAATATGGATATGAACAAAAATATCATGAGCTATAAATTTGT
Organism: Cosmopolites sordidus; assembly: GCA_031761425.1. Taxonomy (NCBI): domain Eukaryota; kingdom Metazoa; phylum Arthropoda; class Insecta; order Coleoptera; family Curculionidae; genus Cosmopolites; species Cosmopolites sordidus. The sequence goes on from JARFXV010000014.1 coordinate 326,062, forward strand.
TGGGTATGACTGCAAACTAGGCCAGTAAATAAACTCTAGAAGCTAAAGCTAAAATGGAAGTAATTTTATAAAGGTTTAATGTTAATTCAGCTTCATTTAGCTTTTTTCAAGCACTTTCATATCTGAAGAAAGAGTTCGCTGGGTAAAATTCATATTAAAATCATTAAACTTACAGAGGAAGCAAACAAGAACTTATTTAATATATAATGCAATACATTTTCTGTATCCCCTGTGCCAACGATGGTAAAAATTCAATGGTAATATCCTCCAAGATTTCTATTTTTGATATAGTAAGACTGACCGGTCGATCTCCATATAAGAAAAAGGAAAAAAAAAAAACTACGAATAAAAATCGCCCTTTATTAGCCTCGAAGATACTAAATGACCGCAATAAATCTCAAAAATTGCTTCAACGGAAATAGAGAAAACGACATTTCTTCTCCCATGGTTTTTCCGAGAGGACGCTGTTGAATTATTCCGCTTTTCTTTTTGTCGGCACACGAAAGATTCCTTTTACAGACACAGTTTCTTACCTTTCGGCTACAGAAACTTGCCTTAATGATTTAGTGCGACTGATATCGACACGTGTGAATTCAAGGCATTATCATAATTTATTTTACGAAGACGTTTTTAGGATGGTTCGTATATTTTTCATCTGTTCGTCGGTTAAATTCTATTTTCGATTATGGATGATCTGATTGCGGCCAGAAAAAAAGATACCATAGAAAATAAATGTTTTTTATTCAAATATCGATCGAACCAGCCCCAGCCCCTCCATCTTGGACAGACTGTAGCACGGGCGTAGCCAAGAGGGGGGGGGGGGGGTTGGGGGTTTAAAATTCAGTTCAAATGTTAAAATATATATAATAAAACAAACAGAAAATATAGAACAACACCAACACATAGGAACAAACGTTAAGGAAAATATATACAAAAAGGAATAAAACAATTTTTTACTTTATCTATCACTTTTATTTCTAAACAAAATTTGTGTGATTATAGTTTCGTAAAACGTCACACAAATTTTGTTTAGAAATAAAAGTGATAGCAAAGTAAAAAAATGTTTTATTCCTTTTTAAAAAATGAACTATCACAAAGTAACGGACAAATCAATCAATAATTTGAAAATATACAGGGTGTTAGGTAAACATGCGGCAAAAATTAAAGGGGTTATTCCTTGACTTTTTCTAAGAATATTTTGTTGTATGATGATTTTTGAAAAACCCTTTTGTTTGGAAGATACAGGGTGAACAAAATTTATGACATTAACAACATTTTATTATCAAAAAGTACATGTAAAGTTGCTCAATCTACAATAAATGTTCGAAATGACTTCCTCCAGCCTTGATACAAGCATTCAATCTTCTCGCCATTGAGTGCCGATCTCTTTCAAACACACCAGGGTCGTTTCTAATTGAGTTACACCCAGCAATTATCCGATTTCGCACATCATCCAAGTTCTTCAATGGAGTAGCGTAAACTAATGACATCAGATATCCCCAGAAGAAATAATCCAGGGAGTTTAAGTCTGGGGATCGAGCAGACTATGCCTGTGGCCCACTTCGACCAATCCAGCGATATCCGTATGTTCCGGTTAAAAAATCACGAGCAACCAAACTGAAATGTGTACAATCTTCTATCAATGGTACATCTTCCAGAAACAAAGGCAGCGTTGCTTCCAGAAAGTTGCGATACACCTCGCCAGTAAGTCTTTGGGATAGAAATACCGATCCAATTAGATAGTCACCTACAATTCCAACCCAAACATTCAACGAGAACTGATGTTGAAAACTATCTTCGCACATGGTTAATATGAAAATTCCTTATTGCGTTTCTTGCGAAAGTGGCTTCATCGGTGAAAAGAATTTGTGTCAGGAATAGAGGAATGCAAAGTAAAGTTTGCAATATCCATTGTCATAATGCAATACGTGGAGGAAAACCAACAGGTAGTAGTGCCTGAACGCATTGAATGTGGTATGGATACAACAAATTGTCCTTTTCCTTTTTTTCCAAAATATTTTCCAAACTATCCAGCGACACACATTCAAAGTATTTGCAATTTTTCGCGTAGAACTACCAGGCTCTTCCGCTATCATGTCCAGTATATTCTGTTCCAATTGCACCGTTCTTACAGTCAGTGATCTTCCTAGCCCTTTAGTTCGTTTCAATGTGCCTGTTTCACGAAGACGTCGATGAATGTTTTCGAAGATTTTTCGGTCAGAGACATTACGGGCTGGAAATCGTTCACTGTACAATCGCCTAGCTTGTAATTTCATTGCCATCAGCAAGTCCATACATGAAGTGCATGTCAGTCATCTCGGCGTTTGTATACATTATGATAGAGGACTTCACTCACTATTTAAGACACGTCAAACAGCCAAACGTCACTAAATATATGTAAACAAATGCGACCGATAAAATCCACTTACTAGATAAAACAGCCGTTCCAAGTGATCGAGATCGAAAAAAAAATTTTTTTGTACTTGATAAACTCATTGACGTACACTCTACTTTTATTTACCTTAATGATTTCAACAAATATCGAATATGGTTGTCGCAAATTTTATTCGCTCTGTATCTTCGAAACAAAGGGGTTTTCCAAAAATCATCATAGGACAAAACATTCTTTGAATAGGACAAGGAATAACCCCTTGCATTTTTGCCGCATGTTTACCTAACACCCTGTATACAATTAAAATCAATAATATTGTTTTTTTTCTCCACATATCTCCTAATATACGGAGTATATATATATATATATATATATATATATATATATATATATATATATATATATATATATATATATATATACATATCTCCTAATATACGGAGTATATATATATATATATATATATATATATATATATATATATATATATATATATATATATATATATATATATATATATGTATGTATATACCCTGATAGTGAGGAATTTACAAACAATGATTGTTGTAAGAGGAGTCGCAGAAAAAAACATTTTCGCGGTATTTTAAGATCAACGATTAAAAACCCTACATCGTGCTCCTCCCGCCTTAAAATAGTCGCTGTAAAGTTTCCAAACGACTTTAAATTAATTACAATTTTTTCGTAACGAAAAAGTTTGACGTCAAAAAAAACCGGTTCTTTGAAAACACTACACCAAACTACTGTCGAGATCGTGTCAAAGAAAGTAGCGAACCTTAAAGTAACCCGAGAATAAATCATTTCGAAAAAAAAAGAACGAAACTTTTGCTCGTTGGTGTTGGAAAATTCTTTAAAAAATAGTTTCCCGAAAAAAATTAGTTCGCAAGTTAATAATTCATAAAAGTTATTAATGTTTTTTGTGAGTTGAACCTGATATATATATATATATATATATATATATATATATATATATATATATATATATATATATATATATATATATATATATATATATATATATAAGGGAAATCTTTTGTAAGTCTTTATTTAACGATTCTTCATATCATTCTAGATAAATAAATAATATTATAAGACAAACTGAGCGGAACCGTTCGTGGCCCGTCTAATCTCTAGTAAATACCAGGTCTGTTAAAAAAATAATGAAGTGGGCGAACATTCGATCATTCTTTCATGGAAATATGTTCGTAAACTGCATATTTGTTGTTCGTGTAGATTACAAATATTTTTAATTCCTCCCCCGCCTTCAATTCTTGGTAATATAAGTCGTTTTTTACTAGTGTACGGGTGGTGTTTCCTATAGTTCGTTAGTGTAGATCTAATTATTCGCTGTAGCCTTTGTGTAGAATATGTCAAGGCTGCTATAGCAAAAGTGTTTATAGCTTTTACTATATTTCCACTGTCTAGGTCAGACCTGCATATTCTTTCAAGTCTGGACGTGAATTCTTCAGTTAATGTTTCCTTAATGAGTTTATGCTCAACTCTCTTGGTCTGTTGTATTCCCAGATATTTATATACTTCGCCCTCCTGCAGTGGCCCTATATATTCTTGTTCTTCAGTGACAAACCCTGTCATCTCTAACCTAGATCCTCTCCATCTCCATGTTAATGGTTCTGCATTTATCTTTCGGTTTTACGGGGCAAGGTATCAAGGTAGATAATGGGACGACTTTCCAATCTATATTTTTTTATAGAGTTTAAGTTGCCAAAGCGCCATCGTCGCAATCGTTGTGATTCCATTTGAATCAAAACCCATTTGAGATAATATTTTCCGGAGGCTAGTTCTGCTGGAAAGAATGTTGGTTTCATTTTTCCTTAATCGCTGTTGCGATGAATGCAGTGTAACAGTTTGCTCTTCAGTTATAGCTTACATTTTGCTTCGAATTAAGTTCTTGTGGCTTTCGTCAACACATATGCTTTTACCAGAATTACTACGGGTATTTTTGACTTTAATTGACTTCGACGCAATAACTTTGACGTTTCTGAAGACGTTTCTGCTGCGGCTGCATTTACATTTAACCCCCTATTCAATAAAGAAATATAAATTTCTTTATATATAATTTTAACAAAATATATAATTTTATACAAATATAATTTAATACTAATATGCTTAGAAGCAGCATAGAAATATAATTTTAACAATATGCTTAGCATCGGGCAATGCCGGAGGCACAATGATCATTATTTTGCCAAGAACGTCACATTTTTATCAGGTTTGGAATAATAAAAAATACGATCGAAATAATAGAACTGCACTGTTTAAGAAAAGAATGCGAACTAAACTAAAATATTTCGAAGCTACTAAACCAGGTAAAAATTAATTTTATCTTTTTACCTGTTATTTTATTAGGCTCAACTCTATTTACGTTTCTTGCAACTTTGCCGGGTTTCGTTACAGCAGGGGTTGTTAAGAGTTCATTGCAGCCACTCGGTTAACGATATATCTTGAAACGCACTATACCCTTTAACATGTTTGTGTCCGATGTTAAACTTAGACGGGTCAGATGAGTGGAGCATGTCATCAGAATGGATGCTAGTAGAATGCCTGGCAGAATAATGGCTACGAAGCCAGATGGTAGAACAAAACCGTGAAGACCCAGGCTCAAAGAGAGGAAGATCGAGAAGTGTCAAGTTCGGTGCCTCTAACATCAGCCTACCAGATTGGAAAACCGTGGAAGCTGATGTCCAGATTGAAGAACAAAATAGCGGGCGAGGCCCACGGAGGTCTGTTGAGCTAAAGATGATGTCGATGCCAATATTTTATCAAAAAATTATAAATTATGAAAATTCAGGGTCAGTTATGATTTACACGGTTGTATATTCGAATAATTCCTTTCAATTTACTAATTTCTGACTCGGTGATCCGGATTAAGTGCTCTGGCCATACGTATCCTCGTCATAATCAATGATACTATTCACTCTATAATTTATTGCTTCCCAAAGACGATCAATCAAAACGTATATTGCATTTCTTTGTGGATTCCGCGCTTCTATCGGCCTCAGTCGAAATTGTATCATTATTTCTGCGGGCTTCCATTTATCTTTCCAGCTGGTCGCATTAAATACCAAAGCGGCCTTTCAATAGACTTTTGGGAAATCTGATCCATCTTTTTACAGACTACTCGTAGAAAAATTGAAATAATATATTCGTCAAATATTTATGAGGAATTTTTATTTATCACATCTTTTATTATTTAATTTGTTATATATATATATATATATATATATATATATATATATATATATATATATATATATATATATATATATATATATATCTATATATATATATATATATATATATATATATATATATATATATATATATATATATATATATATATATATATATATATATATATATGCCGTTTTTAGTACTCGTCGAAAAATAAATCTTTGCATTTCTAAGGATGGAAGGCATTTTGAACATTTAGAAAGGTGTTAAAGTTCAGATTCTGCTAATTATTAGACTGTTGTGCTGTTAATTTTATTTGACTGTTGTTATTATTATTATCTTCGTTGTTGGCCCGTTGGCCTTTAAACACGCTCCAAATTAATATGGCACGAAGAATTTGGACCAGTCCTAAGCCTGGGTAAAGTGTGAAGGAAGGCAAACATTAGATTAATATTTTTTTAACTTAATGCAGGTAGTAGTGAAATAATAACTGATTTTTTCAGAAAAATCGAAATATCTCTTGACATGTCAAAGATATCGATTTCGGGTTTTCACTGGATGACTCCTCTTTAAATTATATTTCTAGCCATGTAATAAAAGCTGTACCATTCCATTTGAAAAAACTGAACAAAACTTCAAAAAAGCTATTGTTGAATGTAACGCCACCTCGCGGTTTCATTTATAAACTAAATAATTTATCTCTCAGATTATCTGATTGTCCCAGCAATTGCCTTTTAAATGAATCCAAATTGAGGAAAATCGGTTTAGGCAAACGGAGATTAGACGACTTTTTATCTCAATAGGTAAAACTCCCCCCTCCCCTCTATTGGTGAAGTTACGACAAAAATGATTTTTAAAAATGTTTAGCTCGTCACGCCTTCTTGCGGTCGTTTTAGAAGCTTAAAAATATTTTTGGTGAATTTCTCATGATCATTTTTAGTACAATTTTTATTCCCCCAAAGCTGTGGGATAAATAGTTTTCAAAATAAGGCCACGATCCATCCTTAATGGGATACCTGGTATATATATATATATATATATATATATATATATATATATATATATATATATATATATATATATATATATATATATATATATTTGTGTGTGTGTGTATGTTTGTGTGTATATGTATGTATGTATATTGAAAGAGAATATTTATAAGTTCATTTTTGATGTAAGTCTCTTAGACTAGATAAAAATAAAATTCGGACAATGGTCAAAAGATAAACATATAAGGGGCTGCAGGGGTTTTTACGGCCACCGAAACTATTTGCGAAGAGTCCGTACGAGAAAGAAACTCCTCGATCCCCAGAGGATCGGCACTAGGTTAACGAGCATAAAGGAATAAAAGTCCACGACAATGTTCAGAGGATTTTTCGAAATTCAATTTCGTGCATGTCCACCGATCGATAACGGAATAGTGGCAAAGACGAGTTTGTCTGGGCGGATACATTTCTGGATTCTGGATCGTCTAAGTTTCGGATTGAAGTCGGAAAGGGTAGTGTTAAATGGCTTTTCTTTTCCAGATGAGGTCGGAATTAAAATAGCAGTGTCATTTCGGTTTGACATTCAAGTTTGTATTTTCTTTTTTTTTATCTGTATTATTCAAAATATAATTTAATATAGCCTGTAATTGCATATTAACTTGTGATATATACATAATAAAAAAATGTGATATATACTTAAGGTAAGCGGTGAAAATTCACTGGTCTGAGGAAACTGGATATATTTATTTATGAATCGTTTCGATATTACGGAACCTGAATACGTGGCAAATTTTATCAGTAACTCCCTTGATGTATGGCAGAAGAACTTTGTGATTTTGGGACACTTCTCTAGTAGATTGGTTGATATGACCAGTTGCCTGAACTTTATTAATTTGAAGCCGTTTTGAATTAGTGCCGTTTCTAATGAATTAAGTTCTGTTTGCCTATGTTCCACATCCGACTATCTTAGTGATCTCGTAACTAAAGTTTTGACTACCGAATTTAATTGGGATGGATGATGATGTGAGTTCGCATTTAGATACCGGTTTGTGTTGGTGGGTTTACGATAGACAGAATAGGAGAAGCTTTGGTCTGACCTTTTTGATAATAGAACGTCAAGAAAAGGGAGAATAGAATTGTTTTCAGTCTCTATTGTAAATTGGACCTAGGGATGTATACTGTTCAAATGCGAAAGAAACTGATTTAAAGATTGTGGTCAATGGGGCCAAATGACGAAGGTGTCATCAACAAATCGGAACCAGCAAGTAGGTTTCAACGGACTGGTGTTAATGGCTTGAGTTTCAAAGTGTTCTATAAAAATATTGGCTATGACCGGAGAAAGAGGGGAGCCCATAGGAGCTCGACGAATTTGTTTAAATAATTTATTTTTGGAAATGAAATATGTATTGGACATGCAATGTTCAATAGGACTACGAATATCCGTTGATGTGTGGTGTTGGTTTTTTGGAATGTCTAGAGTTTCTGGAAGGGGAATGTTTGTAAATAACGAGACAATATCAAAACTAACCAGAATGTCACTTTCGGATATACTGTGCCTTTGAAGAAGGCACAGGCATCATCACAGGCAAGAAGGCATCATCGATGAAATGAGAGGAATTTTTGATGTAGGACGCTGATTTTTCCACGAGCGGCTGTAGAGTTTTCGCTAAATATCTTGCTAATTTATGAGTTGGTGAACGATATTCGCTGACAATGGGACGAAGAGGAATGTCAGTTTTATGGATTTTTCGGAGACCGTACATTTTTGGGATACGGGAAGATTTTTCTCGAGGTATTAAAGCCTTTTAGTTAGGAGGATTAGTTTTCTTCTCTAGATATATTGTAGGGTCGTTAGGAATTTGCTTATAGCCTGCACTCTCTAATAGATTAGACGAGGGATGACGGTCTTAGAGTTCCAAATACATGGAAACCGCTTATTTCCAAATTGCCCATCCGAAACCTTTTCCATCCCCACCCAAAGTGGAAGCCGAAACGCCGAGATTTTATAAATTTAAAACGCGGTTCTACCCGAGAACCTAGTTATTCTAATATACATATATATATATATATATATATATATATATATATATATATATATATATATATATATATATATATATATATTTAATTTACTATTATTCTAATTGAATAGATTTCACAATCCGTATTTTTTCATCAGTTTCCATGATGTTAATTTAGCGAATATTGGGTGTACGAGTGAAATTGGGTTTTTGTTTGTTGGCAAGAAAAAAAAACTGTTAAAAAGAGAGACGCTCAGGAAAAGGGTACGTGAATATTGTGACATAAAATTTAAATAGACGTTTTAAAGGGAAATTTTTCCTGCCTAAAACCCGCTCCGTTTCCTAACCCGGTTTGGAAAAGGTCAATGACGATCTTAAGTCAAATATATTTTTAAAATTCCATTACAAGAAAACTGACTTTACGAAAGTGCCTCCTAATTTTCCACTCGAAAAGTTAAAAATGCCATTCGCTTTGATTTTTCCGAAGTTTTTCGCCTCCTTTCCGGACGAAACCCGCTTTATTTAAATTTGGCAGCCAAATAAGGGAACATCATAAAACGAAATTAGGTCTTCGAAATGTAAAGGATTCGCAGAAAGTGGCGGCAATTCGGGCCTTTTATGATATTGTGTTCGGTTTGTATATTTTGATCGTAAAATCGGTATCGGTGGAACTTGCAGTCAATCCGAAACGAATCATATCAGTCTATCTAACTTTTCTGATTGTTATCAGATTATTATAGGGACCTTTTATTTATTACCGTATAAAAACGCAACAATAAAATAAATAAAATGCAATAACATTAATAAAATACAATAAAATACAATGAAATAGCAAAAATTCAATGATAATATCAAATTTGATAGTTAAGTTGAACGTTAACATTGGAAAATTGGATCGAATCTTCTCATTTATTTTATAGGAGTCTTCTGTGTAAAACACTAAACTCAAAGAGATTTACCACTAAACGCCGAATAAATTTTTTAAAAGTTTTAGGCACACCATATTGATTTATCGGGATTAATCAGGATATTAAATAATCTCCTGATGATGCTAACATGGTTAGCGAAACGTGCATCCAGAACTTAAAAAAAATTAATTCGATGTTTAATGGTAAATATTTTTGAGTTTAAGTAAATCTTCTATTTGCTGTGAAACTTTAAGCTCGAAGAGATTTACCACTTACTTTTTAACTTTTCGGGGCGCGTTTCGTTACCCATGTTAGTCTCATCAGGAGATGATTTAATCTAGTTTGAATAAAATATAAAATATTTCGTAAATTATTAATTAAAACGAAATACGTACATCGATTCATCGATACAGACTTGGTTTCGGGCCAAAAATTGATGCAATACTCTCCTCCAAAACTCCAGCTGTATGGATCGCGATATTCTGAACGAATGAGACGAACTCTGTACAACAATCGTGCCAGGACTTCTAAGTAGTACTTACTGCCCAGGGACAGTTTGACCACTTGGAACGAACTCTTTTTGGATGCTGCCTTTGCTATCGAAGAAAACAATGAACACTGTCCTGATTTTTGAAGGAGTTTTTCGTGTTTTTTATTGTCTGTGGTGAGTTTTCCGACTTCCATTCCGCGCTTTAGCGCTTAGTTTCTGGATCGTATTGAGAGCACCATGTTTTGTCTCCCGCAACAAGTGATTTCAGGAAGTTTTGTTCATTTGTGGTGGCTGCGATGACCTATCTGGAATGATTGATGCGAAATGATTTCTGCTCCTTCGTTAACGTATGTGGAACAAACTTTACACATTCGTTTTACACAAATCCTTGTGAAGAATGAATTCAATCGTTTCTTTGCCGATATTCAAAGCCTCTTTCATCATTTTTATGAAATATTACTATCATTTGATATAAAATCGAGAACGCTTTCGATCATTTCGGGAGTGCGAGTTGAAATTGGTCTCCCATCACGTTTGTCATCTTCTAGCGATACTCTGCTAACCCAAAAAACATTTGTTTTGCTTAAACTATCATCGCCGTATACTTGCTGCATCAACCGGATTGTTTGATGAAACTTAATAACAGCTCTTTGCTTTATGATTTTATTTGAACATCAAACTTTTTTAGCTTGTAAACAGGACGTCATAAATTCAACAAATGTCAGGCGATCGTGGAAATGTTCAAGCTTTGAAACGACGCCACTCGTCAATAGATAGCGTGACTGGTTGCTGAGATATATCATTTAATGGACGCACTGTGGATGCAATTGTAACTTTTAAAATTATAAATCAGCAAGAAAAATTTTACACGTACAAGGCATAGGAAAATACAATTTTTTGACTTGCAATTGTTTTCTTACAATTTTATTGTTACAATAAATTGTTTACAACAATTCCATGATATCAGTGTTGGTGTCGAAATAAGTGCATACGATCCACAATATTTCACCACGGTTTACGAATATTAGATTAAAGCCAACTTCAGAACAGAGTTTATTGCGACACACTGATGAAATTTGTAATGGGGCATAGAGCCGAGGGTAATAGAGAAAAGAAGGGGCGTAGGGGTGGTTGAGGGAAATTCCAAATATGGGATGTGAAGATCGAAACTAATGCTAATATATCGAGGTTAACTCGATGGTTATTACCTGATACGAGGAGCGAAGGGGAGCAGGAATCGGAAAACTCTTAAGTATATTTGTTGTGTCTTGATATATGTTTAAAATTTCTTTTACGAGTGAAGATATCAAGGTCGACATAATTATTTAAATATATCAACTGAGGATATTATAATCTCATTTCTTAGCTTGAAATATTTCAGTCATAACATCATCATTATCTGTTTACGTGGAAACTCTTTCGAAGAATAAATTAGTCTCCAATATATCAGTTTTTTTCTGGTAAATATTTTGTGCTTATCGAATATTGATAATTGAGCGTATAAGGTTTTTTTAATATATACAGTTTCATGTTTAATGGAATTGGACCTATTAAATATCTTGAATTAATATGGAGCAAGACTCAAGACTGAGATAAAGGACCTGACAGCAAGGACGAATCTGCATCAGGTGGGAATAAGAGATTGGAATGAGAAAAAAAGAAAAAAAAAGAATAACTTGATATCATCTCATATATATATATATATATATATATATATATATATATATATATATATATATATATATATATATATATATATATATATATCATCATCATCATCATCATCATCATCATCATCATTATCATCATCAGCTCATGTCGATCCACAGGCATGTTGAAGAGCTTCAAACTTTCACGGTCCTGGGCTTTCCTCTACCACTCTGGTGCATACTTGACGATGTCATCAATTCATCGTACTTTCGGTCTTCTTCGCTGATGTTTGCGTTCAAGCGGTATCCACTCCAGGATCGCCTTGGTCCATCTGTCATCCCATTGCCTCGCTATATGGCCTGCCCATCTCCATTTCAATTGCTTCACTCTTCCAATGATGTCACAGACTTTCGTTTGTTCCCTGATCCATGCGCAGAACTTTCTGTTTCATCTTGTAATTCCAAGCATACATCTTTCCATTCCCCTCTGTGCTACCCGAAGTTTTTGAATTGACTGCGATGTGAGTGTCCAGGTTTCACTTCCGTATATCATAACGGGTAGAACGCACTGATCGAAGACTTTTCTTTTCAGGCAAAGTGGCAGTCTGCTCTTAAACGCTATGTTGAGCCTAAAAAATGTCTATTGAAATCCTCTGCCCAAGATATATAAAGCTGTCCACACTCTCCAAATCCCTTCCTAAAACTGAAATTCTTCTGTCCTGAGCGAAGTAATTGAACATAACCTGACTCTTTTTCGGGTTTATTTTCAAGCCAAATGGTTCGCCAGCCCTTTGCAGTTCTTGTATGCGTCTTTGCAGCTCCTCTGGATCTTGTGAAAGGAGAGATATCATCTGCAAATCTAAGATGGTTTAAGTTTGCACCATTGATCTTTACACTATCCTGTTCCCAATCCAGTTTACGGAATACTTCTTCAAGGCCAGCTGAGAAAAGAATAGGCGATATTGCGTCACCCTGCCGTACACCTCGTTCTACAAGGTGAATTGTGGCTGTAGCTCCATCATATATCGATCCTAATAGGTTTACATATGCTTTATCCATCCCTTGGCTGAGCAGTGCATCCATTATTGGATGCTTTGAGATGGAGTCAAATGATTTTTCGTAATCGATAAAAGCCAAACACAGTGGCATGGTGTATTCGTTGTGCCTTTCTGGCCTGCTTTATGGCCTGCTGTATAACCTGGTTGTGATCCAAGGCCTGCACATGGATCGGAGAACAAGCGAAAGTGTGTGACATCATTGGAAGAATAAAGGAATTGAAATGGAGGTGGGCAAATCATATGGTGAGACGACAGATGGACCAAAGCAATCCTGGAGTGGATACTGCTTCATTGCAAACGTCCACGAAGAAGACCGAAGCCACGATGGACCGATAACATCGTTAAGTATATTGGACCTGAATGGTGGAGGATGACTCAGGATCGCGAGAGTTGGAACCGTGCTGTAAAAGAGGCATTCATCCTGCAGTGGATGGACGCGGGCTGATTGTGATTTTAATAAACTTTTTGTCGCAGGAAAACGGCATTAAAATATCCGGAAAGTGCGTAATGTCCGTCGCTGTAGCAACGGATAAGACGGTTTCGAGCATGACATTTATTTGCCTCATAGACAGCACAAACCCTACCATAACAGGAATTTAACGGGGCCTGAAATTAATTTCTATATATTTTAGTGACGAGGCTAGATTTTTTGTGTCGCACATGATGGATGTAAAAAGCTTAAACGTTTTCCTGATGGAAATCTAAGTTTCCAGAAAGCAGAGCAGTTAAAAACGTCTGCCATAGCGACATTGGACTGGACAGCGAGATTCCCAGATGTATCACCGATAGGTCAGGTGTGGGATAACATTGGTCGAACCCTTACATAATACTGTCATATTTTACTCAGAAATTACAGAAACGGAACTGGAGGCACTATCGGTTCGTGCCTCAATTTTAAACTGCGAACCCTTCTACTTTTGGCTGAGTTCTCGTGGTCCGATTGCGATGAATTTTGGCACAATCGATTCTTCTTGCCTCGTTTAGTACCCATAATTGTTATTCCAGGCGAGGATGACGTCACCCCGCTTATACTGGGTTGTGGTTCTAAATTTTCATCGCAGAAAGCAATTTCGGAGTCCTGGCTCTATTTTCAGCTTTATTTGCTTTGATTTTTTATGCATCCATCCCTATTTTCAAATCTTCAACTCACAAAATATATCGACAAAAATAATCTAAACACTTTGTCTACTAGTGGGCCCACATACTGGCCTAGTGATAGGAACAAACTACCAGACCCTATTGACTTCTGTATTATTAAAGGTATTCCTAGTAGCAATTGTCTAGCAGAACAAAGCCTCGATCTTTCTTCGGATTATTCTCCCAGTCAGTTCACACATCATCGATGTACAAAAACCAGCCGTACTCACTAATAGAAAAACGAACTAGGATTTGTTTAAACACTTGCTTGATGAAAGAATACATACTGATATCCTGTTAAAATTTCCTGAAAATATAGACAAGGCTGTAGAAGATCTAACTAATACAATACAACAAGCCGCCTGGTATGTAACTCCTGAAATGAGCAGTCAAATCCAGAAGCAGAATTGCTCTCTAATAGCAAAACATGCAATTGCCAAAAAACGAAGACTACGCAAAAGGTGGATGACAACTAGAGCCCCAGTAGACAAGACAAGATTTAACAGAGCAGTGAAAGAGGTAAAAATCATTCTCAGTAATAAAAAAATGAGGCAATTCAAAATTACCTTGAAGGTCGTACTCCCACTGAAGCTACTGATTACTCTCTGTGAAAAACTACAGCAAAAATCAATAAAACACAAGAGAGCATACCACCTATCAGAAAACATCAGGGCGAGAACAGATGCTGATAAGGTTGAAACTTTCGCAATACATCTAGCTAATGCTTTTCAGCCATTTCCAATGAAAATTTTAAGAAAAGAAGAGGAAGAAATAACTTCATACCTTGAAACAACATTCCAAATGGCACTTCCTATTAAAGCCATAAAAATTAGTGAAGTTAAGACTATGATTCACAGAAACCTCAACCCAAAGAAAAGTCCAGGATTTGACCTTATAACAAGGGCCTTGGGCAAGTCGTTAAACAATTAGCGGAAAAAGCATTAGTTGTCCTTACACAAATTTATAATGCAATACTTAGAGTCGGCCATTTTCCATCACAGTGGAAAGTAGGACAAATCATATTGATTCCAAAACCTGGTAAACCGACGGAGGAAGCATCATCATATAGACCCATTACACTTTTGCCTGTCTTATCAAAGCTTTTTGAGAAATTGTTCCTAAAGAGGCTGAAGCCAGTGCTTGACGAACTAAATATCATTCGAGAACACCAATTCGGATTTCGCGAAAGACACGCAACAATCGAACAAGTGCACAGGCTAGAGAAAATTATTAATAACGCCTCTCAAGTTAAAAATTACTGCTCGGCTGCATTCTTGAATATTACACAAGCCTTCGATAGAGTGTGGCATTCAGGCTTACTATACAAACTTAAATCAAAACTTCCTACACCATACTATCAGGTACTGTTATCATACTTCACAAACAGATACTTCGCTGTCAAATATAAAGGAGAAATAACTAACATATATCCGATAAAATCAGGAGTACCTCAAGGTAGTGTCTTGGGTCTCATACTTTTTCAAATCTTCACTGCTGACCTACCAACTACGCCAAACACGTCTATAGCCACCTTTGCAGATGATACCACAGTTATGGCAATAAGCAGGGTACCATGATATGCATCTGAGAAGCTTCAGGAAGCTCTCGATGGGATAGAAGAATGGATAAAAAAATGGCGTCGAAAAATCAATGAGGCAAAATCTTAGCAAGTCACTTTTACCTTAAGGAAGGAGTCATGCCCGAGTGTAACACTTAATGGACATCAACTCCCCCAGGCAGACTGTGCAAAATATCTTGGAATGAGACTTGACCGAAGACTAAACTGGAAACAACACATTTTTATAAAGAGGAAACAACTTGGCTTAAAATTATCCAAACTCTACTGGTTAATAGGTAGAAAATCCAAATTATCGTTGGTTAATAAGTTAACCATCCACAAAGTTATCCTCAAACTCGTATGGAGTTATGGCATACAACTGTGGGGAACCGCGAGTGTATCCAACATAGAAATACTTCAAAGAGCCCAGTCTAAAACCCTGAGAATAATTACTGATGCTCCTTGGTTCGTGACAAATCAAACTTTACACCGTGATCTAAAGATAAAGCCTGTGCTAGAAGAATCCAAGTGCGCGAGTGCGAAGTATCTATCGCAACTTGAAGTGCACCCCAACTCCCTTGCTGTCAGCCTCCTGGATAATAGCCAAAAGCAGCAGAGACTGAAACGTTGTGATCCTTAAGAGATAAGTTATAGAATTTAAGATATAATTAAGATATTCCATTATTCTACTTATAACGAACCTAAGTTTCTGTATATGTTAGGCCTTTAATGTAAGCGCAATAACCTCTGATGCTTGGCAATTCTTTGCCTTGCCCTTAATGTTGTAACAGTTGCTTATTACTATTGGGTAGATTGCAAATATACGGGAGATAAAAAAAACCAACGGCTCATAGTTTCCAAAGTTCACGAAGCGGTTTTCTATTTTATCAATAGATTAACTATTTAATGTACTTTACGACTATACTTCATTTATAATTGTAGCACGAGAATTAACAAAGTTAGCCGCGTTTGCAGTTTTGTTCACGATTTTTTTTCTAAAAAGTCACTTGTATGCGATGACGAATAACTTGTGACGTCACTACCGGATACGAATTCAATTGTTCTTTGTGTGGTTGCGCAACTCTCCTCTACTGATTGACACGTGTGGCGTGGTGCTCGGCATGCGGGCGACAGAAGGGGACGCGGTCACGTGTTCTTACATATTTGGCGTCGGTTTCGTCAGCGTGACTCGGTCACAGTCTGAGCGTGGAAGACAGAATTTCCAGTCAAAAACAATATTAATAATTAAGACGAGAAGAAGGCAGTGCCTCAAATGTAACTTTTCGAACGACATCCCGTCTGAAACTAATTTTTTAGGTTATATTTACAGTAGGTTCGCCTATTATACCTCATTTTAAAGTTGAAAGTGTTGCAGTTGATGAAACGTAGTTGGCCGATATTCAAATTTCTGGTTTAATAATAAGATTAAACTAATTCGAGGAATATAATTTTATAAACATTATAGAGTAATCGAAATATTAAGATTCTCCCAAGAGTATAATATTGATACTGAAAGTAGTAAAATACAATTAAAGGGTTTAAAATTATGAACGCGAAACACATTTTAATTCACTTGGAACTATAGAGTTTATTACATTCGAATGTACAAACCCTGATGAAGGAGCATTTTAGCTTCGTGATTGTTTCATAATTCACAATCTTGATTCAATTAAAACGACTTTCAACAGAATAATCAGTCTTGCGACTAGTCATTCAGGAGCTTTCTCGAAATAAAGTTATGTCGTTGACTATATTTAGTTCTAATTTATGAATATTAAATGAACGCCGACTTCAGAACGTATTTTATTGCTACGCAATCGCGTCATTTATAATTGGACAAAAGATCCGGGAATATAGAGAATTAAATGTTTAGTGGTGGTTAAGGGAGATTTTAAATATGAAGTAAATATATCAGATTTTCAACTTAACTATCTCAGTCCGTTTCGTTTCATTGAGTGTAGAAGTTATTGGAATAAGAATTTTATCCGGCCCCAACCTTAAAGCACCATCTTTGTACTGTGAATATAATCGGAAAACAATTATAACGGCTTGTTTCCCGTCACCGTGAGAAACAAAACACGACACAAAAACAAGAAGACGAAACAAGACACCAACGAGGCAAGTGTCAATTGCCGGTGGTTGTATTCACGTCAAACATATTTATGTCGTCCATTATTATTGGGGTCGTTATTACAATTACAATTTTCGACACATTGTCAGGTTGGATGGTTCAAGTGGTGCTCGAACGCACCCATTCTGAAGTTATCGGTGAGAGCCACACACATACTGATTTGCAGAATGAACGAATGGAAGAGCATATATATATATATATATATATATATATATATATATATATATATATATATATATATATATATATATATATATATACGTTTCTAAATCATTTTGGGTGTTGATTCGTTCATTCTGTGAAGAGTCACGATATTTCGCCATCTCATCTGGTATTTTCAAGTGTTGTCCGCTTCGAATGAGTCCAACTGACGTGCACGGGACGTTGGGCTCGCTCTTATAGGCGGCCTGCGACTGCGCAGATTTTATCGGGGTAGTTCGGGACTATTCGCGGTGCTCGGTAACACTGTCGGGCGTCCGCTTATTGATTTTTCTTTCTCGTCGCTACATTGCCGTGTTTCTTCTTTTTTCACAAGCGATCCGTTCATAGACCGTTTTTTCATATCTTCATACTAAGATAAAATGGATTTTCAGGAAATTGTATCTGAAGGCCATTCACCCTCATCCAAACACGAATAGCAATATAGGATCAAGAACCAAATGCATCAATGGTCCTGCTACTATACGTAAAACAAATCACTGTTAGGATTGATAGACTATCAAGAAAATATAAGATACAGAACAGTCTATAAGTCGCACAAAACTAACTACGTACAAACATCCTAGAAAACCCCAAGGACAAAGTTAGACTGGAAAATCGTGGGGTGTATAGTATATCTTGTTCTAACTGCAACGAAAAATACATAGGACAAACAAACAGACGAATCTCGGCCAGAATATATATATATATATATATATATATATATATATATATATATATATATATATATATATATATATATATATATATATATTTATAGGAACATAAAAACAACCAGGACATAAAATCAATTTTGAAAGGGCGAAAGAAATAGCGAATATTGAAAACTATAAGGTCAGAACAATCAGAGAAGCCATTGAAATAGAAGAAAGGGGTGAGCTAAATACGCGAAACGACGCTCGCAACATTCCAAAAGTATGGAAGTTTTTAACTGTTCTGCTTGTTGGAAAACTGAGCAGTCAAAACTGACGTTGCGACTGCTCTCTTTGATAAGTTGTATATGTTTGGCGTAATGGGTAATTTTTTGGGCCAACGGGCCAACAACGAATATAATAATAATAACAACAGTCAAATAAAATTAACAGCACAACAGTCTAATAATTAACAGAATCTGAACTTTAACGCCTTTCTAAATGTTCAAAATGTTCTTTCTAAATGTTCCTTCCATCCTGCAAAGGAATGCAAAGATTTATTTTTCGACGAGTACTAAAACCGGCAGTTTCAATTTCCGCTCTTGAAATGTTGGTTATTCAATTTTGAATTATTTCAATCATGTTTTCTCGTGTGGTAGGACGAGTTTGAAAAACAAGGTTTTTTAGTCTTCCCCACAAGTAAAAAATCGAGGACTGTCAAATCCGGTGAGCGCGCCGGCCACGAAAATAAACTACCCCGTCCTATCCAACGATTTGGAAACGAAGCATCGAAGAAGTTTCGAACCACCTGCGAGAAGTGGGCAGGGCATCCATCATGCTGGTACCACATTTGTCTTCTTGTTTCCAACGAAACATCTTCCATTAGTTCTGGCAGTCCATTTTGTAAAAAATTTAAATATGTTTCTCTATTCAAATGTCCATTAAAAATAAAGGGACCAATAAGTTTGTCTCCCAAAACACCACACCATACGTTCACACTCCATCTATTTTGGTGGTTGATTTCTGTGGTGAAGGCATATGGAAAAAGCCAAACGGAAATTAAAAGCCAGGAAAAGGAACCAATGGAGCGACATTCTACGGCAGTTCAAGGTCTTTTAGGGGTTGTAGATCTGTAGATGATGATGAACAGAAATAATTATGTCAGTCTGAATCAATTCACCCACATTAACAGAATATTTAAACGGATAAACTCAACAATTACAAACATCGGAATTATTTAGAGTCTTCTGGATACCAGTTGACTTTCTAATTCCACTTAACGTATGAGGCACGAACTATCGAGTTAACCCCGATATTAAAATTAGTTTCGAACTTTACACTCCATATTTGGAATTTCCTATAACCATCACCACATCTTTCGTTTTCCGTGCGACCCCCAGGCCTTTCGAGCTATTATACATTTTGCTGGTGTGTAACAATAAACTGCGCTCTAAAGTTGACTTTAATTTGATAATAGCAAGCTGAAACAATATATCGTAAATGTTGGAAATTTATTTCTGTGCTCGGTAGACTTGACATTTAACCGAGTCATTTTTATTGACAGTATAAGTTGCGATAAAATGACGAAATTATAATCATTACTTCTCAAATTTCGAATAGGTTGATACACTTTATTAATACGGTTAATATACTGGTCAACAAAAAGAGTTTATCAACCTAAAGGGTCCTTCAAATTGAGAGGTTTTTATTAATTCTTGAATATAACTTATTTCCGTCTTTCTACCGTCTTTCTACGGTGAATAGACTTTAGTTCTTGTTTGACGTAGCTTGCTAGATCATGAATTCGGCGCGAAACAATATCGTTTGAAAGTGACACTGTAGAAAGATGCTTTGCAGAATTGTCGTTGAACATACATTGTGTTATGTCTAACACACGGTTTTATCAAATTCTCAGCGATAGCGTGCGCTTCACCTGCTTGTGCAATGCGATAACTAACTAAATACGATGCCACCGTGGTCTTCATTTACAGTTTGGGTCGTATGTATCATAGTTTTTGGGCTTTTCAATAATCGTTCTTTTTTACGCACCAAAAATTCCAGATTGATGTTCGATTTATCATATTTCCGGTTTTTTCGCCTTTAATGGGTCGTTACATGTTTTACTATTTGAAACCGTGGAGCTTGACGTCGTCGCTGCACCCTCTTGATCGGGAATTGCATTGTTACGCATGCTACCCTTTAAACTTTTTAAACTTTATGTTGGAATATTTGGAAAGATTTTATTTTCCCCTGCAACCTTATAGTAGCCCTTTAGTATTTTTTTAAATTATTAACCAGTATTTTCGCGGAGCCCACACAGAGGCTTTGCGGAGCCCTAGGGCTCCGCGGAGTGCACCTTGAGTATGGGTGGTCTAAACCTTCAAAAATAACATACTAAAATTGCGGAATGCAAGTACGGATCTCTAATAGTTTTTGAACTACAATCGGGGCTACATTTTATCATCTGAGTTCGACTGATAAAAGTCCAAATCATGCAAAATGTCTAGAAGGTACAGAGAGCTGGTGCGCTTATCGCCGCGCGGACACTGAAGGATTGTACGGGCCTGGAATAGCAGATTACCTTTAGGTATGATATTTATCGATTTACAACAATAAAATCAATAATTTTTTCTTTAAACGCGTTTTTTTTCAAAACTACATTTTTCAAATTTGTTCCAGTTCTAACTCGATTACAAATCATCCCATCCGATTTTCTTCCAGCATATTTTGTATTTATTTCTCCATACAATGACCACCCCGTTTTTCGATTGAATAAAAAATGTCATTTTGCCATGCCAATAATCATCAGATTTTTAAGGGAAAGTTTAAACTTTTGTTCAAAACTCTGCCATTTAGTTAAATTTCTTTTTTTTCACAGTTCTGGGTCATTGTATCGGTAATACCTTCTAGTTTAATGAACCTTTTTTTTATTTCAGGTGTTGTGAAAGTCGCTATCACTGCAGCAGTGGAGGAAGTTTTTTTTTAGACTTTGGAGATGATGAATAACTGGCTGAAATTTTTTTTTTATGTTTTTTTATATTCGAAAAGGAGGGAGGTGGAACGGCGTGTTAAATGTGGCTGGCAGGCATTTGGCAGGCTCAACATAGTGTTTAAGAGCAGACTCCCACCTTGTCTGAAAAGAAAAGTCTTCGATCAGTGTGTTCTACCCGTTATGACATACGGAAGTGAGACCTGGACACTCCCATCACAGTCAGTTCAAAAACTTCGAGTAGCACAGAGGGGAATGGAAAGGTGTATGCTTGGCATTACTAGACGGGATAGAAAGACCTGCACATGGATCAGAGAACAAACGAAAGTGAATGACATCATTGGAAGAATAAAGCAATTGAAATGGAAGTGGGTATGCCATGTAGCGAGGCGATGGGACGAAAGATGCACCAGGGCGGTCCTGGACTGGATATGGCCTGATCGCAAACGTCCACGGAGAACATCGAAAACATGATGGACTGATGATATTATTAAGTACATTGGACCTGAATGGTAAAGGAAAGCTCAGGACCGCGAGAGTTAGAAGCATGCTGAAGAGGCCTTCATCCTGCAGTGGATTGATACGGGTTGATGATGAAGGGTTGATGATGGGTTGATATATACAGAGTGTCAAGAATAAGGACTTTTTATTTCTGGGCCGATTTTCATCGTAAACTTTCTTTTGTTGTATAGATTTCGCAAAACGGCATTAAGAAAGTCTATCACATGTTTTTTTTGTTAAAATCATAGCTAACTGCGTCAACTTTTATAGCTCCAATTTGCGAAAAGTACTATTATGGCTTTTTTTAGAGAAAAACTATACCTTCTAATTTTTGTGGTTCTAAATTACTGGGTATTCCAGATATTTGTGATATTCATATTATAATTTTTCCAATAATTATATGTACTTTCTGTTACTAAAACTACCTACGCCCTGGAAATTTTGTTAAATTAGAAATTTGATTTAGTAGAAATTTCATAAATAATTTAACATAACAAAACAAAAAAAAAACATTTTAAAAATAACAATATAAAAAACTGCATTTTACATCCACCACACTGTCCACGCCATTTTCTCATCAAATTGGGCGATATCTCTTAAACAACCCGAATCTCTTCAGAAATGTATTCGGCTTCTTGTAATACGTTATCGCGATACGTGCGTCTCGCCTTAAATTTTGCATCAGGGCCTTGTATTCGCGTCGAGAAAAATGTAGTTACTTTGTACATCGACTGCCTTTTTGTTTCCTCGCATCATCCGCGGCATGTAAAACTATAAGGAGACGTTGTCAGAAACCCTTACGATGTAATAAATGTATATTACACTTTTGGGAATGGGGAACGACGCGATATAGATATATGCAGCGTTGACTCGTCCCAAAAAAACACATATCTAAAAGGCCTTCTAATAAGAAATGTTTTTGGCAGGCGATTAAATGCATATTTGATAGTTGCTGTTCTTTATCTTCTTAGTATTTGGGAAATTTATTGATAGGCACATAACGAAATGATAGATGTAGAAAAAATCGGACGCCTAAATAGAAGAGACGATGTCCTCAATCTGCCAAATACGTGAAAAACAATAATCAACCGACAGAACGAAGCTCACCGGCCGCAATCGGAAGATCAACAAATTACCACTGTCACACCCCAAACAACGAGCAAGGGGGAGGGCCCAACAAAAGAACAAATACAAAGCACATAGCATTATATCAGCATTTTACCAAACATAGAAGGTAAAAATGAATATCATATTAAAAACTCATGGGAATTTCATAATTACATAAAAAACAAAAAAATTCCAGATAATCACATACTAGTGTCATTTGATGTTGTCTCCTTATATACAAACATTCCAATTGAATTGGCCATTAATAGTATTAAAGAAAAATGGGAAATAATTCACATTTACAACCACCCCTGAAAACGAATTTATTGAAGCTACAAAAATATGTCTAGGATCTACATTTTTTAAATATGATAACCAATTTTATTCATAAATAAAAAATATAAGAAATATAAGAAATATAAGAAATATAAGAAATATAAGAAATATAAGAAATATAAGAAATATAAGAAATATAAGAAATATATTTCATAACAAATTAAACTTTACTTTTAAATTAAACTTAAAAATTTAACAAATTAAAATTTACTCATGAAGAAGAAAAAAATAAAACAATAAATTCTTTGGATATTAACATCACGTATGATAAGGATGGCAATATCAAAACAAATTGGTATTCAAAACCAGTATGGTCTGGAAGATATCTTAATTTTAAATCCTATACACCAAATAAATATAAAAAAAAGTGTTATTAATTCTTTAATTGATAGAGCTGTTATTTTAACTAATCCAAACAATAGTTCAAGTGTGGCTTGATTATCAGCTAGACACAAAAGACTACGGTTGGAAGTTGGTCGACAATACATTAGAACCAATTCAGACTTTCTCCCACTTGCGCCGGAAAAACTGCCAAACACAATTTTTTGCAACTGTAAAAAGAGAGGCAGTGTTAAATGTAGTTGAAAAAAAGTTGAACTGTTTTGTTCTCTGGCATGTACGAATTGTCAAGGCTAGTCGTGTTCTAATGTTGAATCACCAACAGTAGAAGATTCGTTTGCTACCAACGAAGAGACATGCGATACATCGCTACTGACGCAATTCACTTACACCCAAGATGAAGAAGAAGAAGAAGAAGAAGAAGAAGTAGATCAAGAAGAAGAACAACAAGAAGAAGTGATTGAAGATTATGAATCGAACGAATAAATTTTTTTACTGTTTTTTAATTTCCATCGCTTTTATCAATTCCAACCCTTGCTAATGTCTGTTATTATGCAATATTTTCCAATTAAACAGAATCACAACAGACCTGTGGAATAGGCCTACTGGGGAAACTACTACTACTAAAAAAACGCGCACTACCTCAGAGGTGGCGTGGAAACGTGCATATTATGACGCTTATAACTTTTTGAATCGTTATATCTCAGGAACAGTGGCTCTTAGGAAAAAAATTATTGATACCTTTTTTATAGATAATTTTATGATCTATAATTTTACAATGAAGTAATTTTACGTTAAAACGTACCGTTTTGATGAAAATCGTGAAAAACCCATTTTTTTGACCTTTGACCTCGAGTCAATTTTTTTCCACGTACCAGAACGATGGGGAATTTTGAAATGTTATTTTTAATTATGTTTTGAACAATTTTACTCACTTCCAGTTTGATGTGAATTTATGTACCTTTGAATGTCTAAATTGACCGGACTATATATATATATATATATATATATATATATATATATATATATATATATATATATATATATATATATATATATATATATATATATATATATTGTCAGGTAACGCCACGTTCCTGTTAAGGCTGGAAACATTCCAGACTGCTCTTGTAAATAAAACATAGTTTAGAAGATTGAATCACGTCCAGATGATCTAAATCGTTAACGATTCGTTCGTCGGGGAATTAAAAAAAAAAATTTGATGTTTAATGGCAAAAAGTTTCATAAACAAACATATTACTTCACGAAACTGACCGCGTCAGGATCTACTAAAAGGGAAGCACTAGAAAATCCTGGTGGATTCAGTAAATTACATCTGACAGGAACAAATCCGTTAATTAAGTTTAACTGGAGTACTGCAATATCAAGCCGCTGCTTATTTGCAAGTACGGCATCAAACTTTATCCAAGTCAAATTAAAATTTACCTTTTTGAAGAAATCCGAGACGGTAATTCGAATTAGTCGGAATGAAAAGATTTTTCGGCTTGATGCTCGCAGGAATAGTGGCTTAACTTTAAATTAGGCAAGTTCGAATCGAAAGGCGTCCAAAAGTAGCGCTGTTATTCTCATTTCGCTACGATATGAAATTCCGCCGGTAATATTGTCGAACGGAGCAAATATCAGAAAGTGCATATTAAATCCTGTTATTAATTGGGTTTGGGAAAAAGAACAAGGAAATGAAAATTACCGAAATTATTATTTTAACTAGAAGGGGTGTTTAGTAACCGAGAGTTAAAGGAACACTCTAAAATCAGTATTTTCAATGCTATAAAATTCAATAAAAATTGGACCTATTAGTTCACTCCCCAGAGTTCCAGTCTAAACGTTAATCTTTTGGTGAAACTTCGTATAACCCTCTCAAAAGACATGTGGATTGTTATTAACTTCGTTCTAGCAATGATGTCAAACGGTTCCAAATCGTCCGGAATTTGCTGGGATTCTGACTACCAGTCAAATCTTCCAGCGACAATAAAATTCAGTTTGCTAACCATCCAATTTAGAAAGGAATAAAACAATTTTTTACTTTGTTGTCTATCACTATTATAAAATTATAGATAAAGCGTGATAGATAAAAAATTATAGAAAAAAAGTGATAAACTTTTATAAAAGTGATAGATAACAAAGCAAAAAGCGTTTTATTCCTTTTTAAAAATGAACTACCACAAAGTAAGGGACAAATCAATCAATAAATCGTCCAATTTAGGTTGTGACAAGCGCAATAGTTGGAAATGTTCGTTGATTTGTTTTAACTTTGAATTGTTTGAAGTGTTTTAGATTTTTATTGTTTTACCGAGTTAACATAGACAAACTGCAAACTTTGAGAATATTCAGTTTTTGTGTTTTATTTGCTCTATTTTGTTTTCTTCCAGCTTCAGTCTTTCTTCTTGATAGTGCTTCCTATAAACGCATTTGTTCAATAGTTACATCCTTTTTATACTGTACTGGTTGGTTACTGTATTGGTTTTCTTATTTTCCTCGGTGTATTTGCAGGGGTAGTTGGTGTTTTTTTCAATAAATATATTTGTATCTTTGACTTCCAAGAGTGGTTTAACATTTTAAATTTCACTTGCAACCCCCAAACTTTCTTCTTAGATGATTTATTTGTTATATTGCTTTATGGTCTGAGTAAAATTTCTAGGTTTATGCTTTTTTTTCTAAAAATGGCATTAATTTCTGTATCAAATTCAAAATATTTCCTTCCTCTTCCAGTTTGATATATAAACAAAGGTTTTGATGTAGAAGGCCCCGGCTGTACGGGTACAGCCGGCACTCAAGAATACTGTTGTACGGGTACAGACACACTGCTTGTGTTGGATGGGGGCGAAATTATAACAAATTCTGAGATATCTACAAATATAAAAGCGTATATTTAAAGAATATCACAGTAAATGTGGCACAAAAACTAACCGTTAACATCAATATTATCCATTTTAATCAACTTTATTATTTTTATGATAAAGAACTACTTTGTTCGCGTTACTATTTTCAAATAAAAATATAAACAAGCGCGACTTAACGATGCAGAGAAATATCAAAATAACGACTCAAAATAAACGTTCTAGCACGTAAAAATCCTATCCCGTTTTTAGGATAGGATCCCCATCAGAAATTTCATGCAAGAACAAAGCCATTATTCCGTTTTCTATAGTTATATTTATTTACTAAGCTATTGAGGAAAAATGTAGAATTTACGTCGTACAACAGCAAAATAGCGAAAAATTTCAACTTGTGCGTGTTCATTAAGAACTTTCGGCTGTTTATTTCATTTGTTACACACCGACCCAGCCCTAAGTTTTATTAAGTATTGATTAATAATAATCTTCAGCACCATAAATAAAAATAATTTCAATTTTTTCTGGTAAAGTACACATAGCTAAGTTTGGTTGTCACTGTCACACTTTGGGTACTGTCAATGCAACCGACACCACTTGACAAACAGTTGAAAATCGGCACTTCTGATAAAAATATGTTTAATTTTTAGCTGCAATAAGGAATAAAGTGTGTTATAAAATACAAATAAGGCCACAAGTTAAAATAAAAAGTCTTATCTTACATTTTATATTAGTACATTGTGCCAGTTTCCCTTGGAAAGTCGAAGGATTCCACACAGTGTAGAAATTATTCGTATCTACAATCAAAATGTTCCGCGTTCAGTGCAAACTGAAAAATCAACTAACCAGCAATATGTTGCAACTGAGGGGACTCGCATACAGCGAACTTCTCCAGGTGTAGCAAAACCCCCGCCCGGGAACCTGCCGAGAAGACATCGTCTCCACAGTGGTTCCCGGCCACAACACTTACAGATCCATTCTCCATCTTGGCCGGATTCGCAGCGCAAATGCAACAAATGATGGGTCTGTTCCATACATAAATCAACTCACTTTCCCACCTACAGCGACAATTTCCACGCTCTCAAAGCCCAAGCAGCCTGGACGACGTCCAACCCCTCTTCGCGCCGCTATTACAGCGCTTATATTTACCAGTAAATGTATTATATTTACCTTATATTATTACATTTTCTTTTCAATTGTCAATCAATCTGTTTAATAATGTCTAGAAACATGATATCTTATTTTAACAGATCAAGAGTAATTGCTTTGTTACAACAGGACTTTAATCAAAGTGATATCGGGGAAACTGTAGGTGTTTCCCAAAGAGCTGCATAGAAAATTCTAAATGACAAATGACGTAAATGGGGGTCGCCTCAGAAGTGGTAGAATACGATGTAGAACATATCAAGGGAGCTTGTTGGGCTTGAAGGGGTAAATATTTCTCGACAAACGACAACACGCAGACTGAAAGCGGTAAATTTGAATTGCAAAAGACTTACGTATATAATATATAATAAAAAATGTAAGTTTGCAATGGGCTCAAGGAATAGTGGATCATAGTCCTAACTGGATTAACGGGATATTCTCCGAGAAACGAGAATTGGCTTGGTTTCTGATTCACGGAGAACATTAGTTTGGAGAGCTCCAGGTCGACAAGCCCGACCAGAAACAGCTCAACCACGTATCCCATTTGAAGGAGGGAGTGTGATACTTTGGGGTGGTATTATGAGGGGTACTCGGACACCTCTACTGGTCCCGGAGAGCAGAGTAACTAATGACAACGCACGTCCTCACCGAACACCAGCAGTACAACATTTTTTTGAAGAGGAGGGAATAACCAAGTTAACATGGCCCGCAGATTCCCCTGATACAAATGTCATTGAACGTGTTTGGGACATTCTGAAAACACGAATCAAGAAACGAAACAATCCTCCTCTTACCCTGCGAGAACTAAAAGATCCTTCTCGTGAAGAATGGGAGATAATTTACTTTTGAAGACAATTGGACGAAGCCGAGAGAGACATAACAACATTATTATTATTAAAACATAATTCCTCAAGATACAATAAAGTACAATATGTGCTTGATACAATACATGTTGCTCAAGATACAATAAAAATTATCGGATTATCACTTACAGTTTTCGTTGTGCCTCATTTTATTGGATAACCCTTTAAAACGCCGGTTTTTAGGTTTTAGTCGGCTTATCTCTACCAGCTATTCACAACTGCATATTGGATTAACCTAAATACTATTTACGTGAGAATTACCCTTGGGGTAAAGGTAAAATGCCTTAGAAACCAACTAACCCCCTTGCAAACCCCTAACCCCATACAGCATATACCTATTAAAAGGCCATATAAATAAGGCCAAGGTACCGTAGTTAACCCACCACAACTGGCGGTTAATCAACTGACATGCATCGGATTTATTCGTCGTGAACCGACGACGATATATCTAAAATCTAACGTTTCAGAACGGCATATAAGTCATTTCCGGCTTAATAGAGTAACAGAGGAATGAAAATAACTTTTATAAAACCGAAAGACGACAAAGAGGGAATAAAATCGCACGTTTAAATTTGCAACTACTCTTATTTTGCAGTATACGAGGTGGGGCTATTAAATAACGAGACTAGCGCTGCTACAGAAGAGCCGTCTCTTTCGAATATACTACCTCTCGATTCTCTAAACAAATCCATATAACCGTAGCCTTCGTTTACATTAGAGTTGTTTTTTTTTTGATTCGCCGGAAATTTCTACGTCAAAAATGGATGACAATATCGAAAACATCAGTAATCTGGTTCGCTCTGACTGTCGGTTAAGTATTCGTACGATTGCTGAAACTGTAGGAATGGATAAAGAATGCGTACAGCAAATTTTACATAACAATTTTAACATGCAAAAAATGGTGTCAAATTGGTGTATAAAATTGCAACAAGAAGCTCGCAAAAATGTTTGCATTGGCACTTTGAATGCCATTGAAAACGACCCAAACTTATTGCAAATGATAATAATATGTGACGAATCGTAGTTTTTTACTTATGATACTGAAACGAAGCACCGATCTATGCACTGGAAAAGCCCAAATTCACCGAGAACGAAAAAAGCTCGAATCAGCACATCAAAATTCAAAACAGTGATTGCTTTTTCGATATTCATTGGATTGTGTACCTTCACTGGGTTCTTGAAGGTCAAACTATTACTAAACTTTAAAGAGTAAAGAGATTTACCACTAAACACCAAAACACTTTTTTGAACTGCTCGACGCACGTTTCGCTAACCATGTTAGCATCATCAGTGTTTAGTGGTAAATCTCTTAATAAGTCATAGTCTTCATAAGTCATGGGTTCTCCACCAGTCAAATGCGCCGGCTCATTCCGCATTGTCTGTCAAGAGGTCTCTAGCCAAGTACAGCCTTATTCGCCGGATCTTGCGCCGTACGATTTCTATCTGTTTCCTGAGGTGAAATGGGCATTAAAAATAACAAGATTTGACTCCGTCGAAGATGTAAAAGACAAAGCGGCACGCGTTCTGAAGAAGCTGACAGAATACTTCCAACAATGTTTCGAACAATGGAAGATTCGCATGGCGCATTGTAGGGATAGAGGAGGGGTGTATATTAATGGTGATAATAAGTAAATATGTATGAAATCAAAATAAAATGTTTTACAGCCTCAGTCTCGTTATTTAATAGTCCCACCTCGTATTCTCCAATATCGTTATTAGACTGTATCTATAATATATAACATATTTCTGAAACGATGAAAAAAATATTTCAAAGAGTTGCTCCAGGCAAGATACGGCACGGACATGCAGGACGTGACAGAAAAAACAACAGAGAACCAAGAAGGCAAACAAGCAATGGACGAAGAGCAAATAAATATGGAAGAGCTATGGAAAAGCACCTGGGATGGACAAAATTACAGAAGTCATGGTGGACAGTGGTCATGGTGGGACAGAAGGATGGTGGAATCATGGCAGAAGGCGTATTGCTGATGCTTCTGGAAATTTTTCTGGAAAGAAGAGAAAATACCAGAAGGTAAAAGGGACCTGATGGGTTCTGATAGGTCCTATACGAGGGTTGTATGATAAGTACCTAGCCAAGGCAAGAAAAAATATTATTAAGGAAAAAATTTGGATTGGATTTCTCCAAGCCTTCATAATAAGCGTTCGTTGACGGTTCGTGGCTGTGCTTTGATCTATGGTGAGGCCTAACCGAGGCCAAAAATTATTCCAATTGCTCGATATTCTTTCTACTTTTTTAAAATTACAAAAGTTGTTCTATTTAAATCGCTGCCATTCACAAACTAAACAAATTAGCGACTTGACAGTTTCACAGTATTATTGTGAAAGGTTATATTTACGAAAAATTTTAATTTTTAAATACTAGCAGCGCCATCTCTGCCTTAGGCCAGGTATTTATCATAGAGACCTCGTATTTAAAGGTGCAGATAACAAAGACAGCACATTACTAAGTGTGTTGTTAACTATAATAAAAAATTGCACGTCTAAAATACATAACAGCGAAACCAAAACCGTTACAAATATCACGAAAACAAAATGGTAGATGATACTTGCCCAATGCTTTACTATTAATAAAATTATCTGTTTTTTTCTGATGAATGGATTTTCGAACATGTCTCAAATAGCAGTATGAACAATTTTTTAAGAATATCGATTCAATTTACAGTCTTTAAGATGGTTTTCAATCTTAATTCCGAGTGCATTAAGGACCTCTTAATGGGCAATTGTCTGAAGGACCGTATTTTCTACTCGCCGATCGTCTCCATCTCGGCGAATGACATTTTTAAGTAATGGCTCGGGAAATTCTTTCTCTCTACGGTTTTTCCGCTCCCAGAGCCAGTCGATAGCTTCGGATTCTCGGCCTCGAGAAATATGTTAAGTAACGCTGCGAGTAAATTTCCGCCGAGCTAAAATGCAAATATAATGTACGGCATGTCGGAATGGAAGAGCATTGGGAGAACGTCGGAAGCGGAAATTCGAAAAATGACTCATATCAGACCTAAGGCTTTTTACAATTTATTTGGTGTTAATTAATTTAAAATATAACTTTAAGAAGTAAAGTGTAATATATATACGCCGGGTCTATACGCTCCTAATAATATATATATATATATATATATATATATATATATATATATATATATATATATATATATATATATATATATATATATATATTATTAGGTGTGTATAGACCCGGTTGGATCACGCAAAGCATTCTGACACATTTTCGAGTGTTCTTTTTGATTCTCCACACCTCTCTCATCCTTTCTCCGTCCACTTTGTTCCCGATCTACTCGAAACTTCACTCTCTGATGCAACGTTCCACATATATATTTTGTTTCTGTACGTTCTTCTATCCTCAATCTCTGTCGGACCCATTTGTGCCTTTTCCAGATCAGCTCTGACTTGTGTGATCCCTGGTACTGTTGACTTGACTCCTTGTATGTAAGTAAGAATTCTGTTGGTGAGTCTTGTCGGTGAGAGTCTACTGATATGTCCATAAAATTTCAACCTTCTTTTTCTTATGTCCGCCGCTACGTTGGACATTCGCTCTGTGGTCTTTCGAGAATGTAGTCTGTATCCTTTTTCTGTCATTTTTGGACTGATAATTTTCCTCATAATTTATAATATATATATATATATATATATATATATATATATATATATATATATATATATATATATATATATATATATATATATATATATATATGTGTGCAAGAGTACTCAAGAAGGAAAAAATAAAAAATCTCCGCTGAATTTCAAATGTCTAGACGTCTCAATAACATCACACCAATAAAAATATTTTACGTCTATCTATGATCTTGCTGGAAATAGAGAGATGTCTGTGCAGGGTAAGTACATAAAGAGAGAGATATAATGAAGTAAATTTCTTCTGACAATCCCGCTGGATCATTTGCCTTATCTTTGTTGTTTTTGTCCTTTTGTGAGCGCTGATATTTTATACAGAAAATTTGTTTTAATAGAAAACAAAGTTGACGACATTTGTACGAAGGGAGTTTCCGAGTTTGGTGTTATATTTAGGGAGATTTTTTGATGCGCCCAAACTTTAAAATAATAGTAAAATAAAAGTAATTCTAGTAATAGTATAAGTTGTTCAGACTTGACTATTACTAGAACGGGCAATAATCATGATTTTGCAATTTTTCATAAAGGATCACATAGAGATTTAGTTATACACAATAAATAATGTCATCCTTATTCACAAAAGATGACAGCATTTAACTATTTTTTACATAGATTATTAAATATCCCTATGTCAATAGATAATTATAATAAAGAAGTGAATGTCATCAAACAGATCGCAGTAAATAACGGATACGACCCAAACATTATAAATAAAATAAATTAGCAAAAAAAGTTATAATAAAATCATTAATTTAATATATCCGATCAATAATATCAAAAATGCAGCGTTCAAAACAATTACATATACGGGAAAAGTTACCAAATTAGTGTCGAGATATTTATCCAAATCGAACAATATAAATATTGCTTTTAAAACCAACAATAATCTAGGACGCCTCATTAAAAACAATAAAAGTTAAACAAATAATGTGTATATATCAGGAGTTTATTTAATTGAGTGCGGGTCGTGTCCAAAAGTCTATGTTGGACAAACAAAAAATTCTCACTATGCTAACCATTTAAACTTTACGGGTGCAGCAGCGAACACGCGACAAATGAAAGTTCTGAAAAAATAAAGAATAAGAGAGATTTAGTATGAGAGGCAGAGAGAGAGAACATCTCAAAAGAAATACAATGCAAATTTAGCATAAATATATATTTTTTAATAAAACCAAAAATAATTATTTAGAAGACGACTCGATAAGAAAATAATTATTAATTTATCAT
The DNA here is from genome assembly GCA_031761425.1 of Cosmopolites sordidus. Taxonomy (NCBI): domain Eukaryota; kingdom Metazoa; phylum Arthropoda; class Insecta; order Coleoptera; family Curculionidae; genus Cosmopolites; species Cosmopolites sordidus. Next base: position 359,485 of record JARFXV010000014.1, read on the forward strand.
GACAAAATGGCGAAGGTACTAAAAATAAAAGGTAAAAAATGTATAGCTCTCTTTCTCCTTCTCTCTACGTTATATCTTTCTTTTCGCTCGTGTGACGAAATGTGCCTAAACGTGATGCGTCCTTAAAATTTCACTCTCAATTCTCGTCCAATTATTGATTATCGAATCCCCGCCTGAAAAGTTTCACTTCCATAACCGCCGCACCTGGTACATTGGGTATTAAACGTAAGATTTTAGAAGATGCAAATCCTGGCTGAAGAACAACAAATCCTGGCTGAAGAACAACAAACAAATACATTGTATCCATTACCCGTTATGGAAATAGTTAATGATTTATTTTACCTGAAAGTTCGAGAATGCGTTCGAACAAAAATTGGTGTGTGCCGGTATTATCGACGAATCATCAGCGATTGGATCGGCAAACGGACGAGGATACGAGTGGGAAACCGAGAATTTTAAATTATCTTGTCAAATATCCATGAATTGTTGACAATATAAATATTGCACAGTCCGGAAAATACGTTTTCCGTTAAAGGAGGCACGTACGAAAAATAAAATTTTGATATTCCTATCCGACATGGCAGGGAACCGTCAAAAAAAAAATGGAAACGTGTTTGAGGATTTATGACAATTTTTTAATATCATGAAAATAATTTTAATATCATGAACAGAAATTCCTCACTCTACAAGGTGTGGGACTTTTAAAGTGCCAAACTGCAGGGAAAGATTCTATATTTATTTTTTTACGAAGAAATTTTCCTTTTACCGTGTCTAATTCCCACCGGTTTTCGCTTTGGCTAAACATCGCTAAAAGTAGACTGTTAAGCTTGAAGAAAGAATCAAACTCGAAGAGATTTACCACTGAACACCGAATCACCTATTTAAATTTAGCGACGCACGTTTCGCTAACCATGCTAGCAGCATGAGGAGATAATTCAATCTGAGGGAGTTACTCGAGTTAAACGGTTTCATTACTAAGATTGTTTCAGAGTGCACCGGACTAACGAGATTAAGTATGAAGCAAATATTGATGAGAATGATTTTTTTGCGTTTCATTTAGGTGGTTATTAAAAGATCCTTTTACAGAAATGGCCTAGCACGTCCCATTTTAAGTAGCTGCTTCTATTTTATATCATGCGATCACTGAAATTATTTCTACCTGACTATAGACTGGACAATGTTGGAATTACCACAAGACTGAAGAGGGAGATTTCCACAGAATTCTACGAACATTTAAGAGCAATTCTATTGTTCATGTCTGCTGTGTGAGTTGTCATATAAATTTAGTGTATTGGATGCATCGCAAGAAAAATTATATGCCGTTTGCGGTTCGTATGGTGTAGAAAGTACCTACTGGCCATGTAAGTGATTATTACTTTTCTATCACTAAAACAGAAGAGATCAGAAAACGAGAAGAGAACAGAAGCAAAAAAACAAAGGGACAAAATTCAATATCCAAAGTTGCCTTCTGCACATGCCAGTTCCTCATTGCCAGGCGCCTTTAAACCTGGGCATAAACTTTAGCCAAATTATGAATAATGGTTTACAGAATGTCGAACACATTGTCTGATATATCGGATTATCCAGAGAGTTTGTAGAGAAAAAACTAAAATACATCTACACATATCTACTTAGATCTAAGGAGATTAATTTTTTGGCGCAGCAATCTGTTTTGATCAGCATTGATCTTTGTACACGTCCGTCGATAAAATTATTTTTTTTTAGATCAAATGAGATGTATGAACATCAATCTAGATGTACGCATATCACAAAAGATGTACAGAGATCTCCACATAATCGGAAACAAAGAAATTAAATTTACCGACGGAGAAAAAGTAAATGTACATGAGAACGTCAGCAACAACAATATGAGTAATGTCTGAATGATTGTGGCGTGTTCATATATTTTTTTCTTTTTTTGAGTTTTTCGCTACGATCTAAAACTCAAAAAAATATCTGTTCTTATGTTCATAAATAATCACTGGGTAAAAAACAAAAAATCAAACGGAAACAAATTTTTCAGCGATTTTTTTTCTGTAATAAATTTGCCTAACAAAATTTTGAAAAAATATTAAATTTTCTAAAATAAATACAAACTTTTGAACGTTAACGTTTTGGGAAGTCTTCTCCCCCCGTTTTCAAAACGAATCTAATAAATAAATTATATTAATTTCTATATATATATATATTCTGCGAAGATAGGAAGTAAATATATTTTGTGTATGTCAATGATTCTTACATTGACAATAATAGTTTTTAATGACAGTGACATATATATATATATATATATATATATATATATATATATATATATATATATATATATATATATATATATATATATATATATATATATATAGATAGGAGAGGTTTACTATGTGATTATTGTGTATTGAAATACTTAAACGTTTTTAATTGTATTCTTTAGAATCGAGAACCATATTGAATAATTTAAATCTACCGAAGGCATAGCAATACAGTTATTTTTATTTAAATTAATTATAACGGTCTCTTTTAATCTTCTGTATTTTGTTACCAATTCTTTTAATACCATTTTGGAATTATTCCAATTGATTTTATGTCCCGATTCCCATGCGTGTTGACAAATTCTAGATTTATTAAACTGGCCCTTCCTAAGATGTTTTTAATGTTCTTTTTTTCTAACATCTAATGGTCTAGATGTCTCACTTATATAAAATTTGCCATATTCGCAGAGACTTTTATTAATCACATTTTTGGTAGCATGTTGTGTGTTGTTTGGTTTGGTTTTTGTTAATACAACATTTTTCCCCGTATTTTAGAGCGATACCAATCAGCCAGTCATGTTGGTCAACACCACCCATGTATTTAATGTAGGTCTGGATAAGTTTTGGCCGAGGTACATCAACCCTTTGTTTGACATCACGATTCCATCGGGTTGCCTTAGCTATAGGATTTATTTCATTATGATTAATGGCAACTATCATAGTTAACAACATATCTATAGTTACGAAATTTTTTGCCCAACTCTTTGGCAGATTTTATAGAACGCTGATCCGTTCTAGATTCACGTACAGTCCCAGTCGCTTGAAATCCAATTTCTTTAAGATGAACCAGCAAGTCTTGACTTGTAGAAAAATTGTCAAAAAAAGACAACATGCTCATCTGAATTTGATATACACATGACTGTAACTTTGCAACAACTTGATCCCGGAGTCAAACCTGTCTGGTTTTGAGTTTTTAGGCTATAAACTATGAATTTATAACAACATCCGTCCGATGCACATAGCTTGTATTTGAATCTAATGGGTTTGCCTTGTATAAACTGTTTTAAGCTATGGTGTCCGTAATATCTACCATTTCGTCGATTGATAAATATGGCGTAAACACTGCGAATTGTTAAAATTTCTCATTGAACATTTCAATTAAGAGGTCGAAGTTTATAAGCTCTATCATATTGTCATTATTGGCAAAATGTAATATTGATTTTATCTTTGAATATTTATTTCTAGACGTTGCGGCTTGTACAATTGGAACGCCTAAATTTGCATCAGTGGGCCAATGCATTCTTTCTGAAGGAATTTCAGAATTGTGAACGACACATAATCGTTCACTAATTTGTCTGTTTTTGTCTTTTTTAAAACATCAAAATTCTTTCTACAAACAGAATACTTGGTACCTTTGTCAGAAACAGTAGAGCTCACATGGATGTTCTTCAATAGTTGCATCTTCGCCACCTATTTGTAATTCCAACTGACATGGTACATCTCTTACTTCTGTTATTCCTATTTCATCGTCGTAAGCCTCATCTTCGTCGGTCACGTAATCTGGGTTTGCTGGTAAAACTACAACGTCTATATTAGTAATAACATCGCCGACTAGAAAGTTGGGATCATCGATAATCTTCTCTAATTCAATCATTGTTAACGCTTTTATTGAACACATTTTTCTAAAAACATAGAGAAAACTGTCAATTCTGAATGGTACACAACCATTTGTTTGCCAGAAGTATCTGAAGACATAAGAAAAAACAACCAGCGACTCAGAATCATTGTTAACCATGACAACGCGAGTTCTCACACTTCGGACCAAACAACTCAATATTTGGCCAGTCAAAACATCGAATAGATGGATGATCTGCCATACAGTCCTGATTTGGCACCCAATGATTTCTTTTTGTCCCTCCCCGCCTATGAAGAATAAACTAACTACGTTAGTCAACGATTTTCGCCGCCAGAAGCGATTGATGTGTTCTAAGTAGATGTTTTGGACACACCTCAATCGGAATGGAAAAGTACTATAAAAATTGGTTCAAACGTATGCAAAAGTATATCGATCATCACGGAGAATGTTTTGTAAAACAATAAAACCATTTTCAATGATAAATATTTGTTTTAATATTTGAATTGTATTTAATATATATATATATATATATATATATATATATATATATATATATATATATATATATATATATATATATATATATATATATATATATATATAGTTTATAATCAACATTATTCACATATTTTATTTCATTCTAGCGCAAGTTTTTCTTCTCTAAAACTTCTCTAAAACTTTATTTCTCTAAAACTGCATATTTCTGCTTTTTTTCAACTTTCATAACCCGTAAGTACACGAATTTTTGAGTTTTAAACATTAACTAATTTTTTTAGAGAATTCCATGCCCAACAAGCATATATCTGGGAAAAATTTTTATCTCAAACGGTTCAAAAGTTATAGCATTTGTAATGAAGAAAATTTTTGTAACGCAAAGGATTACCTATGGAACCTTCTTGTAATAAACTAAAATAAAATTTGATCTAATGAAGATATCTTCACGTCAAAGGTCTGTACCCCCACAACTTCTAATCCCTGTTAAGTCATTCCTATTAGATCAAACGATAGAAAACTTTCTCCGTTCCCCAACAGCTTTACAGATACGCCCTGGCAAACTTATCCGAACTATTCCTTTCCATTTCCAGAGATTAAAACTATTCAGAAATGTCTCATCTATATATCTCTAATTGAAGCCGAAGGAACCGACAGGATATAAATTCGAAAGTCGTATGAAAACTTTTCGGTATTTATTAAATCAATCGATGGCTCTGATGCTCTAATATCCTGCCCGGGATGAGGAAAAGAGACAAAAAAAAATTGGTTTCGATTTATTTCGTAGTTTGACTTCGACGAGAAAAGTTATTAAAAATAAAATCACTTCAAGGATTGAAAAGTTTCCTTCGAAAGACGACTGGACACGGACAGGAGTGTTGAGCTGGCGGAATTAGACTCAAGGACAAAAAAGTTTGCAGATTTGACTCGAATAAACGATTATCTCAGCTTAGACCTCGTTAATCCAGGGAGCAATTTACGGAGGTTTGGGAAGAGACCAGTCTAGTAATCTACTTAGAAAATAAAAGTATTTTGACATAATTATTGACGTTTTATTAATTCAAAAGAACTATATTTTGAATAACCTCTATACAACAAACGCTAATAGACCGATACCCCGACTAACAAGAACCGCAAACAAAACAGCGAAGAATCGCCCCGAAAAAAGCCCACAACAAACTTTCGACTTCGTGTTGTGCCTTTAGTTTTCGGCTTTCGAACCGGTCCGTAGCGTCGAAGGCGCCCTCTGCGAACGTCTTAAGAAACTAATTCTATTAAGGTAATGTATTGGCTTAACTAAAAGGATTAAATCAAACAGCCGAGCTGGGGGATTAATGTTTCCCAGTTCGGCATGGTTCCGGCATGGAAGTTTTATTTGTGATGATGGTGGCGGCGTGGGCGTGGCCGGCGTCAGTTTAAATTGCACATCGTCAACGACGAACTCGGAAGAATTATGGTTAGGTTGTTGTTTGACGTTTTAAATGGGCAATTTCTAAATTGGGAACGTAATATATGGCCTTAAAACTTTTACGGTTGGGTAATCATTATGATATAGTGTATCCCGGCCGTGGAATTATCTATTTCTCAAATATAAAAGTAACGGGACTGGCTGAAAAGCCTTCTGCTATTCCAGATTAAGAAATAACAATTTGTTTGACAGTTATTCTACTAAATTTATGACAGTTAAATTTATATCGTTTTGACATTTAAGAAAAATAGTGCGCTACAAAGAGTTGCCAACCATACTTTATAATAACTTATGCTACTTGATTTTTGATAATTTTACACGGATTAGCATGTATAATTTGTTCAGACGTAAAAGTAACGGGACTAGCTGAAAATTCGTCTACTATTCCCGATTAAGAAATAATGGCTAGTTTTTAACAGTTATTTTAGATATTTTTTGAAAGTTAAGTTTGTATCGTTTGGACATTTAAAAAACTGTATGGATGTCATTTATAAAAATACTACAGTGTGCTACAGTATAGATTAAAATGTACAATTTGTTCAGCTGTAAAAGTAACGGAACAAGTTGAAAATTTTTCTGCTTTCCAGATTAAGAAATAATGGCATTTTTTTGACAGTTATTCTAATAAACTTTTAGGAATTAAATTTCATCGTTTCGACTTTGTAAAACTGGATAGCTGTCGTTTATAAAGACAGTGTGCTACGGTAGGGATTAGCATGTACAATTTGTTCAGACGTAAAAGTAACGGGACTAGTTGAAAATTCGTCTACTATTCCTGATTAAGAAGTAATTGCTATTTTTTAACAGTTATTTTATACATTTTTTGAAAGTTAAGGTTATATCGTTTTGACATTTAAAAAACTGTATGGATGTCATTTATAAAAATACTATAGTGTGCTACAGTATAGATTAAAATGTACAATTTGTTCAGTTGTAAAAGTAACGGGACAAGTTGAAAATTCTTCTGCTTTCCAGATTAAGAAATAATGGCATTTTTTTGACAGTTATTCTAATAAACTTTTAGGAATTAAATTTCATCGTTTCGACGTTTGCAAAACTGGATAGCTGTCATTTATAAAGATAGTGTGCTACGGTATGGATTAGCATGTACAATTTGTTGAGACGTAAAAGTAACGGGACTAGTTGAAAATTCGTCTACTATGCCCGATTAGGAAGTAATGACTATTTTTTAACAGTTATTTTAGACATTTTTTAAAAGTTAAGTTTGTATCGTTTTGACATTTAAAAAACTGTATGGATGTCATTTATAAAAATACTACAGTGTGCTACAGTATAGATTAAAATATACAATTTGTTCAGTTGTAAAAGTAACGGGACATGTTGAAAATTCTTCCGCTATTCCAGATTAAGAAATAATGGCATTTTTTTGACAGTTATTCTAATAAAATTTTGGGAGTTAAATTTCATCGTTTCGACATTTGTAAAACTGGATAGCTGTCGTTTATAAAGACGGTGTGCTACGGTAGGGATCAGCATGTACAATTTGTTCAGACGTAAAAGTAACGGGACTAGTTGAAAATTCGTCTACTATTCCCGATTAAGAAGTGATGGCTACTTTTTAACAGTTATTTTAGACATTTTTTGAAAGTTAAGTTTGTATCGTTTGGACATTTAAAAAACTGTACGGATGTCATTTATAAAAATACTACAGTGTGCTACAGTATAGATTAAAATTTACAATTTGTTTAATTGTAAAAGTAACGGGACAGGTTGAAAATTCTTCTGCTATTCCAGATTAAGAAATAATGGAATTCTTTTGACAGTTATTCTAGTAAACTGTTTAGAGTTAATTTTTTTCATTTCGATGAATAGCTGCCATTTACAAAAAATAGTGTGCTACAGTACGAATTAGCATGTACAATTTGTTCAGTCGTAAAAGTAACGGAACTGGTTTAAAAATCTTCTGCTATTCCCGATTAAGAAGTAATAGTTATTTTTAACAGATATTCTAGAAATTTTTTGAAAGTTAAGTTTATATCGTTTTAGATAGCTATAATTTATAAAAATAGTATTCTACAGTATGGATCAGCGTGTACAATTTGTTCAGGCGTAAAAGTAACGAGACTGGTTAAAAATCCTTCTGCTATTCCAGATTAAGAAATAATAACAACTTTTTTGATAGTTATTCTATATATGGCAGTTAACTGGATAACAGTCATTTATAAAAATAGTGTGCTTCAATATGGATTAGAGTTTATGATTTGTTCAGTCGTAAAAGTAACGGGACAGGTTGAAAATTTATCTGCTATTCCAGATTAAGGAATAGTGGGTGTTTTTTGACAGTTATTCAAATACATTTTTGACAGTTAAATTTATTTCATTTTCACATTTGAGAAGTATTTATTGATAAAAATTAGCGAAATTCGTCATTCCTGTTCAATTAACTCGCTAAAACTTTTCTCTAATGAAAACCTTAAAACTTTCTCAACATATCGTACTTTTCCGGACGATTAGCTATTGAGCTATTAAACAGTCATAGTCTGTTTGCGAACGTTCAGAAAATTAATTTCCTATTTGACGAATCCATTCTCAAAGTGGTATTAATCGATTATTTTTAATTGCATAAAGTCAAACCCGGGTAATTCACCAGGGACATCATCAACTGAACAGTTCCGAATGTAGCCTAATGCACAATTTGTTCGGTTCGATTCGTTTTTTCGCTCAGTTAAATCAATTGATTGTCCTCTCTCTTCCATCAAGCGAACGGTAATGAATTAAAATTAAATCGTTCGGCATTCTGATTAAATTTTATTTACAGCTCTGCTTTTTCAATGGCGTTTAAATTGTTTCGTGTATTTATTCACGCCATAGGCGGGTATCAACAAACGAAGTGTTATTAACACCATAGCGAGATGTTGGTTGATGCAATTGGTTTACAGGTAAACTAAAAAAAAATAGACTATATCGTAAAGAAGAATCCAGCGAATAATTAAGTCAATTTTCAATTTATTTTCTATTTTTATACAGCAGAAGAAAAATTTCATCTCGTACAATGTGTTATAAGCTGTCTCTGTCATTGCTTTTATTCCTTCGGTGTTGTCATTCTTTGTATTAACTCAAGCTCCTGGGAGAACGGTAAAAAATGCATATTTTTCCCACGCGTACATCTGACGTACATCTTTTCGGTGGTTCAGTCATCAAGCTATTTTTCGACATCTTCGTAATTGTTAAAGTGTCTCAAGGAATGTACGTCAGACATCGATGAAAACAAGTGTTAGTTGGAAGGAGTCAAGTTTGGTGAGTACAGCGCGTGCAATGGCGTCTTTGACCGTTTTCGCTCTGTGTGATGGGGCGTTATGATCATTCTGGTCAGTTTTTTCCATGCATAGTTCAAATTGATCATGTGTTGACGGTAGTGAATAGTATTTTATCTGGTTTCAGAGGCTCATGGTACATGACAATCTTCTGATGCCACCAAATACTTAGTATGCTCTTCTTTCCAAAGCGATTCGGCCTTGCGGTCGATGTTGATGGTTATCTTGGGACAACCCATGCCTCCTGTCATTTCTCATACCGAGAAATAAACATTTTGCAAACCGTTTTTCTTTATTCCCTTTGTCGTTCAGCTGATACGGTACCCATTTTCCTGCCTTCTGGATCTTTCCCATGATATACACATTACCAGATCACAAATGGTTCGGCGATCAACATTTAACCTCTCTGCCATTTGTTGACAAGTGTGCATATCATTTTCCAATAATGTTTGCAGTTCGGCATCCTCAATTTTATTCAGTTAACCTGGGCGTTATTTGCCAGTCAAGTCGAAATCACTACTTTTGAATCATCTAAACCAGAAGTCTCGAAACATTCCAACCTTAGGGCCATACTGATTACTCCAGTAAGTTCTAAGGACCAAAACCGTTTTAATTTTCCTGCCATTATCTATAATTTCTAAACTAGTCGCCGAGTACGCGCCCTAAACGAGCATATGCTTGGTAAATTCGCTAGTTTAGTTATTATTGTGTATTGTTATGACCATGACCCTTGACGAAATCTGGTGGTCAGAAGCGGAAATGGGTAGTGGTAGTACCTTCTATCGCTAACAGATGGCGCTAGCAGTACTTTCGAAACATCAGGAACAATGAACCATTCGTGAATAACCTCCTGGGTACGAGAAAGTTCTGGTGTATTCCACTCACGTAGAGATGACAGTAATTGGAGTATAAAAAGGATAACGGCGCGACTGCGAGTCAGTCTGCCTAGGGAAGGTGAAGGAAGCGAAACTGTCTGTTTTGGAATACAGTAGTGCGTAGCCCCGTTTAAAAGACATCTTTGAACCGACCAACGCCCATACGTAACAGTATTTTGATTTGACTTGTTGTTTTACTAGTATGGAAAAGGAGCGAAAAATAGAGAATGAATGTAAAACATTCAAAGGTCAATGGAACTTCAATATTTCCTGATTGAGTCCAGTAATAAAGCGCTATGTTTGATTTGCAATGAAACCATAGCCGTTCTCAAAGTATATAACATTAAACATCATTATGAAACGAAACATTTTCGAAATGACTCAAAATATAGAGGAAGTTTGCGGACAGAAAAATTTGAAGCTTTGAAGGGCGGATTGAAATCGCAGCAATCTTTGTTTACGAAAGTCGATACTGAACAGGAGGCTGCAACTCCAACCAACGCAAGAAAATTATTTGTCTCAAAACTCGACGTTTACCACACGAAAAAAATATGGTTTTGAAAGCAACAAAAACGGCATAAGAGATTAGACAGTGAATCGACCCTTGTTTCCAAAGCCATCTCTTAAAAACAGCGACCCCTACTAATATGTTCGAATAAGTTGATGTTTTTGTTTTGCGTCAAGTCATGTTCTGAGTTAGATTTTTTCGCCTCAATTGCGGTGGTCTATATATGCTTTAAGAAAAGAGAAAGCAAATATATTACAAACGGTTATCCGTTAGATCGATGGAACCAATATTTTCCACGTTCTTTCTCGGCCAATCACGTGCAATAAGGGATAAAACGATTTTTTGGTTATTTCGTGATTATTTCCTTGGTTGGAGAAAATTAAGTTTGGGGAAACGGCGGAAGCGAATGCGAAAAGAAATTTGTTGACTGAAGTCCAGTCCAGAAAATCCCTTGTTTAATTCAGTGTATTGGGAAGAAAACAAACTATAAAACATCTACTAATAATAATATTTTTGATATAGAAACTGTTTCGTTTTTTGTTTTTAATTAAACAACAATTTTTCCAGATCCTCTCCTAATTAGGATGATTACAGCCCTTTATTTGTTGGAAATCATCGGTATATTTTATAAAACGAATCAAATTTGTTACCTTAATGTTCATGGTAACACTGACAAGATTTTTTTAAAGAAATAACTTGATGTTTTTACTTATCTCCACCGTATAGACCAGATTTATCATCGTCTGATTTCTTCTATATCCCCCAAACATCAAACATAAATTATATGGGCGTCGTTTAAGTTTCTGAGGTCGCCACTTTAACTTTTACGTTACGATTTTGTAAGCGATTATCCATTTTGTGCTTCGGAAAGTGAAAAGCACACAAAGAATTGAGATTTCGATTAGTTTTTTGTCGTTTTATTGCTTGGACTTTGCCTCTCAATCGTTTTGAGGTAATTTCCGATGACTTTACCGCACTTTTCGGCTTGAATCTCGGCCATGACTTGACGAATGTTGGTTTTCGACTGCTCAGGACTTTGAGGATTGTCAAGGTCGATGGATTGGACGAGCCTTAGCCACCTCGTAGCACAGAGATTAATCCGTTAGACTTTTATTTGTTTACCATGATGAAATCAATACACGAGACGAACTTTTACACACAAAAAATCAACAAACGGTCAATGTTATTAGAAATGAAGAAAATATCTTTTCAAATATGATGCGTCACTTACCAAAGAGCCTGCGAAAGTGTATTGAAGTAAACGGTGGACACTTTCAACATCTATTGAAGTAAATTTGAAAAAATTGGTCTTTTAAATAAAGTATTTTTTATATTTTCCTCCGATTCCTCGTATTATCTCGATTTTTCTAAAGTTTAGTTTCACATTCAACACGCTGTATCTTTTTAAAAACTAACATTTGCCAACACATTTATCGACTAAAACCTCTTTTGATCTCTATCACAAATTCTTCTGTGGTGGATAAGTTATGGGACACCCTGTATAACAAAAGAAAATCAAATTTACTTCAAAATAGACTGAAAATATCATGAAACGTTACGCTGGAAGCAGTTTTTAACGGTTTGAAAACGAAAAATGCTTCGAAAATGTTAATTCGTCTGTTTACCATATATATTACTTTTATATTGTAAAACACCATGGAATTTGCATGCGGTGAACCCTTTTTTCCAATAAAAAAAGGTAAGTATAGCCGCCTGAAAATCCTAATTTCCTCAAGAAAAAAAAAAACGCATATAGAAAAGCCGCATAACAAAAGTAAATGGAGCAAGAGGAGATTGTATTAGGAAGAAGGCAAAAATGGCGATATTAAAGTGGGGTGTTGCCTAACTTGACCGACCTGGGATCGGTGGCTTTTGCATACAAAAAACCGTTTTCTCTTTTGATTAAGGGCCTGCTCGTCGGTGGAGGAATCGATAGAATACACCTTTTGCCCGTTCTATATTTGGATTGTGGGATCGTTAATGAAATTAAAATCGGAATTTGAAATTCGACGAAAACTCGACCGTTCGATGAAACTCAAATCCGGGATGGTTTAAAAGCAAGCTAGGGAAAAAACAATATTTGATATTTGGTGGAGGGGGGGGGGGTCGGTCAAACAATTTCTTTGTTATGTAACATTTTCTGAATCCTTGTCTATAACACTGAAGACCAACTTCTGAATGTGACTTAATACATTTCAGAAGGAATAACAAGAAGATATTGGACGGCAATCGTCCAAGTCGATGTCGAAAGAGCTTTCGACAGAGTATGGCACGATGGGCTTATCTGTAAGATGATAGCAATATGTTTTCCTGAGTGGATAACCGAACTGACTGACTCGTACCTAAGAGGCAGGCGTTTATCCGTTAAAATGAGACGACGACGGCGAGAAGATTCATAGAGACTGGAGTGAAGAATTAAGAAGCACTTTAATGTACGGATCGATCGCGTGTGGCTACGCGGCACAATCCTACATCAAATCACTAGAGCAATTGGAAAACAGACTACTGAAACGTGCGCTGGGCGCCCCATGGTTCGTGAGAAACTACCAAAGACACCGAGAGACAGGATGGACTCCCTTACAGTAGAGCATCGGAGAAAAGGCAGAAAAGCCTTTCCTGAAGATTGCTGTTCACCCCAATCAAGAGCTGCGACAACTGGTGGCCAGATGTAGAAGGCCGAAACTCCAGTTGTTGGAAGACTAGGCTGACTATTGTTACTATTCGTGGTACACTTTTTAGTAAATTTTCTTGGATTTATTGGTCCCTATAAATCTTAAGAAATAAAATATAGGTGTACAGGTTTTTTTGTTTTCTTGTTTTCTAAGAAAATTTTATTGCTGTTGGTATTCTAACGTTGTAACATTTTATTTTTTTAAACTTACCCATTGCAGGTATTCCATTAAGAATGTTTCTTGAAAAAAATGTTTCTAGGTTTTTTTCAGTTTATAAACACTTATAACGTTTAACTTTATAAACACTAACAACACTAATCGACATTACACTCCACATAACAGCCAAAAGAACTGAAAAAATATTTACTTGTAAATTTGTTTATTATTTGTCGGATCGACTAGGGGTATCAGCGGCAGCAGTTCGACTTATATCAAGGTCGTATCGTTTGAAAATGTTTTCTACCATCAACTGTACGTTTCTAGGTACGCGCTGGGCGTATACATTTTTTTTAAATTATTTTATTATTACTTTTTTTCCTATTAATATTTTATTTGGGAAATTGCTTTATTATTATTGTTTTATTATGTTATAATAGATTTTATTGAGCTGTTCCGTGTCAGTCTATGAACTGATGCTATTCTTGTTTTTTTGAATTTAAATCATTTCGAGAAATTTTCTTTTTTTTTGTGTGACGTTCGGTCTTCAGAACTGATGCGTTCTCAAAGTCAAAATGGTGTTTTTTTTTGGTTGGAATGATTTGAGAGTGAGGTTTTATTTTTTTGTCGTATTTGTACCCATTCAAACGATTTTTTAAATACTGACCTTGTTTGTCCTACATAAATATATATTATACGCAAAATATATTTTACGCAAAGAATAGATATTTGGAGAATATAAGCGTGTTATTTTTCTAAAATTGTTGGTTTCATTTAAAAAGAAAATCCAGAAGTACCTATTGGGTTTCCCTTTACTTTAGATAGCGTATGAGAGGTGACCTCCATTCTATTCTCAAGAGTGTTTGGATATTTTTAACGTGATTTTACCAAGTTTGTTGAAAGTTTTATAACAATAAATCACCGCGTATTCAGCATTACACCTCAGAGATGAAGCAGGAGTAGCTGCAATAAGGGAAAGTGGTTCCATCCACATGGAAAAGTTTAGATTATAGATTATAAATTATAGATTATAGATTATAGATTATTCCGCAGAGGTCAAGATGATTGTCAGGGAGTATAGCCCTAAGCGAAAGCGGTTCCATCCACATGGAAAATTTTCTGATTATAGATTATAAATTATTCGGCAAAGGTCAAGATGATTGCCAGGGAGTATAGCGCTAAGCAAAAGCGGTTCCATCCACATGGCAAAGTTTCTGATTATCGATTATAGTTTATAGATTATTCGGCAGAGGACAAGATGATTGCTAGGGAGTACAGCGCTAAGCGAAAGCTGGATAGTGTACAATTATACGTGGAATACAACATCTGTCAAATGACCGCCACGACTTCTCTGGCAGCTCACAATTCTTTTGCTGAAATAAATGTTTTTTGTTGAATAAACAAAGTTGAATAAACAAAACAAAAAAAACAACGTGTCACAGTTTGGTGCGGTTTTTGGGCTGAGGGTATCATTGGACCGTATTTTTTTGAAGATGAAGATGAACGAGCTGTTACATTAAATGGAGAACGATACCGAACGATGATTGATGTTTTTTTATGGGATCAAATAATGGACATGGATTTAGAGAATATGTGGTTCCAACAAGATGGTGCGACATATCATACAGCACGTGAAACACTGACTTTATTGCGTACACAGTTTGGAGGGAGGCTGATCTCCCGGAATAGGGACGTAAATTGGCCACCAAGGTCATGCGACTTGACGCCGCTAGACTATTTTTTGTGGGGCTATGTGAAGAGCAAAGCTTACGAAAATAATCCGCAAACCATGATTGCCAGGGAGTACAGAGCTAAGCAAAAGCGGTTCCATCCACATGGCAAAGTTTCTGATTATCGATTATAGTTTATAGATTATTCGGCAGAGGACAAGATGATTGCCAGGGAGTACAGCGCTAGCGAAAGCTGGATAGTGTACAATTATACGTGGAATACAACATCTGTCAAATGACCGCCACGACTTCTCTGGCAGCTCACAATTCTTTTTAAAATAAATATAAAAATTTTAAAAATAATCCGCAAACCATGATTGCCAGGGAGCACAGAGCTAAGCGAAAGCGGTTCCATCCACATGGAAAAGTTTCTGATTATAGATTATAGATTATTCGGCAAAGGTCAAGATGATTGCCAGGAAGTATAGCGCTTCACTACTGAATCAATTAAAAGCATTCTTCAATTGAAAAATACTATTTAGCATACTGACGAACGTCCGAAATCAAAATGGTAACATTGGCTATAAATTTTAATTCTCGATAATGTAAGTTAGCACAGGTCTTATGCAAGTCCGTATTTTACATTCAATGCGCATATGCAGATTGCATCTTATCGGCTCCTTGGAGAAGGTCATACATTTTATTTTGTCGATGGAGATCAACATGTTATATTTTTTTTTAGTTCACAACAATGAATAAGGGGTGCAGGCTGAATTACGATGCAATAAGCATGATACCTGGACGATGCGGTAATTGTAACAGACACAAGGAACGACTTGCAAAGACATTTGCAGAAATTTCATGAATCTAGAAATAATGTCGTTTCATAAAATTTTATGTATGAATTATCACTTTATCTCCTCACTTAGTAAAACATCCGTAATCCTATTCCCCCTGTGCCCCTTTCCCACAACCGTCCTACATTTTCTCGTCTACATCAAGGACACCAAAATGAAACATTGACTAACGTCGACCCTCAGCTTACCCCCCGCCCTCACCTATACGGTCGACCATTTCCCTCTGGCAGATGTCAGGTTTGCCCGAAGTGCAAATTGTACGACTCCCTCCATTAATCTTGCGTCGGGATCGGTCTTTTACTAAATTTTTTTCCGTCGTTTTTTCTTTTGGACCCTCGGAGACGATAATGGCATTTTCCGTTCGCTGTTTCCGGCAACGGTGGCTGCTGTGCCCACCTCCGTCCCTTTTTCCCTCTAACCAGAAGAATTGGATTCATTAGCAGGAACGAGTTCGAGACGTTCAGGTTTTTTGATGTGATAACGTATGGGCCAAGTCGTTTTCATTCGTTATCTTTCGCCGTATATACGGCGGTTTATTTATACTAGGGGATAAGAAATGTTAATTATTTTCGAGATATTGACAGTAGGATATCGTGAAAATTGATTTTCTTCGGTTATTTTTCACTTCTGTTCAGAAACAATAAAAGGTAGATAACTGATTAGAATATTCGAAATTTAGAATATTCGCTATTTTTCACTTCCCCGTTCAAAAACAATAATATATAGACACAAACTGATGCTTTTTTCGGAATCAGCACCCTATAAAACGTATAAAATGAAAGTTTGACATCAATTAAAGACATGTCAAATTTTTGACATTTTTCCATGTGTATAGTCGTGAAAATTCGAGATTTTAGGCCATTTTTAGCGTTTTCCTTCTAGCTTTTCTTCAAGTAGGGTTAGTTTAATGCAAATTAACATATTTATATAGTTTTTCACACTCGGTCTAGTGATGTAAAATCGAGTTTGATATTTCCAATTGTTTTCGAGATATTAACATTAGAAAAAGATAGCGAACATTTAAAATATTCGGTATTTTTCACTTCCCCGTTCAAAAATAAGAATATATAGACACAAACTGATGCTTTTTTCGTAATAAGCGCCCTATAAAACGTATAATATTAAAGTTTGACGTAAATTTAGAGACATGTCAAATTTTTGACATTTTTCCATGTGTATAGTCGTGAAAATTCGAGATTTTAGGCCATTTTTAGTGTTTTTCTTCAAGTAGAGCTATTTTAATGCAAATTAACATATTTATATAGTTTTTCACGCTCGATCTACTGATGTAAAATCGAATTTGATATTTCCAATTCTTTTCGAGATATTGACATTAGAAAAATATAGCGAACATTTAGAATATTCGGTATTTTTCACTGCCGTTCAAAAACAACAATATATAGACAAAAATTGATGCTTTTTTCGGAATCAGCACCCTATAAAACGTATAATATTGAAGTTTGCCGTAAATTGGAGACCCGTCAAATTTTTGAGATTTTTTCATGTATACAGTCGTGAAAATTCGAGATTTTAGGCCATTTTTAGTGTTTTTCTTCTAGCTTTTCTTCAAGTAGGGCTAGTTTAATGCAAATTAAAATATTTATATAGTTTTTCACGCTCGATCTACTGATGTAAAATCGAGTTTGATATTTCCAATTCTTTTCGAGATATTGACATTAGAAAAATATAGCGAACATTTAGAATATTCGGTATTTTTCACTTCCCCGTTCAAAAACAACAATATATAGACACAAACTGATGCTTTTTTCGGAATCAGCACCCTATAAAACATATAATATTAAAGTTTGACGTAAATTAGAGACATGTCAAATTTTTGACATTTTTCCATGTGTATAGTCGTGAAAATTCGAGATTTTAGGCCATTTTTAGTGTTTTTCTTCAAGTAGAGCTATTTTAATGCAAATTAACATATTTATATAGTTTTTCACGCTCGATCTACTGATGTAAAATCGAGCTTGATATTTCCAGTTGTTTTCGAGATATTGACATTAGAAAAATATAGCGAACATTTAGAATATTCGGTATTTTTCACTTCCGTTCAAAAACAACAATATATAGACAAAAATTGATGCTTTTTTCGGAATCAGCACCCTATAAAACGTATAATATTGAAGTTTGCCGTAAATTGGAGACCCGTCAAATTTTTGAGATTTTTTCATGTATACAGTCGTGAAAATTCGAGATTTTAGGCCATTTTTAGTGTTTTTCTTCTAGCTTTTCTTCAAGTAGGGCTAATTTAATGCAAATTAAAATATTTATATAGTTTTTCACGCTCGAGCTACTGATGTAAAATCGAGTTTGATATTTCCAATTCTTTTCGAGATATTGACATTAGAAAAATATAGCGAACATTTAGAATATTCGGTATTTTTCACTTCCGTTCAAAAACAACAATATATAGACAAAAATTGATGCTTTTTTCGGAATCAGCACCCTATAAAACGTATAATATTGAAGTTTGTCGTAAATTGGAGACCCGTCAAATTTTTGAGATTTTTTCATGTATACAGTCGTGAAAATTCGAGATTTTAGGCCATTTTTAGTGTTTTTCTTCTAGCTTTTCTTCAAGTAGGGCTAGTTTAATGCAAATTAAAATATTTATATAGTTTTTCACGCTCGATCTACTGATGTAAAATCAAGTTTGATATTTCCAATTCTTTTCGAGATATTGACATTAGAAAAATATAGCGAACATTTAGAATATTCGGTATTTTTCACTTCCCCGTTCAAAAACAACAATATATAGGCACAAACTGATGCTTTTTTCGGAATCAGCACCCTATAAAACGTATAATATTTAAGTTTGACGTAAATTAGAGACATGTCAAATTTTTGACATTTTTCCATGTGTATAGTCGTGAAAATTCGAGATTTTAGGCCATTTTTAGTGTTTTTCTTCTAGTTTTTCTTCAAGTAGGGCTATTTTAATGCAAATTAACATATTTATATAGTTTTTCACGCTCGATCTACTGATGTAAAATCGAGCTTGATATTTCCAGTTGTTTTCGAGATATTGACATTAGAAAAATATAGCGAACATTTAGAATATTCGGTATTTTTCACTGCCGTTCAAAAACAACAATATATAGACAAAAATTGATGCTTTTTTCGGAATCAGCACCCTATAAAACGTATAATATTGAAGTTTGCCGTAAATTGGAGACCCGTCAAATTTTTGAGATTTTTTCATGTATACAGTCGTGAAAATTCGAGATTTTAGGCCATTTTTAGTGTTTTTCTTCTAGCTTTTCTTCAAGTAGGGCTAGTTTAATGCAAATTAAAATATTTATATAGTTTTTCACGCTCGATCTACTGATGTAAAATCGAGTTTGATATTTCCAATTCTTTTCGAGATATTGACATTAGAAAAATATAGCGAACATTTAGAATATTCGGTATTTTTCACTTCCCCGTTCAAAAACAACAATATATAGACACAAACTGATGCTTTTTTCGGAATCAGCACCCTATAAAACGTATAATATTAAAGTTTGACGTAAATTAGAGACATGTCAAATTTTTGACATTTTTTCCATGTGTATAGTCGTGAAAATTCGAGATTTTAGGCCATTTTTAGTGTTTTTCTTCTAGTTTTTTTTTCAAGTAGGGCTATTTTAATGCAAATTAACATATTTATATAGTTTTTCACGCTCGATCTACTGATGTAAAATCGAGCTTGATATTTCCAGTTGTTTTCGAGATAATGACATTAGAAAAATATAGCGAACATTTAGAATATTCGGTATTTTTCACTTCCGTTCAAAAACAACAATATATAGACAAAAATTGATGCTTTTTTCGGAATCAGCACCCTATAAAACGTATAATATTGAAGTTTGCCGTAAATTAGAGACATGTCAAATTTTTGACATTTTTCCATGTGTATAGTCGTGAAAATTCGAGATTTTAGGCCATTTTTAGTGTTTTTCTTCTAGCTTTTCTTCAAGTAGGGCTAGTTTAATGCAAATTAAAATATTTATATAGTTTTTCACGCTCGATCTACTGATGTAAAATCGAGTTTGATATTTCCAATTCTTTTCGAGATATTGACATTAGAAAAATATAGCGAACATTTAGAATATTCGGTATTTTTCACTTCCCCGTTCAAAAACAACAATATATAGACACAAACTGATGCTTTTTTCGGAATCAGCACCCTATAAAACGTATAATATTAAAGTTTGACGTAAATTAGAGACATGTCAAATTTTTGACATTTTTCCATGTGTATAGTCGTGAAAATTCGAGATTTTAGGCCATTTTTAGTGTTTTTCTTCTAGTTTTTCTTCAAGTAGGGCTATTTTAATGCAAATTAACATATTTATATAGTTTTTCACGCTCGATCTACTGATGTAAAATCGAGCTTGATATTTCCAGTTGTTTTCGAGATATTGATATTAGAAAAATATAGCGAACATTTAGAATATTCGGTATTTTTCACTTCCCCGTTCAAAAACAACAATATATAGGCACAAACTGATGCTTTTTTCGGAATCAGCACCCTATAAAACGTATAATATTAAAGTTTGACGTAAATTAGAGACATGTCAAATTTTTGACATTTTTCCATGTGTATAGTCGTGAAAATTCGAGATTTTAGGCCATTTTTAGTATTTTTCTTCTAGTTTTTCTTCAAGTAGGGCTATTTTAATGCAAATTAACATATTTATATAGTTTTTCACGCTCGATCTACTGATGTAAAATCGAGCTTGATATTTCCAGTTGTTTTCGAGATATTGACATTAGAAAAATATAGCGAACATTTAGAATATTCGGTATTTTTCACTGCCGTTCAAAAACAACAATATATAGACAAAAATTGATGCTTTTTTCGGAATCAGCACCCTATAAAACGTATAATATTGAAGTTTGCCGTAAATTGGAGACCCGTCAAATTTTTGAGATTTTTTCATGTATACAGTCGTGAAAATTCGAGAATTTAGGCCATTTTTAGTGTTTTTCTTCTAGCTTTTCTTCAAGTAGGGCTAGTTTAATGCAAATTAAAATATTTATATAGTTTTTCACGCTCGATCTACTGATGTAAAATCGAGTTTGATATTTCCAATTCTTTTCGAGATATTGACATTAGAAAAATATAGCGAACATTTAGAATATTCGGTATTTTTCACTTCCCCGTTCAAAAACAACAATATATAGACACAAACTGATGCTTTTTTCGGAATCAGCACCCTATAAAACGTATAATATTAAAGTTTGACGTAAATTAGAGACATGTCAAATTTTTGACATTTTTTCCATGTGTATAGTCGTGAAAATTCGAGATTTTAGGCCATTTTTAGTGTTTTTCTTCTAGTTTTTTTTCAAGTAGGGCTATTTTAATGCAAATTAACATATTTATATAGTTTTTCACGCTCGATCTACTGATGTAAAATCGAGCTTGATATTTCCAGTTGTTTTCGAGATAATGACATTAGAAAAATATAGCGAACATTTAGAATATTCGGTATTTTTCACTTCCGTTCAAAAACAACAATATATAGACAAAAATTGATGCTTTTTTCGGAATCAGCACCCTATAAAACGTATAATATTGAAGTTTGCCGTAAATTAGAGACATGTCAAATTTTTGACATTTTTCCATGTGTATAGTCGTGAAAATTCGAGATTTTAGGCCATTTTTAGTGTTTTTCTTCTAGCTTTTCTTCAAGTAGGGCTAGTTTAATGCAAATTAAAATATTTATATAGTTTTTCACGCTCGATCTACTGATGTAAAATCGAGTTTGATATTTCCAATTCTTTTCGAGATATTGACATTAGAAAAATATAGCGAACATTTAGAATATTCGGTATTTTTCACTTCCCCGTTCAAAAACAACAATATATAGACACAAACTGATGCTTTTTTCGGAATCAGCACCCTATAAAACGTATAATATTAAAGTTTGACGTAAATTAGAGACATGTCAAATTTTTGACATTTTTCCATGTGTATAGTCGTGAAAATTCGAGATTTTAGGCCATTTTTAGTGTTTTTCTTCTAGTTTTTCTTCAAGTAGGGCTATTTTAATGCAAATTAACATATTTATATAGTTTTTCACGCTCGATCTACTGATGTAAAATCGAGTTTGATATTTCCAATTCTTTTCGAGATATTGACATTAGAAAAATATAGCGAACATTTAGAATATTCGGTATTTTTCACTTCCCCGTTCAAAAACAACAATATATAGACAAAAATTGATGCTTTTTTCGGAATCAGCACCCTATAAAACGTATAATATTGAAGTTTGCCGTAAATTAGAGACATGTCAAATTTTTGAAATTTTTCCATGTGTATAGTCGTGAAAATTCGAGATTTTAGGCCATTTTTAGTGTTTTTCTTCTAGTTTTTCTTCAAGTAGGGCTATTTTAATGCAAATTAACATATTTATATAGTTTTTCACGCTCGATCTACTGATGTAAAATCGAGCTTGATATTTCCAGTTGTTTTCGAGATATTGACATTAGAAAAATATAGCGAACATTTAGAATATTCGGTATTTTTCACTGCCGTTCAAAAACAACAATATATAGACAAAAACTGATGCTTTTTTCGGAATCAGCACCCTATAAAACGTATAATATTAAAGTTTGACGTAAATTAGAGACATGTCAAATTTTTGACATTTTTCCATGTGTATAGTCGTGAAAATTCGAGATTTTAGGCCATTTTTAGTGTTTTTCTTCTAGTTTTTTTTCAAGTAGGGCTATTTTAATGCAAATTAACATATTTA
The DNA here is from genome assembly GCA_031761425.1 of Cosmopolites sordidus. Lineage (NCBI taxonomy): Eukaryota > Metazoa > Arthropoda > Insecta > Coleoptera > Curculionidae > Cosmopolites > Cosmopolites sordidus. The sequence continues at coordinate 382,095 of JARFXV010000014.1, forward strand.
TATAGTTTTTCACGCTCGATCTACTGATGTAAAATCGAGCTTGATATTTCCAGTTGTTTTCGAGATAATGACATTAGAAAAATATAGCGAATATTTAGAATATTCGGTATTTTTCACTTCCGTTCAAAAACAACAATATATAGACACAAACTGATGCTTTTTTCGGAATCAGCACCCTATAAAACGTATAATATTAAAGTTTGACGTAAATTAGAGACATGTCAAATTTTTGACATTTTTCCATGTGTATAGTCGTGAAAATTCGAGATTTTAGGCCATTTTTAGTGTTTTTCTTCTAGTTTTTCTTCAAGTAGGGCTATTTTAATGCAAATTAACATATTTATATAGTTTTTCACGCTCGATCTACTGATGTAAAATCGAGCTTGATATTTCCAGTTGTTTTCGAGATATTGACATTAGAAAAATATAGCGAACATTTAGAATATTCGGTATTTTTCACTGCCGTTCAAAAACAACAATATATAGACAAAAACTGATGCTTTTTTCGGAATCAGCACCCTATAAAACGTATAATATTAAAGTTTGACGTAAATTAGAGACATGTCAAATTTTTGACATTTTTCCATTTTTCCAGTCGTGAAAATTCGAGATTTTAGGCCATTTTTAGTGTTTTTCTTCTAGTTTTTTTTCAAGTAGGGCTATTTTAATGCAAATTAACATATTTATATAGTTTTTCACGCTCGATCTACTGATGTAAAATCGAGCTTGATATTTCCAGTTGTTTTCGAGATAATGACATTAGAAAAATATAGCGAACATTTAGAATATTCGGTATTTTTCACTTCCGTTCAAAAACAACAATATATAGACAAAAATTGATGCTTTTTTCGAAATCAGCACCCTATAAAACGTATAATATTGAAGTTTGCCGTAAATTAGAGACATGTCAAATTTTTGACATTTTTCCATGTGTATAGTCGTGAAAATTCGAGATTTTAGGCCATTTTTAGTGTTTTTCTTCTAGCTTTTCTTCAAGTAGGGCTAGTTTAATGCAAATTAAAATATTTATATAGTTTTTCACGCTCGATCTACTGATGTAAAATCGAGTTTGATATTTCCAATTCTTTTCGAGATATTGACATTAGAAAAATATAGCGAACATTTAGAATATTCGGTATTTTTCACTTCCCCGTTCAAAAACAACAATATATAGACACAAACTGATGCTTTTTTCGGAATCAGCACCCTATAAAACGTATAATATTAAAGTTTGACGTAAATTAGAGACATGTCAAATTTTTGACATTTTTCCATGTGTATAATCGTGAAAATTCGAGATTTTAGGCTATTTTTAGTGTTTTTCTTCTAGTTTTTTTTCAAGTAGGGCTATTTTAATGCAAATTAACATATTTATATAGTTTTTCACGCTCGATCTACTGATGTAAAATCGAGCTTGATATTTCCAGTTGTTTTCGAGATAATGACATTAGAAAAATATAGCGAACATTTAGAATATTCGGTATTTTTCACTTCCGTTCAAAAACAACAATATATAGACAAAAATTGATGCTTTTTTCGGAATCAGCACCCTATAAAACGTATAATATTGAAGTTTGCCGTAAATTAGAGACATGTCAAATTTTTGACATTTTTCCATGTGTATAGTCGTGAAAATTCGAGATTTTAGGCCATTTTTAGTGTTTTTCTTCTAGCTTTTCTTCAAGTAGGGCTAGTTTAATGCAAATTAAAATATTTATATAGTTTTTCACGCTCGATATACTGATGTAAAATCGAGTTTGATATTTCCAATTCTTTTCGAGATATTGACATTAGAAAAATATAGCGAACATTTAGAATATTCGGTATTTTTCACTTCCGTTCAAAAACAACAATATATAGACAAAAATTGATGCTTTTTTCGGAATTAGCACCCTATAAAACGTATAATATTGAAGTTTGCCGTAAATTGGAGACCCGTCAAATTTTTGAGATTTTTTCATGTATACAGTCGTGAAAATTCGAGATTTTAGGTCATTTTTAGTGTTTTTCTTGTAACTCTTCTTCAAGTAGGACTAGTTTAATGTAAATTCACGTATTTATATAGTTTTTCACGCCCAATCTGTTGATGAAAAATCCAGTGTGATATTTCCAATTGTTATCGAGATATTGGAGATATCGAGAAGTTTGATATTTTGTGTAATTAATGGTCGTCCAATAATTTTACTAATTCTGTCGATTGGTCAATTGACTTGGTCCAAGTGTTTTATTACTTTTCATACCTTTAAATGCATACCTGACCTCTTCTGTTGTTATGTCCAGTTTATCTTCATTAAATCTCGTTCATGGTCTTCAAAAAGTTGTTGTATATATTCTCTCCATCTTTCAAAAGAAGCTCCTTCTTTTCTGTCTCCAACATCACTTCCCCATCTTTATTTTTTAGTATACCACATGTCCTTCTCGTAATTTTTGTTATTTCTTTATCTTTATATATATATATATATATATATATATATATATATATATATATATATATATATATATATATATATATATATGTATATATATATATATATATATATATATATATATATATATATACATATATATATATATATATATATATATATATATATATATATATATATATATATATATATATATATATATATATATATATATGCATGTGATTGCAGCCTGCATTCGACATGGCCAATGGTCATGATGTCCAGCTTGAGCCCAACTGATGACGGCTTAAGGCCAGAAACCGGTCTTGGGAGATGCTTGCTGGCGCTTTGGATGGCGGATAAAGGAATAGCAAAGCACGGGTGAACTTCCTTAGCTTTTTAATACTTTTCTCCACGGGCCCAGTTCACAATTTTTCAATCATAAATATATATATATATATATATATATATATATATATATATATATATATATATATATATATATATATATATATGTTTTAACTAACTTTTCAATTTCCTCACACTTCTCATTGAGCCACTTTTCTTTTGCTTCTACCAATTTTCCATCAGCTTTCCACCGGTAAGCTTTTCCCAATTTAACCCGCTTCATTTATGAGAAAGGGCTGGCAAAAAGTCAATGTCCATTTTCATTAAGACAAGACTCTCCATCGCATCTGATCTTTGCGATTAAATTTAAATGCTGGAAAGTCATTCCTAACTTGCAGATCTCATTAGACGGCATCGATTTTGTGATTAGAACGAGCGTATTATCCATGTAGAGAGAGATCTGGCTGGCTGTAAAGTACACGGCGCGATATAATGGAATTTTAATGGCACAACGGGCTAAAGCGTGGCCGTATCGGCCTAAGTTACAGTTAGTGGCATCAAGAATATCCAATTTGGTAGCGAATGCGACTTACGAGGGTTGTATGAAAAGTTTCCAGCCTGAACATGATGATGGCGTTACTCGTCAAATATATTCCGGTAATATAATTGCGCGTGCGTTGTTTTAACCTTGAAAATTACAGCCGTATTGGATGCTCCATTTTAGATGAAATACCTTAGAAGAATGGGAAAAGTTGATAAATAATAAAAAGAAGAGTTGATAAAATTAGAAATTGGAAATTGAAAAAATTGATAAAATGATATTGATCCAGGTACAATCAAGGAAATAACCAAAATTCTACAAGAAGTTTGGCGAACCAAACGGATTCCGGAAGATTGGAAAGATGCTCTAATCCATCCACTACACAAGAAAGGAGATAGAACCAATGTAAACAACTACAGAGAGATATCTCTTCTCCCAGTTTGTTACAAGATTCTATCTCAGTGTCTACTAGACAGAGCACAGGGACAGTTAGAACCTAAAATTGGTGAATATCAAACAGATTTTCGACGGGGCAGATCCAGCCCTGAACAGATCCTGAATCTAAAGTGATCCTAAGGCATCAAAAATTGTACAATAAAAATCTCGTCTGTATACTATTGATATGATTCTATTGACCGCGAATCTTTATTTCAAATCTTGAAAGAACAAGGACTAAATTTGAAAACGCTGGCAATTATTAAAGCAACGTTAACTAACACAAGGTTAAAAGTTAAGTTCATGGGTGACATCTCAGAGCCCTTCGAAATTAAAACTGAAGTGAGACAAGGGGATGGATTCTTGCCACTCTTATTTAACTGTGTTTTAGAAAAACTAATACAGGAGTGGTGTGAAAAAAAGTCCGACCAGCCCATTAAACTGACCTAGAAATGTTGATTCAAGATATATTAACTGCACAAAAACACATTGAAATCCTAAAAGAAACAGCAGAAAAGGTAGGACTCCAAATTTCCTTTGAAAAGACACAATACATGAGCTGCAACAAACTAAGAACACCATTTCTAAAAACCAAAATATGGTATCAGACGAGTCTCTCAATTCAAATATTTGGGTGAAATAATCATGGAAAATGGGTTGGAAAAAGCGGTCAATAAGGGTAGATATCAAAATATGGAAACGGCATTGAGACTTACACAAAATATTTACAACAAAAAATGCATATCTAAAAACACAAAACTGAGACATTACAACACAGTTATTAAACCAGAATGTCTATATGGGGCAGAAACGCTCATTTTGAATAAAAAGAGAGACATCGAGGACATTGAAAAGAAGGAAAAAAAAAGGCCCCAAAAAAATAAATAGCACAACATACCGACTTCGAGAAAACCAAGAAATCAAACAATACACAGATATACATAGCGATATGAGAAAAAGAAGACTTAAGTTTTACGGACACATAAAACGGATGAATTCGAGTAGGCTAACTAAGACAAATAGTCGAATTTTATGAAAATAGGAGTAGAGCTAAAGTAGAAATAATTAAATGGATTTCTGCAATTAAAGAGAACCTAAGATCAGAAAATATTACACAAAGTGAAATTTAGGATAGAGGCTGTTTCAGACACAAGGTTGACGTTTGGAAAGTTGGCCAGGGAGAAAAATGTAGGAAGACTGGAACAACTTGGTCTGACGAAAGGAAAAAAGCTCATAGTGAAAGAATGAAATTAGTATGGGCGCAAAGGAAGGCTAACAACAACAAACGCCTCTAACGGTACTTCGCGTGGTTCACCAGGGCCCATACGTGCATAATAATAATAATAATATTGATAAGTCAGAAATTAATAAATAAGCGAAGATCTAAAAATAGAAAGCCTAAAAGAATACATAGAACTGCAACAATTGGGTGCTGGAGACATATATAGACAGCAAAAAGCAGGCAAAAGGAAACATGGAACAAAGCTGTGGAAAAATCCTATCAATAAAGAGAAAAACACGTTAGGAAGCGATAATACATTATTTACCTTTTTGGTTATCTGAAAAAATCATAAATATAAAATCCAAAGCAATAATATATATGAAATAGTAATACAACAATAAAAAATTATAGTATAGTATAAGAAACTTTCATCAGTCACACATCATTACACTACAAATCATCAGCCTTCCGGTTACCATAATCTGAGAGAATATCAAGTCCTACAAGCAACCAGTGGCGGAATTGATGTAAGATTTTGCTACTAATTAATTTAAAAAATCATTAGTACGGTCCTGTTCAAAATTAAACTTAAATACATTTTTCAACACAGAATATTATTCCCTACAAAAAGTGTATCTTGACATGTTTTCGTATCTTCCTCGATTTCATGGCAAACTTGACTTTTCTCTTAACATACAGGTTTCTATCGGCATAAAACGTTTTTCGATAAGGATTTGAAACATGAGAGGACTCAGAAGGACTGTTTTTATCAAATTTCATACACATAAGCTTACACAAAGGACAATAAATGAAATTATAATATCATACCCCCCAGGTCAACAATGATGGAGGTGGTTGATCTTTAGGAATTTACAACCAAAAAAATTCTTAAAGTCCTCTCTATATTAAAGCAAATATTTCTATATACCATTGATTCACAAGTTTGTTCTAAAATTCCAGGCGTGTTGGAAATTTTATTAAAATCTTACCCAATTTTGCTCCTCAACATCGCGATATCTTATATTTCAGTGTTGTGACATTGTGACATTACGACGTAGAATTTACCAGAAAAGTCTGGCAGATTATTTCATTAACACCCTGTATATATTATTTAATTTACCTGCCTCGTTTAATATTTTACTGACCTAAAAGCAAAGTATCTTCTTTATACGACATCAGAGTTAATATTAACCGATAAAAGCAACGTACACAATAAAACTGAACCTCCCGAAAACACAATGCCCGTCTTTTTTGTTGTTTTGGCCAGTGTCATATTGCGGCAATAAACAAAGCGATCGCTTCGTCAGCAACTGTGCGACAGTTCATAAATTGTTCCTGTATCATTTGTGACAAACTTCCAAAAACCTTAAAGCTCTTCGGGCGAGAACGATTTGAAAAGCTGCACCCGAGCTTTTGTAATATTTCGTTCGAGTTCCGTAATTGGTCGAAACGTCAGCGCGAGGGGATATATATTGGATATTTCTTTGTACATTTTCGATGAATTGTATTTTTATTTGACCAGTGGAAAATTCATCTTTAATTTTTTCTTTTTTTTCTGTCAGAGAATACATGACACCAGGGTCATCCCATACCAGGGTCGTCCATTTACACAGGTCGACCAAAAAAATTTTTTTTGGCTTTCTGTTGCTTGAATTCTGATTCTAGACATCGAAAAACACTTTAATTTCCATTTTTAGCTTTTAAATTTTGCTTTTGTCTGATTTACGGCGATAAGTAAGTTTTGAAGGTTTTAATTGATTTTATGAACAACAGATGGCAGCTTTTTGATCAACCCGATAGCAAATTGCATGTTATCTGTGAAGGGCACAGTAGTGAGTATTTTCTTGTCTATCACGGCTGTAACAACCGCCCTTGTGTATTACTAACTTAGAAAATGGCGTTAAGACAGTGTAAAGAGGATGTGATTCATTCTGTTTTTTTTTGCGGTGAATTTATTAAAGAAGCAAAAAATTTGTTTTGATAACAAATTTGCAGCTTTGCTTATTACGTCTATTTTAACCTCAAAATCTGGAATCAAGATAAAAATTGGGTATTTCACTTTGACTGTGTTAATTGCAAAAATATTTTAGAAGGTTAAAAATTAAAATTTAAAATTATAAAACATGTCGGACATATTAATATTCTATTTTAGTATTTCTTAATGTTGTATGTATAAAACTTAAATTACACTTGTTTTCGCTATTTCTAGCCTGGTATCGAGGAGAAAAATGACACATGAAGTTTGCAGTGCTAAGATTTCGGAGGAAACCTAGTGATGATGTGCAAGACTGTTATTTTTGTACCGTTAATCCAAGTAAGCGTCGATCTGGTAAAAATGCTGAAAAGATTTTTTATCCTGATCTTCTTTCAACATCGTCTCCGATACCTCATGGTGAAAAAATTCCCGTTCCATCTCGTTCAGAATTAGGTAACTTCGGAATTCAGTCGTCGCAAAGTTGCTTACCAACGCTTACCTCGCTTACCAACACCGATGGTAGTGAATTCATGATAGTCACAGAGTCTTGGACCACATTTCATTAGCTCAACAGAATTCAATGATTTAGTACGAGACCTAAACCTATCCAAGAATAAAGCAGAGATTTTAGGTTCACGATTGAAACAGTGGAATTTGCTTGAAGACATTTTTTCATGTTTTTTTCGCCAAAACGGCGTATATGGCTTGATCGAGTCGAATTTCAGATAGGAAAACATAATGTGAAGTCGGAACCAATTGTAGAACCTAAGAATATATTGATGCCGCCGTTACATATAAAATTAAGCCTAATGAAGCAATTTGTAAAAGCTCTGGATCCAAATTCTGTAGCTTTTGAATATTTAAAGAGATTTTTTCCTAAATTATCTGAAGCTAAAGTTAAAGTGGGTATTTTCGTCGGACCACAAATAAAACAAATAATGAGCAGTGATGATTTCATAAAATTCCTTCCTTAGGATATCCCTTCCTTAGGATATCCCTATAAAAAAAATCACAGTGAGTTAGGTCCCGGCTTCGGAGAAGACACCGAATGCCTCCTCTTCGAGAAATTCATTTTTCTGGGAAAAGCCCCTGAACGACTGGCAAAGAGAGATTGGAATTATTGCAGGTGGCTCCGTCCGATTGGAACCAAGTGTCCTGACTGTAGCCTTCAAATTCTTGATATGTAGGAGTAAAAAAAGTTTGAAGCACGTCGACATAACGCCGATAATCCACTGATTCTGCGCGGCTTTGATTGTTTTCGAAAACAAAATCGGCCCGGTTATTCCGGAAGTTGACATTCCAGCCCAAACCGTGACCAACTAGTAACGACAATTTTGATTATTGATCTGGCCATTAAGGTGGAAATGACCAATCCTACCAAATTTTTTACAGCACAAACAAATATTCTTGGACCACCCTGTACCCTGTACCACCTTGACCACCCTATATCAGACAAAATAGTATGACTCAGAAAAAAAACGAATAATCTTTAAAATAATTTTGCGAAATACAAGGGCAAAGTGAAAAATTAGATTCTTTTTCCTGAACTACTGTCTCCTGATTGAAAATCAATTTATTTTTCAGGTTTTTTTATGTTTGTTATGTTGTTGTTTTTTAAGTTGTTTTATGTTTCCAAAGAGTACGACTTGTGAAACACATCGATAAACATAAGTTTCAACGATGATCTCTTCAAAAAAGGTCAAAAAAGGTTTTTAAAAAATGAACTATCACAAAGTAACGGACAAATCAATCAATGATATGATCTCTTCATATGATATGAACGTCTTCCCCCTTTTTTCATGCTGGCTAAAATATCGAATCTATCTGTTTTCAAAGACTATCAAAACAAAATGCAGTCTTGGGCTTTCTGCAACAAAAAAAAAACTTTTATTATGCATGATATGAATAACAGTTCTTTACGTAAAATGCTTCAGTTTTAAATCGGTCCTTCACGAATGTGCATCGATTATTTCCTTTAAAAATGGATTTAGAATAGTGCCTGTTTGAATGGCGATAGTGACGACAAATAGTTGGGACATTCAAATATAACCTGACCACCATGTAACCTGTACCACCCTGACCACCCTATATCAGACAAAATAGTATGACTCAGAAAAAAAAACACGAAGAATCTTTAAAATAATTTTGCGAAATACAAGGGCAATGTGAAAAATCAGATTCTTTTTCCTGAACTACTGTCTCTTGATTGAAAATCAATTTATTTTCCAGGTTTCTTTATGGTTTCCAAAGAGTACGACTTGTGAAACACATCGACAAACAAAACAAACATAAGTTTCAACGATGATCTCTTCAAAAAAGGTTTTTAAAAAATGAACTATTACAAAGTAACGGACAAATCAATCAATGATATGATCTCTTCATATGATATGAACGTCTTCCCCCTTTTTCCATGCTGGCTAAAATATCGAATCTATCTGTTTTCAAAGACTGTCAAAACAAAAACTAAATACCATATTGGCTTGAAACTGACCGTAAAATTACCAGAAATGAAGCTACATTTAGAAATGCAATCGCCTTCGCGATGGCACTGTCATCTATTGGAAAAGAATCTTTTCGTTCGACCCCGCTATATGTTATGGGTAGGTCAAGTAAAAATAAATCTTCATAGATTTTATTTGTATATTTATAAAAAATATTGATTTTTCGGCTAAAATGACGAATGCAGTCTTGGGCTTTTTGCAACAAAAAAAAAACTTTTTTTATGCATGATATGAATAACAGTTCTTTACGTAAAATGCTTCAGTTTTAAATCAGTCCTTCACGAATGTGCATCGATTATTTCCTTTAAAAATGGATTTAGAATAGTGCCTGTTTGAATAGTGCCTGTTTGAATGGTGATAGTGACGACAAATAGTTGGGACATTCAAATATAACCTGTCGCAATCATGTGAGTAGAATTAGATCAATTCCTCCGTTGAAACTATTGATGACGAAACACTAAACCCGAAAAGATTTACCGCTAAAAACAAATCACTTTTTTTTTTAATTCAAAGCCTGATGATGCAGACATGGTAAATAAAACGAGCGACGAGTAAAAAGTAATTTTGAGTTTAGTGATAAATGTTTTATAGTGAGTAGAACCAGTTGATCTTTGGAAACATTAGGAGCAATTATCTGATCTCTTTAACAATTAGTTAACTCAACTCTGCCTTGTTTCTGTCTGTGTCTTTTTTATTATTTTATATATATATATTTTATTTTATTATATATATGTATATATATATATATATATATATATATATATATATATATATATATATATATATATATATATATATATATATATATATATGTTAATATAAAATTTTAATTTCAGAATAGTGACGTGCGCGAGTGTTTGAAATACATACCGATATTAGTGGACGCGTGCTGCTGGACTATGGCTATCCACAAGGATTAGAGCTTCATTGATAATCAAACAGGGTAAGTTAAAACAAAATACGCCTGTTTCATTTTGTTTCACGTTATTTTTGGTTCTAGGTAAGTGCAACTAGTTTAAGGCATCATGGGATTCATAACGGCGAGGGCTTCATTGACCTGAACAAGTGGTGAGTTAGATCTGGTTCATGTGAACTATTTTTTTTTGTTAATATATAACTTTAATTTCAGAATAGTATAGTGCGCGAGTGTTTTAAAGACATCCCGGTGCCGATGGACCTGAACAAGTGGTGAGTTAGATCTGGTTCAAGTGGACTATTGCCTTGTTAACATATAATTTTAATTTCAGAATTGCGAAGTGCGCGAGTGTTTTAAATACATACCGGTGTCGGTGGACACATGCTGCTGGACTATGGCTATCCACAAGGATTAGAGCTTCATTGATAATCAAACAGGGTAAGTTAAAACAAAATACGCCTGTTTCATTTTGTTTTACGTTATTTTTGGTTCTAGGTAAGTGCAACTAGTTTAAGGCATCATGGGATTCATAACGGCGAGGGCTTCATTGACCTGAACAAGTGGTAAGTTAGATCTGGTTCATGTGGACTATTGTCTTGTTAATATATAACTTTAATTTCAGAATAGTGTAGTGCGCGAGTGTTTTAAAGACATCCCGATGCCGATGGACCTGAACAAGTGGTGAGTTAGATCTGGTTCAAGTGGACTATTGTCTTGTTAACATATAATTTTAATTTCAGAATAGTGAAGTGCGCGAGTGTTTTAAAGACATACCGGTATTAGTGGACGCGTGCTGCTGGACTATGGCTATCCACAAGGATTAGAGCTTCATTGATAATCAAACAGGGTAAGTTAAAACAAAATACGCCTGTTTCATTTTGTTTCACGTTATTTTTGGTTCTAGGTAAGTCAAACTAGTTTAAGGCATCATGGGACTCATAACGGCGAGGGCTTCATTGACCAGAACTAGTGGTGAGTTAGATCTGGTTCATGTGAACTATTTTTTTTGTTAATATATAACCTTAATTTCAGAATAGTGTAGTGCGCGAGTGTTTTAAAGACATCCCGGTGCCGATGGACCTGAACACGTGGTGAGTTAGATCTGGTTCAAGTGGACTATTGTCTTGTTAGTATATAATTTTAATTTCAGAATTGTGAAGTGCGCGAGTGTTTTAAAAACATACCGGTGTCGGTGGACACATGCTGCTAGACTATGGCTATACACAAGGATTAGAGCTTCATTGATAATCAAACAGGGTAAGTTAAAACAAAATACGCCTGTTTCATTTTGTTTCACGTTATTTTTGGTTCTAGGTAAGTGCAACTAGTTTAAGGCATCATGGGATTCATAACGGCGACGGCTTCATTGACCTGAACAAGTGGTAAGTTAGATCTAGTTCATGTGAACTATTGTCTTGTTAATATATAACTTTAATTTCAGAATAGTGTAGTGCGCGAGTGTTTTAAAGACATACCGGTATTAGTGGACGCGTGCTGCTGGACTATGGCTATCCACAAGGATTAGAGCTTCATTGATAATCAAACAGGGTAAGTTAAAACAAAATACGCCTGTTTCATTTTGTTTCACGTTATTTTTGGTTCTAGGTAAGTGCAACTAGTTTAAGGCATCATGGGATTCATAACGGCGAGGGCTTCATTGACCTGAACAAGTGGTAAGTTAGATCTGGTTCATGGGGACTATTGTCTTGTTAATATATAACTTTAATTTCAGAATAGTGTAGTGCGCGAGTGTTTTAAAGACATCCCGGTGCCGATGGACCTGAACAAGTGGTGAGTTAGATCTGGTTCAAGTGGACTATTGTCTTGTTAACATATAATTTTAATTTCAGAATTGTGAAGTGCGCGAGTGTTTTAAAAACATACCGGTGTCGGTGGACACATGCTGCTGGACTATGGCTATCCACAAGGATTAGAGCTTCATTGATAATCAAACAGGGTAAGTTAAAACAAAATACGCCTGTTTCATTTTGTTTCACGTTATTTTTGGTTCTAGGTAAGTGCAACTAGTTTAAGGCATCATGGGATTCATAACGGCGAGGGCTTCATTGACCAGAACTAGTGGTGAGTTAGATCTGGTTCATGTGAACTATTTTTTTTGTTAATATATAACCTTAATTTCAGAATAGTGTAGTGCGCGAGTGTTTTAAAGACATCCCGGTGCCGATGGACCTGAACAAGTGGTGAGTTAGATCTGGTTCAAGTGGACTATTGCCTTGTTAACATATAATTTTAATTTCAGGATTGTGAAGTGCGCGAGTGTTTTAAGAACATACCGGTGTCGGTGGACACATGCTGCTGGACTATGGCTATCCACAAGGATTAGAGCTTCATTGATAATCAAACAGGGTAAGTTAAAACAAAATACGCCTGTTTCATTTTGTTTCACGTTATTTTTGGTTCTAGGTAAGTGCAACTAGTTTAAGGCATCATGGGATTCATAACGGCGAGGGCTTCATTGACCAGAACTAGTGGTGAGTTAGATCTGGTTCATGTGGACTATTGTCTTGTTAATATATAACTTTAATTTCAGAATAGTGTAGTGCGCGAGTGTTTTAAAGACATCCCGGTGCCGATGGACCTGAACAAGTGGCAAGTTAGATCTGGTTCAAGTGGACTATTGCCTTGTTAACATATAATTTTAATTTCAGAATTGTGAAGTGCGCGAGTGTTTTAAAAACATACCGGTGTCGGTGGACACATGCTGCTGGACTATGGCTATCCACAAGGATTAGAGCTTCATTGATAATCAAACAGGGTAAGTTAAAACAAAATACGCCTGTTTCATTTTGTTTCACGTTATTTTTGGTTCTAGGTAAGTGCAACTAGTTTAAGGCATCATGGGATTCATAACGGCGACGGCTTCATTGACCTGAACAAGTGGTAAGTTAGATCTAGTTCATGTGAACTATTGTCTTGTTAATATATAACTTTAATTTCAGAATAGTGTAGTGCGCGAGTGTTTTAAAGACATCCCGGTGCCGATGGACCTGAACAAGTGGCAAGTTAGATCTGGTTCAAGTGGACTATTGCCTTGTTAACATATAATTTTAATTTCAGGATTGTGAAGTGCGCGAGTGTTTTAAAAACATACCGGTGTCGGTGGACACATGCTGCTGGACTATGGGTATCCACAAGGATTAGAGCTTCATTGATAATCAAGCAGGGTAAGTTAAAACAAAATACGCCTGTTTCATTTTGTTTCACGTTATTTTTGGTTCTAGGTAAGTGCAATTAGTTTAAGGCATCATGGGATTCATAACGGCGAGGGCTTCATTGACCTGAACAAGTGGTAAGTTAGATCTGGTTCATGTGGACTATTGTCTTGTTAATATATAACTTTAATTTCAGAATAGTGTAGTGCGCGAGTGTTTTAAAGACATCCCGATGCCGATGGACCTGAACAAGTGGTGAGTTAGATCTGGTTCAAGTGGACTATTGTCTTGTTAACATATAATTTTAATTTCAGAATAGTGAAGTGCGCGAGTGCTTTAAAGACATACCGGTATTAGTGGACGCGTGCTGCTGGACTATGGCTATCCACAAGGATTAGAGCTTCATTGATAATCAAACAGGGTAAGTTAAAACAAAATACGCCTGTTTCATTTTGTTTCACGTTATTTTTGGTTCTAGGTAAGTGCAATTAGTTTAAGGCATCATGGGATTCATAACGGCGAGGGCTTCATTGACCTGAACAAGTGGTAAGTTAGATCTGGTTCATGTGGACTATTGTCTTGTTAATATATAACTTTAATTTCAGAATAGTGTAGTGCGCGAGTGTTTTAAAGACATCCCGATGCCGATGGACCTGAACAAGTGGTGAGTTAGATCTGGTTCAAGTGGACTATTGTCTTGTTAACATATAATTTTAATTTCAGAATAGTGAAGTGCGCGAGTGCTTTAAAGACATACCGGTATTAGTGGACGCGTGCTGCTGGACTATGGCTATCCACAAGGATTAGAGCTTCATTGATAATCAAACAGGGTAAGTTAAAACAAAATACGCCTGTTTCATTTTGTTTCACGTTATTTTTGGTTCTAGGTAAGTCAAACTAGTTTAAGGCATCATGGGACTCATAACGGCGAGGGCTTCATTGACCAGAACTAGTGGTGAGTTAGATCTGGTTCATGTGAACTATTTTTTTTGTTAATATATAACCTTAATTTCAGAATAGTGTAGTGCGCGAGTGTTTTAAAGACATCCCGGTGCCGATGGACCTGAACAAGTGGTGAGTTAGATCTGGTTCAAGTGGACTATTGTCTTGTTAGTATATAATTTTAATTTCAGAATTGTGAAGTGCGCGAGTGTTTTAAAAACATACCGGTGTCGGTGGACACATGCTGCTAGACTATGGCTATACACAAGGATTAGAGCTTCATTGATAATCAAACATGGTAAGTTAAAACAAAATACGCCTGTTTCATTTTGTTTCACGTTATTTTTGGTTCTAGGTAAGTCAAACTAGTTTAAGGCATCATGGGACTCATAACGGCGAGGGCTTCATTGACCAGAACTAGTGGTGAGTTAGATCTGGTTCATGTGAACTATTTTTTTTGTTAATATATAACCTTAATTTCAGAATAGTGTAGTGCGCGAGTGTTTTAAAGACATCCCGGTGCCGATGGACCTGAACACGTGGTGAGTTAGATCTGGTTCAAGTGGACTATTGTCTTGTTAGTATATAATTTTAATTTCAGAATTGTGAAGTGCGCGAGTGTTTTAAAAACATACCGGTGTCGGTGGACACATGCTGCTAGACTATGGCTATACACAAGGATTAGAGCTTCATTGATAATCAAACAGGGTAAGTTAAAACAAAATACGCCTGTTTCATTTTGTTTCACGTTATTTTTGGTTCTAGGTAAGTCAAACTAGTTTAAGGCATCATGGGACTCATAACGGCGAAGGCTTCATTGACCAGAACTAGTGGTGAGTTAGATCTGGTTCATGTGAACTATTTTTTTTGTTAATATATAACCTTAATTTCAGAATAGTGTAGTGCGCGAGTGTTTTAAAGACATCCCGGTGCCGATGGACCTGAACACGTGGTGAGTTAGATCTGGTTCAAGTGGACTATTGTCTTGTTAGTATATAATTTTAATTTCAGAATTGTGAAGTGCGCGAGTGTTTTAAAAACATACCGGTGTCGGTGGACACATGCTGCTAGACTATGGCTATACACAAGGATTAGAGCTTCATTGATAATCAAACAGGGTAAGTTAAAACAAAATACGCCTGTTTCATTTTGTTTCACGTTATTTTTGGTTCTAGGTAAGTGCAACTAGTTTAAGGCATCATGGGATTCATAACGGCGACGCTTCATTGACCTCAACAAGTGGTAAGTTAGATCTAGTTCATGTGAACTATTGTCTTGTTAATATATAACTTTAATTTCAGAATAGTGTAGTGCGCGAGTGTTTTAAAGACATACCGGTATTAGTGGACGCGTGCTGCTGGACTATGGCTATCCACAAGGATTAGAGCTTCATTGATAATCAAACAGGGTAAGTTAAAACAAAATACGCCTGTTTCATTTTGTTTCACGTTATTTTTGGTTCTAGGTAAGTGCAACTAGTTTAAGGCATCATGGGATTCATAACGGCGAGGGCTTCATTGACCTGAACAAGTGGTAAGTTAGATCTGGTTCATGTGGACTATTGTCTTGTTAATATATAACCTTAATTTCAGAATAGTGTAGTGCGCGAGTGTTTTAAAGACATCCCGGTGCCGATGGACCTGAACAAGTGGTGAGTTAGATCTGGTTCAAGTGGACTATTGTCTTGTTAACATATAATTTTAATTTCAGAATTGTGAAGTGCGCGAGTGTTTTAAAGACATACCGGTATTAGTGGACGCGTGCTGCTGGACTATGGCTATCCACAAGGATTAGAGCTTCATTGATAATCAAACAGGGTAAGTTAAAACAAAATACGCCTGTTTCATTTTGTTTCACGTTATTTTTGGTTCTAGGTAAGTGCAACTAGTTTAAGGCATCATGGGATTCATAACGGCGAGGGCTTCATTGACCTGAACAAGTGGTAAGTTAGATCTGGTTCATGTGGACTATTGTCTTGTTAATATATAACTTTAATTTCAGAATAGTGTAGTGCGCGAGTGTTTTAAAGACATCCCGGTGCCGATGGACCTGAACAAGTGGCAAGTTAGATCTGGTTCAAGTGGACTATTGCCTTGTTAACATATAATTTTAATTTCAGGATTGTGAAGTGCGCGAGTGTTTTAAAAACATACCGGTGTCGGTGGACACATGCTGCTGGACTATGGGTATCCACAAGGATTAGAGCTTCATTGATAATCAAACAGGGTAAGTTAAAACAAAATACGCCTGTTTCATTTTGTTTCACGTTATTTTTGGTTCTAGGTAAGTGCAACTAGTTTAAGGCATCATGGGATTCATAACGGCGAGGGCTTCATTGACCTGAACAAGTGGTAAGTTAGATGTGGTTCATGTGGACTATTGTCTTGTTAATATATAACTTTAATTTCAGAATAGTGTAGTGCGCGAGTGTTTAAAGACATCCCGGTGCCGATGGACCTGAACAAGTGGTGAGTTAGATCTGGTTCAAGTGGACTATTGTCTTGTTAACATATAATTTTAATTTCAGAATAGTGAAGTGCGCGAGTGTTTTAAAGACATACCGGTATTAGTGGACGCGTGCTGCTGGACTATGGCTATCCACAAGGATTAGAGCTTCATTGATAATCAAACAGGGTAAGTTAAAACAAAATACGCCTGTTTCATTTTGTTTCACGTTATTTTTGGTTCTAGGTAAGTGCAACTAGTTTAAGGCATCATGGGATTCATAACGGCGAGGGCTTCATTGACCAGAACTAGTGGTGAGTTAGATCTGGTTCATGTGAACTATTTTTTTTGTTAATATATAACCTTAATTTCAGAATAGTGTAGTGCGCGAGTGTTTTAAAGACATCCCGGTGCCGATGGACCTGAACAAGTGGTGAGTTAGATCTGGTTCAAGTGGACTATTGTCTTGTTAACATATAATTTTAATTTCAGAATAGTGAAGTGCGCGAGTGTTTTAAAGACATACCGGTATTAGTGGACGCGTGCTGCTGGACTATGGCTATCCACAAGGATTAGAGCTTCATTGATAATCAAACAGGGTAAGTTAAAACAAAATACGCCTGTTTCATTTTGTTTCACGTTATTTTTGGTTCTAGGTAAGTGCAACTGGTTTAAGGCATCATGGGATTCATAACGGCGAGGGCTTCATTGACCGGAACTAGTGGTGAGTTAGATCTGGTTCATGTGAACTATTTTTTTTGTTAATATATAACCTTAATTTCAGAATAGTGTAGTGCGCGAGTGTTTTATAGACATCCCGGTGCCGATGGACCTGAACAAGTGGTGAGTTAGATCTGGTTCAAGTGGACTATTGTCTTGTTAACATATAATTTTAATTTCAGAATTGTGAAGTGCGCGAGTGTTTTAAAAACATACCGGTGTCGGTGGACACATGCTGCTAGACTATGGCTATACACAAGGATTAGAGCTTCATTGATAATCAAACAGGGTAAGTTAAAACAAAATACGCCTGTTTCATTTTGTTTCACGTTATTTTTGGTTCTAGGTAAGTGCAACTAGTTTAAGGCATCATGGGATTCATAACGGCGAGGGCTTCATTGACCTGAACAAGTGGTAAGTTAGATCTGGTTCATGTGGACTATTGTCTTGTTAATATATAACTTTAATTTCAGAATAGTGTAGTGCGCGAGTGTTTTAAAGACATCCCGGTGCCGATGGACCTGAACAAGTGGCAAGTTAGATCTGGTTCAAGTGGACTATTGCCTTGTTAACATATAATTTTAATTTCAGGATTGTGAAGTGCGCGAGTGTTTTAAAAACATACCGGTGTCGGTGGACACATGCTGCTGGACTATGGGTATCCACAAGGATTAGAGCTTCATTGATAATCAAACAGGGTAAGTTAAAACAAAATACGCCTGTTTCATTTTGTTTCACGTTATTTTTGGTTCTAGGTAAGTGCAACTAGTTTAAGGCATCATGGGATTCATAACGGCGAGGGCTTCATTGACCTGAACAAGTGGTAAGTTAGATGTGGTTCATGTGGACTATTGTCTTGTTAATATATAACTTTAATTTCAGAATAGTGTAGTGCGCGAGTGTTTAAAGACATCCCGGTGCCGATGGACCTGAACAAGTGGTGAGTTAGATCTGGTTCAAGTGGACTATTGTCTTGTTAACATATAATTTTAATTTCAGAATAGTGAAGTGCGCGAGTGTTTTAAAGACATACCGGTATTAGTGGACGCGTGCTGCTGGACTATGGCTATCCACAAGGATTAGAGCTTCATTGATAATCAAACAGGGTAAGTTAAAACAAAATACGCCTGTTTCATTTTGTTTCACGTTATTTTTGGTTCTAGGTAAGTGCAACTAGTTTAAGGCATCATGGGATTCATAACGGCGAGGGCTTCATTGACCAGAACTAGTGGTGAGTTAGATCTGGTTCATGTGAACTATTTTTTTTGTTAATATATAACCTTAATTTCAGAATAGTGTAGTGCGCGAGTGTTTTAAAGACATCCCGGTGCCGATGGACCTGAACAAGTGGTGAGTTAGATCTGGTTCAAGTGGACTATTGTCTTGTTAACATATAATTTTAATTTCAGAATAGTGAAGTGCGCGAGTGTTTTAAAGACATACCGGTATTAGTGGACGCGTGCTGCTGGACTATGGCTATCCACAAGGATTAGAGCTTCATTGATAATCAAACAGGGTAAGTTAAAACAAAATACGCCTGTTTCATTTTGTTTCACGTTATTTTTGGTTCTAGGTAAGTGCAACTGGTTTAAGGCATCATGGGATTCATAACGGCGAGGGCTTCATTGACCGGAACTAGTGGTGAGTTAGATCTGGTTCATGTGAACTATTTTTTTTGTTAATATATAACCTTAATTTCAGAATAGTGTAGTGCGCGAGTGTTTTATAGACATCCCGGTGCCGATGGACCTGAACAAGTGGTGAGTTAGATCTGGTTCAAGTGGACTATTGTCTTGTTAACATATAATTTTAATTTCAGAATTGTGAAGTGCGCGAGTGTTTTAAAAACATACCGGTGTCGGTGGACACATGCTGCTAGACTATGGCTATACACAAGGATTAGAGCTTCATTGATAATCAAACAGGGTAAGTTAAAACAAAATACGCCTGTTTCATTTTGTTTCACGTTATTTTTGGTTCTAGGTAAGTGCAACTAGTTTAAGGCATCATGGGATTCATAACAGCGACGGCTTCATTGACCTGAACAAGTGGTAAGTTAGATCTGGTTCATGTGGACTATTGTCTTGTTAATATATAACTTTAATTTCAGAATAGTGTAGTGCGCGAGTGTTTTAAAGACATCCCGGTGCCGATGGACCTGAACAAGTGGTGAGTTAGATCTGGTTCAAGTGGACTATTGTCTTGTTAATATATAATTTTAATTTCAGAATTGTGAAGTGCGCGAGTGTTTTAAAAACATACCGGTGTCGGTGGACACATGCTGCTAGACTATGGCTATCCACAAGGATTAGAGCTTCATTGATAATCAAGCAGGGTAAGTTAAAACAAAATACGCCTGTTTCATTTTGTTTCACGTTATTTTTGGTTCTAGGTAAGTGCAATTAGTTTAAGGCATCATGGGATTCATAACGGCGAGGGCTTCATTGACCTGAACAAGTGGTAAGTTAGATCTGGTTCATGTGGACTATTGTCTTGTTAATATATAACTTTAATTTCAGAATAGTGTAGTGCGCGAGTGTTTTAAAGACATCCCGATGCCGATGGACCTGAACAAGTGGTGAGTTAGATCTGGTTCAAGTGGACTATTGTCTTGTTAATATATAATTTTAATTTCAGAATAGTGAAGTGCGCGAGTGTTTTAAAGACATACCGGTATTAGTGGACGCGTGCTGCTGGACTATGGCTATCCACAAGGATTAGAGCTTCATTGATAATCAAACAGGGTAAGTTAAAACAAAATACGCCTGTTTCATTTTGTTTCACGTTATTTTTGGTTCTAGGTAAGTGCAACTAGTTTAACGCATCATGGGATTCATAACGGCGAGGGCTTCATTGACCTGAACAAGTGGTGAGTTAGATCTGGTTCATGTGAACTATTTTTTTTGTTAATATATAACCTTAATTTCAGAATAGTGTAGTGCGCGAGTGTTTTAAAGACATCCCGGTGCCGATGGACCTGAACAAGTGGTGAGTTAGATCTGGTTCAAGTGGACTATTGCCTTGTTAACATATAATTTTAATTTCAGGATTGTGAAGTGCGCGAGTGTTTTAAAAACATACCGGTGTCGGTGGACACATGCTGCTGGACTATGGCTATCGACAAGGATTAGAGCTTCATTGATAATCAAACAGGGTAAGTTAAAACAAAATACGCCTGTTTCATTTTGTTTCACGTTATTTTTGGTTCTAGGTAAGTGCAACTAGTTTAAGGCATCATGGGATTCATAACGGCCAGGGCTTCATTGACCTGAACAAGTGGTGAGTTAGATCTGGTTCATGTGGACTATTGTCTTGTTAATATATAACTTTATTTTCAGAATAGTGTAGTGCGCGAGTGTTTTAAAGACATACCCGTGCCGATGGACTTGAACAAGTGGTGAGTTAGATCTGGTTCATGTGGACTATTGTGTTGTTAATATATAACTTTAATTTCAGAATAGTGTAGTGCGCGAGTGCTTTAAAAACATACCGGTGTTAGTGGACGCGTGCTGCTGGATTATGGCTATTCACAAGGATTAGAGCTTCATTGATAACCACACAGGGTAAGTTGAAAATTAATGATCTCAATTCTATAATGTTTCACGTTAATTTTGGTTCTAGGTAAGTACAACTAGTTTAAGGCATGCTGGATTATGGCTTTCCACAAAAATCAGAGCTTAGTTGACGAATGCTGGTCTAATTCCTTGTCTGTTATGCGAAATGAGGTGGTTTTTTAGTGGGTATGCCTTCGGGAGAGTCCCACACTCCGGCTATAAAAGCTTTTTCCACCTCAATAAAAAAAAAAAAAAAAAAAAAAAAAACAGGCAAGGGCTTCATTTATTTGATTTAATGTTGAGTGAGATCTGTTTCTTGTGAATCGAAGATGTTCTGGTAGGACATCAGTGGTACGCTAGTGTATGAAAGACATCTTGCCGGGGCTATATATATATATATATATATATATATATATATATATATATATATATATATATATATATATATATAAGGTTGAAAATATATTATATATCCATCTACTATAAATAAGTACTCTACGGAGGTCTCATAAATTGAATACAAAACAACAAAACGGAACCCTTCTAAATGTCCAAAACCATCCTATTTTCGGTTGTTTCATACCGAAATGTGAACCATTTTAGGCAACTGTTACCTGGAGGCTGCAATTGGGCTCGTTAATAGTTCTCAGTCGATAAACTAAAGGTCTAATTTAACGAGTAAGCGAAGCCGATGTCGGTAAATAATCGTGGAAACAACACGGTTACGGAACCGTCGTAAATTTCGAGGCCGTTATTGCGTTGCACTTTAACCGCCACCGTAGACAATCAGGAATAAATTATCTGCGGAGTATCGCTGCAGGAAATTGAAGCTGGGCTGTACTAACGATATAGTCGTCCATCAATCTGTGTACAATTTAAGTTTAATTATTAAATTGTTTTAACACTGCAAATATCTTTATTTACTACTGCCAATAAAAATAAGCATTAAACCTACAGCTATTATTTGTTTTTACCTTAGCCGTCCTGATATGTAGGTGTCCACTGATTATTCCATTTCTTTGGTGCTCTGCTTATCGGGAGACGAGTGTTCGTCTTTTCTGTTTAAGCCCGTTTCGTTAAACGTTCTTAACTCATGCGTTTTATCTATAAACTTATGACTATTTACAAAACTATGGCTATTCACAAAGATTAGAGCTTCACTGATAATCACACAGGGTAAGTTGAAAATTAAATATCTCAATTCTATACTGTTTCACGTTAATTTTGGTTCTAGGTAGGTATAACTAGTTTAAGACATGCTGGATTATGGCTTTGCACAAAAATCAGAGCTTCATTGATGAATGCGGCTCTAATTCTTTGTCTGTTTTGCAAAATGGGGTGGTTTTTTAGTGGGTATGCCTTCGTGAGAGTCCCGCACTCCAGCTATAAAAGCTTTTTCTACCTCAATAAATAAAAACACGCGAGAGCTTCATAGGGTTTAACTAACACAAAGTTAAAAGTTAAATTCATGGGTGACATATCAAAACTCTTCGAAATTAAAACTGAAGTGAGACCAGGGGATGGACTCTCGCCACTCTTATTTAACTATGTTCTAGAAAAAGTAATACATGAGTGGCGCGTAAAAAAATCGGCCATGAATATTGACCAGCCCATTAAACTGGGGAGAACCAACATCAAAATAGACTGTCTGGCGTTTTCTGATGATCTAGCAATTTTGGTTCAAGCTATATTAACGGCACAAAAACAAATTGAAATCCTAAAATAAACAGCAGAAAAGGTAGGACAAATTTCCTTTGAAAAGACACAATACATGACCTGCAACAGACTAAGAACGCCATTTCTAAAAACAAAATATGATAACATCAGACGGGTCTCTCAATTTAAATATTTGGATGAAATAACCATGGAAAACGGGTTGGAAAAAGCGGGCAATAAGGGCAGATGTCAAAAAATGGAAACGGCATTGAGACTAACACAAAATATTTACAACAAAAAATGCATATCTAGAAACACAAAACTGAGACATTACAACACAGTTATTAAACCAGAATGTCTATATGGGGCAGAAACGCTCATTTTGAATAGAATAAAAGACATCTAGGAGAAAAGAAAGAAAGAAAAATCATAAGAAAATCGTAGGCCCCAAACAAATAAATAGTACAATATACCGACTTCGAGACTCAACTTCCAAGACTTCCAAGAAATCAAACGATACACAGATATACATAGCGATATGAGAAAAAGAAGACTTAAGTTTTACGGGCACATAAAGCGGATGAATCCGAGTAGGTTAACTAGACGAATAGTCGAATTTTATGAAAATAGGAATAGAGCTAAAGTAGAAATAATTAAATGGATTGCTGCAATTAAAGAGGACCTAAGATCAGAAAATATTACACAAAGTGAAATTCAGGATAGAGCCTGTTTCAGGCACAAGGTTAACGTTTGGAAGGTTGGCCACAGAGAAGCATGTAGGAAGACTGGAACAACTTGGTCTGACGAAAGGAAAAAAGCTCATAGCGAAATAATGAAATTAGTATGGGCGCAAAGGAAGGCTAACAACAACAAACGCCTCTAACTGTACTTCGCGTGGTCCACCAGGACCCTTACGTGAATAATAATAAATAATAAGATATTTTATTTTTGTGTTTTGAACTTATTTATTATTATCTTTAAAATCGACTGTTTAAACGCTCTTTTTCGATACAAAAAAAAATAAAAAATAAAAGATACATCAAGAAATATCGGTATTTCCCAACGAAGAATCTTCTCTGAATCCATCTCTGGTGAAAATATAAATTATTTTTACCTCGACTCGTCAAACAGGTACGTTACGAGTATTCAATAGACAATAAAAAGTTCAGAAGGTAATGGGTTTTGGGTGCCGTACGTTTTCTGCCACAATGGCCTGTGTTGGTTTATTCTCCGATTCCGATTAAAACACGTGCTTGTTCACGAATTGGAGACTTTTCGGTCTGACCTGTTTCATCGGCGGTTTTGTGTGTTGTTTCAAATGAGTAATTTTTGTGTAAATATGTTGGAAATCCGAAACCCGTTTGTATATTTACTGTAATAAATAACTCTTACAAAAAAGGTAGCATTAGTGATAAGGGAAAAGTGGTTGTACAAACTCGACAGATTTACCACTATACACTAAGGGCCGGTTCTACAATGCAAGTATAAACCAAGCATAAACGGCGAACAGTTATACTTGGAATAAGTTATACCAGGTAGTATTCTCAGTATATCTGGTGTTGGCCTGTTGCCTACAACGCCTTTAGTTATACCTAAAATAACGCCGTAGTAGTTCTAATATGTCAAAATAGTAGCTGGGATTGCGCCATCGTTGACAGTTGAAGGCGTGGGAAATTATAACATTTTATAAGTCTAACCTAACGTGAACGGTTTGGAAATTATTATTGATTGATTTGTCCGTTACTTTGTAATAGTTCATTTTTTAAATCGAATAAAACAATTTTATGCTTTGTTATCTATCACTTTTATTTTTAAATTTGTGTGACTATAGTTTCGTAGTACGATTTACATTACAGCGCCAAAAAGCAAAAAATTAAACAATTTAGAAGAAATTGAACTTTGTAATTATAATAAAGACCTGTCTAAACCTCTATTAAATAATCAGACAGATCCCTGGAATTCCCTACTATTTAAAATATTGTAAAGAAATTACCCCAATAAAAGTGTAAAATTAGGTACATAGGATAAACAGCTGTAATACCTTAGTTTTAAAGTAGTGTTTGAGAATGTAACATCGTTTTACGAAACTATACTCACACAATTTAAAAATAAAAATGATAGATAACAAAGTATAAAATGGTTTTATTCGATTTATAAAAATATTATTTCATCTTATTAAAATGGAGAAAAAGCGGTACAATAATTCCATGATTGACAAAATTGTTCTGTTAGTCGATTTGATTGAGGCAAGTAAAGAAATTGTCGGTACGTATAAAGTTGTCTTACATAGTAACAGTACCGGTGATCCTCGCATTATTCTATTCCAGACTGCAAGAAAACAGACACCCTTTCCAATAATACCAAAGATATAGAATGGAGACTGATTGAAGGAAGATTCAATGCAGTTTGTGGTACAGGATGAACTGCCAAAATGTTGCGTAGCAAATGGGATTCTCTAAAAAAAATCAATAAAGAAGGAATATGCAGAACAGAAACAATATATGTACAAACCAGGTGGGGGCCCAACGAGAGAAATAAAGTTAGATGGTGTTGGAAATAGGGTAATGACTTTGATTGTTGTTTGGGCAACGGCATCGGTTATTTTGTCTTGTGTATATATTTTATAGTAAATACAGATTTGCCAGTTGCAAAAGACACTGCAAGCCCCATCACTGAGGCTTTTGTAGAAGAAAATATAAGGCAGGTAGGTACTACAGATGAATCTTCTAGTGCCAATATAGAATTTGTACGTATACTCAAATGAAAAAGATTTGTAATAAAATAAATGAATAAAATAAATAAATTAATAAGTATAGGCAAATTGTAATTGGAGTTCATGGAATCCACACCAGTTATATATCACACCCACATATATATATATATATATATATATATATATATATATATATATATATATATATATATATATATATATATATATATATATATATATAATATATGGGAAGTGGGAATTAATGTAGAACGAGGTGTATGGCAGGGTGAGGCATATCGCCTATTCTTTTCTCGGCTGGCCTTGAAGAAGTATTCCGTAAACTGGATTGGGAACACTGCAGCATCTACATTAGATAGGTGCAACACCTGCATAGATCAAAGCAAATCAGTTTCTTCCAAGTGGCAGCAAGGACGCAATGGGAAAGTGTATGAAGAGTTGGCCAGAAAAAGATTGAGTTCATTGATTTCCAAATGGCACTTCTGGAGGAATCAGAAAGGAAAGAAAAAACATCACTTGGAAATGAAAATATTCAATGCTTAACTCAAAAGAGAAAAAAGTCATCAAAAGCCATCTTAATTAATTTTATTTGCCAATCACAGTGTATGGCCAACCGCATTCTATGTTTACAATTAGCATTTATTAATAGATGTGAATATTACATAATTAGCTAACATCATAGATAACGAATAAATAGTTAGCATTAAGGGGTTTTATTTATTTTAGAAATTGATGTATTATCACGAGGCTTGAAATAAAACATTCCTTTTTCCACTTCCTTTTTTTTTCTTTTATTTTGACGTTTATCAACAACATAATTAGGAAAATAAATTTATTTCATAAATTTTCCAATTTACAATCCTTATAGATAAGTATTTATTTGTTCTAAGCGAACAAAACAGCTACATAGCTAAACAGGCATAAGAAGACAAAATTACGAAAACAAACAAAAAAGTAAAAGTAAAACAAACAATACATTGTTTTCAGTACACAACATAATTAAATTATATCAGATTTGAAAAATGGTTTTGAATCAGTGATGTTTGCATTCTGTTGTTTTCACGGACATCATGATTTTGAACAATAGGACGCTCAATTTGCAGCTCATGTAAGTCTTGTTCGACTGGTGGCTCTTCTTCATGTTCATCTATTTCAAGATTGTGCAGAATAGCAGTTGCAACTATTATCGCCTTGGAATGTTCCAATGACACACGCATACCATTAGCCAGAATAAGAAACCTGCGGTTCCAAACTCCATAACATCTTTCTACACAATTTCTTGTTCGGATATGGGATTCATTAAAAAAGATTTCCTCTGGAGTATTTGGGTGCTATTAGGACGTTGGTATTGGTGTCCCCATTATCACCTAAGATTATTGATGTGTGGAATTCATTGTTCTCCAGTCTCCCTTTAATTCTGCTGTTGCTGTAGATGGTTTAATCATGAGTTGATCCAGGCTACCGTGCAACAATATCCATTATACGTAGGCGTGCATCCATATTGTTTGAACATTCCATGAAAAGTAACCGTTCCTGTTATGGTACCTTTCTGCTTCATTTCCACCTAGTGAAATGATACGAACATGAGTGCAGTCGATAGTACCGATAACATAAGGAAACCTTGCAACAGCATAGAACTCTTCCTTTAGCTTGTGGTGATCTGCTTCTGTTTCTGGGAACTTGATGTACCTTCCACATAATAATGCAATCACTAAAGTTACCTTGGGGACAATCGACTTGCAGATGTTTTGCTTACTCCTGCGAAATCTCCAGCTGCAAGTAACATACTACCCGTAGCGTAAAAACGCAATGTCAAAAACAATTTTGTTGCTGGTTTTATCGCACGATTACGATCTGTTGGAGATTTAATTTCATCTTCAATAAAACTCAGCAGCAGTTCGTTTAAACCAAAACGTTTAAAAAACTCCAGGTCATCAAGCTCCACGAAATAATCGGGCCTAAAAAATGCATTTTACATTAAAAATCGTATAACTATATATTTATGTTTTTTCATACCGATGTTTAAATACTTTTGGCCGTCGAATTCAAACTGCGTCTTCAAAATTACTTTCATCAGAATCAAAAATGTTTAAATTTATGGGATCCATATCAATTATTTATCTCACTGTTATAATTAAAAATACATAAAACTGTGGAATATAAAGAAAGGACAGGTTATGTTTATTAATACTGACAACTGAAGCTGGCCAATAGAAAGCAAGAATAACTATATTCGGAGTATATCCGCCCAAATTCAAGGGGATAACTATAATCTGTCGATTTCTACCGAGAATAGCTTTGTTCGGCGATTGTAGAAAGGGCGTTTCAAACTTTATTCCAAGTATAGCTTGTACCACGTATATACTTCCATTGTAGAACCGGACCTAAATCACTTTTTTTTTTAATTTCCCAACACACATTTCTCTAACCATGTTAGCATCGTCAGGATAAGATTCAATCCAATTCTAAACATAAAATATGCTCTATTTAAATGAAGCGTGTAAAAATAATGAACCGTTAAGTTTAACAAGGGGACCAAAGAGCGGTGGTTTACAGGATAATAATCTATATTTATATTCTGTCAAAAAAGTACCGGAAATTGGTCAATAAAACACAAAATGTTTATTATTTATTCAAATTTATTGTATCGCCTTCAAAGTAGGCCCCTTTCGAAGGAATACACTTATGTCAACGAATAATATAATTGTCAAAAACATTTTTAAAACGCATTTTCCGGAATCGGCTTCAGTTCTCGCCGCGAATTCTCTTTTATGTCTTCTATCGACTGAAAACGGTTGCCTCGAAGGGGTAATTTGAGTTTTGGAAAGAGAAAGAAGTCGGCCGGAGCCATATCAGGTGAATGCGGTGGTTGTTCGATGGTGTTTGCTAAGTTTTTGGCTAGAAATTCGTCCACAATGATAGCCTTGTCAGATGGTGCGTTGTCGTAATGCAAAATCCGAGAGTTTTCTTTCCACAAAACCGCATAAATCTCAAATAATATTATTTATTTACCGTATGACCTTCTGGCAAGAATTCCGAGTGCACAACACCGAGATAATCATTGAAAACAGTCAACATCACCTTAACTTTTGATCGGCTTTGACGTGGTTTTTTCGGTTTCGGCTCAGTCGTAAGGCGCCATTCCGAAGCTTGTTGACTGGTTTGCATTTCAAACTCGTATACCCATGTCTCATCACCAGTTACAATGCGTTTTATGAATGTGTGGTCGGAACTGACTCGTTCTAGCATGTCTGCAGCGAACTTTACGCGATTGAGTTTTTGAAATTATGAAGCTTGAGTTTCGGAAGTTCACACTCCGCGTCATTATAGAGGACAGTTGCGCCAACTTAGCGATAAAAATAATTTTGACAATCCCTTTAAGCGGGCTTTTCAAATGATTAATTCCCGGTAGTTTTTTTAAGAGAATCACTTTCAATCGTATTTGGGAAAAACCAGAAATATGTTTTCTTTTTGCCCCATCTTAAAATCATTATTTACAAACATTTCACGTATAGGTAAAGAAGAAATGGAAGAAATATTTTAAAAATCGTAAAAAAGAAACAGTTAATGTGGGCTTATATTAGTTAATGTGGGTTCCAGTCCCATTAATGGGTTCCATACACCATTCATGTCTGTAATTATTATCAAATAATTGACTGAATGTTCTTGGTAGGACAGATTGTAAATCTTCATAGATGTCAATAAAACAAAATCATGAAACGAAGAAAAAGAAAAACGTTTTAAGCCCGAGCGGAAACCTAAAATTACTTGAGAAAATAAATATTTCTTTATTTCTCTTATTCACGCTTTCATTTATCATACCAAGTAAAATTGAACCCAGTATTGACTTAATAAACACTGTCACGAACTCATCAATTTCCACTTTCAGGAGAACAAACAAATCGTCGAAATACCCATCTTTTAAATCCATTAATTTTACTTCTCATTTAGATGGAAAACTCATTACCAGTTTTTCTTTATGTTTCATTCAGTGATTATGGATTTGCGATGTTTCGACAGTTTGGACTGTCTCGGAAAGTTTTTTAATGCGAAATAGAAAAAAAAGCTTTTGAAATTTGCAAAATAAGAGTTTTTTTTTCTATTGAAATCTTCGATGTGAAACACTAGTAAAAACCAGATCACTTTTTTAAGCTGCTTGACGTCCGTTTTGACCATGTTCATCATCAGGAGATGATTTAATCTAACATATGATTAACTAAGATTAGCAGTTGTGTCGGTTAATAGGGTAAGGTTGTACCACGTACCCCTGTATCTACGACTATTTAGTCGTACGAGTAAATGGAAACAAGTAGTAAATAGCTGGCCGGTTTGTTGAGGCAAAAATCAATAAAAAGTTTTTTTTTCACAGTTTTCATTAAACATTTTGGCTCATTTGTTAGCTTTTAAAGGAAAACAATCTTTAAGTTATTTTTAGGTTTAAATCTGTTTTTATCGTTCTCTGACGATCATTTAGGTACAGTGAAACGGTAGATTTTTTTAGGTTATGTCAGTGGTTTCGGCTTGAAACTTTAAAGACCCTGTCGTTTAAGTCGTACCTTAGATAATTCCTTAATCATACCAGTACGATTTAGGTATTTACTTGTTTACTAATATTTTCTCATCAGCTGATGAATATGGCGAGGAGAAAGTACAATACTTAGAAGCAGGAGGATATGGACGAAGCTTTACTGAAACATCGGAATGGTGAAATTGGATTTAATGAAACATGTAAGAGGCATAATATACCGAAGACCGCACTGCGACAACATTTCAAGCATGGAAGAAGCCTTAGCACAGTATTTGATAAATTTATAGTCCAGTTTCTTTGGATTAACTGCTACTGAATTTTGGAAGCTTGCTAAAAGATTTCAATCACCTCATCGCTATACCAAGGAGAAGAAAATAGCCGACAGAAAGTGGAATTACCAGTTTATGAAAGACCTTCTTACTTTGTCCTTGCGTGTTCCAGAACCAACATCGATGGCTAGAGGTAAAGGGTTCAATAAAGAGCGTGTTAATGATAATTGTGATAAACATGAAGAAATACTGGATAAATGCAAGTCTACTGCCGACCAAATATATAATATGGATGAAACTGCCTTATCGCAAACCTTTTAAAGTTATCACTCAAAAGGGCAAATACCAAGGGGGTGTAATTCCAAGCGAAGAAAGGGATCTAAAAGACAGGCATATGTGCGATGAATCCAGCAGGTGAACTCATGCCATGCATGTTGATATTTCAGCGCAGCAGATTGAATATTGCTTTAAAAAAAAAGGAGCTCTGGCAAACACGGCATTTGGGTACTCACGTACATTTGGGTAAAATTAATGGATAACGTTTTGCTGCATAGTTGCAACATTTCATTAAGTGAACAAGATTAGAAAAAGAATGACCAAAAACAAATTTTATTTTTACTGGATGGTCATAGCACGCATATCAAAAATGTAGAAGAAATGTTGGTTGAGTGAAACTGTTGGTTGAGTATTGATTTTACATTGTTTTTAACTTTTTTTCTCTAACAGCCATAGCCCGACAATAGCTCCACTTTATCGATGCATTTTTAATGCCTCTATTCATTCCTCCTCATTTTAAAACCAGGACATAACCATACATCAACCGTGAGTGAATTTGAGGTATATCAGCTTTGTAATCAAGTCGGAAAACACGAAATAATTCATTGCAATGGCCGACTATAAATCATTTTTCGGCTGTCACATTTTCATTCGATAACTCTCCACCTCCCCTCCTTCATCCTTCCTTTAGCCTCACCTCGTTCCTGACACGATGAAGTTCCACAAGCGAGAAAATTCCCTCTTTCGTTTCGAATATGAAATAAAAAAAACGTTCTTCGCACACACAAAAGAAATTTTCGCGGGTTTTATTTTCGTAAATGGATTCGACCTGCGACAGGAGGGAGGGAGGGAGGGAGGGGTTGTGTATAAGGAGGGAGATAATCAAATAAAAATTGTTCGGTTTTTTATTTTGCTATTTATTTTTTTTGATTTAGTTTTCCTTATTTACATGTCAGGAATTGATATTTAAAATTGCATTGTTTCTCATCCTGTTTCAAAACGGATATTACTTTCTGTGAGGTGTACGAGGTAAAAATCAGATATGATTGTTCAACTTTTTCACGCCTTCCAAAAAGAACGGCTTGTATGAATGTTTGGAAGATATAAAAAAAACTGGAAAATCCGTGAGTGAAATGTATCGAACCAAAAGGAGACTATGTTGAACGACAAATCAATTTTACCCTCGACTGACTTTTCATTTTACCCTCGTAAAATAGTTTTTAATCACTTAAGAGATGGCGCAGGAAACAAGAGTGCAGGGGCACTTTGACACTTTTTAAAGTGGGAGGGCATAGAAGAAAATAGTGCTACTGAAGGATTTTTTGCTGTCCCCTTCCACATTTTTACTTTAACTGCTGAAAAGTACTACTGAAACCCTATACAGTATGTGAACCAAGAAAATGACTTAAAGGAAAGAAACTGAAAGGAAATAAAATATGATATTTTGCTCTGAAAAATTGTTTACTGTGATAAATATAAGAGGGGCGGTGCTCCAATGCCCTCCCTCATGAGCCGCCGCCGGTCTTATGTCATTTTGTTGTTACCTTTCAAAAGTCCATTAATGTTTAAACGATTTCGAGTTAGCGTCATATTTTTTTCGTGTAATAAATATGTCATGTTTCGAGCCAAATAAAAAGCATTTGCGAAACGTACTTGTGGAAATTTACGGTGACGATATCCCAACGTAAGACGCGTTGAACGCCCAGATCAACCGAAAAAAATTGAAGATGCCAAATTGCAAGCATTGGCAAGGGAAAGGGCTTTTGCAGTTGGCAAAAGATGATATGCAAACTCAACAACAAATGGCAGAGGGGTTAAATGATGGTCACCGAACTATTTGTGATCGTTTGCATGCCATGCGAAAGATCCAGAACGCAGAAAAATGGGTATCACATCAGATGAACGACAAACAGATGCGAAGATTTGTTTTCTCGGCGTGAAACAAATATTTTTCTGCATCGGATCGTGAATGGAAACAAAAAATTGATATATTTCAAGAACCCAAAACGCAAAAGATTATGGGTTGACCCAGAGCACAACATCACCATCGACCGCAAGACCGAATCGCTTTGGAAAGAAGACAATCCTGTAGCATGTACCAAGAGCTTCTCAAACTAGGTCAAACAGTTAATACCGTTCGCTACCGTCAATAAATCATCAATTTGAAGCAATGCATTGATCGAAAAGCGACCCGAATATCCA
This sequence comes from Cosmopolites sordidus, assembly GCA_031761425.1. Classification (NCBI taxonomy): domain Eukaryota; kingdom Metazoa; phylum Arthropoda; class Insecta; order Coleoptera; family Curculionidae; genus Cosmopolites; species Cosmopolites sordidus. Next base: position 414,934 of record JARFXV010000014.1, read on the forward strand.
CCGCTTTACCACACACAGCGAAAGCGGTTTCATTTCGTTTTGCACTTCTGTATTTGGTTGGAAACTTCCGCCCCACCGGCCCGACATGGCTCCTTCTAAAACATTTCAACAATTACGGAGATGTAGAAAAATGACTTGATGACTGGACCACGTCAAAAGAAATACGATTTTTCTGATGCGGTATTCTTTGAATAACCCATTTTTTATCTTTCTCCCAAATTATAAGTGCTTTTTATTAATTAAGAATTATTAACCTTCACACCTGGTAATAATAAAAACCTTAAAACAAATCCTTATTTAAAAACTTATTCTCACAAATTACCCTATCGAAACATCGGATATTTAATTTTATATATTGGGAATTTGCCCATAGATGGCCCTAGCTGTCAAAGTAGTTACCGTCAAATCGCGTCATTGGCGCCATTTCCTTGTTGACATCTCACAAAGATTTTCAGCTCACAACAATATAAATTTCAAACAACAGCATAGTTTGTATTAGCGTTGAATTTTGTGCCTGGAAACTGCGATTTGCCGACAGCATTGATTTTGTATTACCATTTAAAGAAAACTACTGCAGAATCGCATCGAATGCTTGTCGAAGCAATACGGTGAGCATGCTCTTGGTAAAGCACAGTGCTTTAAGTGGTTTAAACGTTGAAAACGAAGTACGGGGAAGACCACCGAAAAATTTTAAAGTCAGCGAATTTCAAGCATTGTTGGATGAGGATGAGGGATTAATTAAATGTGACACACGAAGCTGTCTTTATACGTTTGAAAGTCATGGGAAGGATCACGAAGATGGGAAAATGGATTCCACACGAACTGAACGAAAGCCGGCAGGGAAACCGAAACACCACTTGCGAATTGCTGCTCGCCAGGTAACAAAGAAAGTCATTTGCCCATCGAATTGTGACTGACGATGAAAAGTGGATATATTTTGAAAATCCTAAGCGTAAAAGATCTTGGATAACTCCGGGGGAACCAATGCAAGGCCAAATCGCTATGGACGGAAGACAATGCACTATATCATCACACACAGCAAAACTTTCAAAGGAAACGATTGAGGCGTTTACCTGCGAAATACTTTCGCTTGCGACTTGCCTCCGTCCGATTACTACTTATTTGCATCGATGGAACACGCACTTGCTGAGCAGCGCTTGTACTAATTTCAAAATAAGGTCTTATATAAGGTCTATGTGGTTCTGAATCCTAACTAGACTAATCCTTGAGAGACTAAACATGGCTTTGATTCAAGATGTGATCAAAATTCAAAAAGGTGTTATTCTGCAAGACCTCATAGTGCCGAAGTAATGTCTGAATGATTGTGGCGTGTTCATATATTTTTTTCTTTATTTGGTTTTGTAATTGTCAATGTAAGTATCATTGACATACACAAAAAATATATTTACTTTCTATTTTTTCATAATTTATAGAAATTAATATACTTTATTTTTAGGTTCGTTTTGAAAACGGGAGGAGAATACTTCCCGAAACGTTAACGCTAAAAGTTTGTATATTTTTTTAGAACATTTTAATATTTTTAAAATTTTGTTCGTTAGGCAAATTTATTACAAAGAAGAATCACTGAGAAATTTGTCTCCGTTTGGTTTTTTGTTTTTACCCAGTGATTCTTTATTTACACAAGAACAGCTATTTTTGATGTTTTTTTAGTTTTAGATCGTGGCGAAAAACTCAAATGAAGAAAAAAATAAAACTCATAGTGCCGGAATCACCCAACAAAAAATCCAATAGTTAGGCCTGGGATGTACTTCCTCATCCACCGTATTTTCCTGACGCTGTACCGTCAGATTACCATCTTTTCAGATTCATGCAACGTTTTCTTCATGGACAAAAATTTCTACTGCATTCAAAACGATACTCGAATAATATTTTAGTGCAAAATCACTCTCGTTTTCCAAAAAGGGATTAGAAAGTGTGTCAGAGAGATGCACGAAGAATATCAATAATGAGAGAGATTATATTGTAGATTAAAAATGTATCAACCCTTAAATAAAACAAAATTTTCTACAGTATCAAAAAACAACATTACTTATGAGTACACCTGCTATTTATATACATTATTAGCATAAAAAAATAAATGACTGACTCTTGCGTGATTGCATGTTGATGTGATAAAATTAAGAATTTAATTAATTCAGGTGTTGTAAGTAAATTGTTTAATTACAATAGCCAAACGAAACGAATATAAACTTGACAAACACATTTCGATTATAAGGAATTTATTAAATTTATATTCAATTAGTTTTACCTCGTGGAGTTAACTAGTTGTTACTAGAGACGTAGGTGATATAACAACGCAGGACATAGCGTGAATGTTTCCGTCATCAAAGCATGCGATAGTTAAAGCTCTTACTGAGAAAGGTGGTAATTGTTCTTAAATGTGTCATAAAGTTAAAAGATTTTATAATGACAAAAAAATTGCCTTAGGTATTTTTGTTGCATTGAGACGAGCTTAAAACTATAAATATGTTAAACCCAAAAACCCATCATCGTCATCATCAGCCGGTGTCGATCAATTAGAGGATGAAGGCCTCCTCAGCATGCTTCCAACTTTCATGGTCCTGGGCTTTCCTCTACCACTCTGGGCTTTCCTCTTCCAAACCGTTACAAATATCACGAAAACAAAATGGTAGATGATACTTGCCCAATGCTTTACTATTAATAAAATTATCTGTTTTTTCTGATGAATGTATTTTCGAACATGTCTCAAATAGCAGTATGAACAATTTTTTAAGAATATCGATTCAATTTACAGTCTTTAAGATGGTTTTCAATCTTAATTCCGAGTGCATTAAGGACCTCTTAATGGGCAATTGTCTGAAGGACCGTATTTTCTACTCGCCGATCGTCTCCATCTCGGCGAATGACATTTTTAAGTAATGGCCCGGGAAATTCTTTCTCTCTGCGGTTTTTCCGCTCCCAGAGCCAGTCGACAGCTTCGGATTCTCGGCCTCGAGAAATATGTTAAGTAACGCTGCGAGTAAATTTCCGCCGAGCTAAAATGCAAATATAATGTACGGCATGTCGGAATGGAAGAGCATTGGGAGAACGTCGGAAGCGGAAATTCGAAAAATGACTCATATCAGACCTGAGGCTTTTTACAATTTATTTGGTGTTAATTAATTATCCGTATCGATCCACTGCAGAATGAAGGCCTCTACAGCATGTTTCCAACTTTCACGGTCCTGGGCTTTCCTCTGCCACTCTTGTCCAATATACTCAACGATGTCATCAATCCATCGTGCTTTCGGTTTTCTTCGCGGACGTTTGCGATCAAGCGGTATTCACTCCAGGATTACCTTGGTCCATCTGTCGTCCCATCGCCTCGCTATATGGCCTGCCCATCTCCATTTCAATTGCTTTACTCTTCTAATGATGTCACACACTTACGTTTGTTTCTTGATCCACGCGCAGGCGCTGGCGCTTTGGATGGCGGATGAAGGAATGGCAAAGCACGATGTTAAGCATGGGTGAAATTGCTTAGCTTTTTAATATATATATATATATATATATATATATATATATATATATATATATATATATATATATATATATATATATGACTGTTTCAAAAAAATTTTTTTAAAGGTATCGAAAATATTGTTTTTCAACGAAACTACCAATTTTATCGAAAAATGTTATTCAACCTTTTTAGTAGATCATCCCATTTCCTATAAATTTTCATTAATACATTTTTCGAAACTTCGTAAGAATCGTGAGTTATTTTAAATTAAAATGTGAATTTTGCTAAATAATCGGATTTTTATTGTTTATAATTGATTATAAAATTAAAATTATTCAATTTTTCAACTGAAAATTACTTACTTATTGTGTCTAATTAATTGTTAAAAAACGTGTACTTATTTAAGTTAAATAATACTGATTTACTTTACTTATTTCTACGAAAATGATTTAGGGAAAAGGTCAGGACGAGCGAAACACAAAAAACCAAAAAGCATGATTTGTGTTATGTAATTTATATGACACTACTATCCGTACTGATTAAATATACCTTCAAGGACGTCCCCTTCTACCGCGATTTTGTGCGCTGCACCGTTGTTCTTATTCGAAGAATCAAAATCTTGCCGAGCTTTTTTCATTCGAGTAACATTAATGCATTTTTAAGTATTCATTATTGTGAGTGAGGTGCAGCAGTCTTTTACAAATATATTCGGAAATCTGAAAGATTATTTTTTAATTCCCGGATAATATATATTTACTATATTTTGAAAACATCTCGATTCGTAAAAATAGCTGATTTCGACTGAATTATCAAATCAAACAAAAATCACAATCATATCAACAGTCACAATCAATTATATCATAAAGTTAATATCATCATAAAATCATAAAATCATCTAGTTAAAAAATAAGTATAGTAAATCTGTATTTTTCAGTTTGAATAATCGTAATATTTTCTAAAAGTTAGCGAATATGGCAAATATGGCCAGTCTGCGAATATGGCAAATTTTATATAAGTGAGACATCTAGACCATTAGATGTTAGAAAAAAAAGAACATTAAAAACTTCTTAGGAAGGGCGAGTTTAATAAATCTAGAATTTGTCAACACGCATGGGAATCGGGACATAAAATCAATTGGAATAATTCCAAAATGGTATTAAAAGAATTGGTAACAAAATACAGAAGATTAAAAGAAACCGTTATAATTAATTTAAATAACAATAACTGTATTGCTATGCCTTCGGTAGATTTAAATTATTCAATATGGTTCTCGATTCTAAAGAATACAATTAAAAACGTTTAAGTATTTCAATACACAATAATCACACAGTAAACCTCTCCTATGTATATATATATATATATATATATATATATATATATATATATATATATATATATATATATATATATATATATATATATATATATATATATATATATATATTCAAGCCAAATGGTACCCCAGAATAATGATTTAAGTATGATGATTAAGATTATTTAAGTATGCACCTGTTCCATCCTGTTCCCAATCCAGATTACGGAACAGTTCGTCCAGGCAGGCTGAGAAAAGAGGCGATATTGCG